>JAWZYV010013672.1:0-103727 GCA_038373885.1 Cheiracanthium punctorium | reverse complement strand
ACATTCTTATATATGAAATTTCATAATAGTTTTTGAGATTTGAGAGTTAAATATGCACACACGTACACAAAAAAGTCACCAAGCTTGGCGACTTTTGGCATACTTGTTGAGGGAGGCACGTGACCGTGGTCGGACCATTACCTAACTTATGTGGTAGGACGGTATTGTGCTTTAAATGGATGAATCTCCTAAAATTGCCATTGACCGTAATGTATTGGAAATCTTTTGAGTGTTCCTGTAGCAGAACTGTAAATGATAAAGACACTTTTTTTAATGGAGAAATTCATTTTCTAACTCTTTACAGCATATATCACTTCTGAGTCGTTTGAAATAGCCCAATACCTCTAAAAAACGCTTTGATGAATTTCGGCCCATAGAGCGTAATGTATTTCGAATCTTTTGGGCAGTCCTGTACATAAACTATTCAGTCGAACGGAACCGAAAGGGGAGGTACACAACTAGATGTTACAACTATCCAAAATATGAAGTTTCGACATTCTACGCCTAATAGTTTTTGAGATATGCGAGTTTAATGAATTTCGGCCCATAGAGCGTAATGTATTTCGAATCTTTTGTGCGGTCCTGTACATAAACTATTCATTCGATTGCGACCAAAAGGGGAGGTGCACAACTAGATCATAGAACAATCCTAAATGGGTCATTCCATTTCAAATCAACCAGGCCATGTCACCCACCGTCTCCGATTTCTTTGAAAATTTTTATAAATGTAGCCATTAGTGTTCTAACTAACAAGGTAAAATTTTACTTCAATATCTCTAATACTTTTTAAGATAAAAATTATCAAAATAATAGGAAAGTGACCATAAATGGCGTTTTTGCACACACTTATTTTAATGGTGCGTTCTCAGATAAAAAATCATAACTTTCTTTATTTTCAATATATTAAATTGAAATTTATACGAAAATGGTCACAAAGGTTTGGAGATTATAGAAAAAATTAATTTGATAGCGCTGTTTAAAACTGGAACCTCCCAAAAATTCATAAACTTTGTTTTTTTTCAAAAAAATTTCATAAAAACAATAATTTTGCAAAAGCTGTTTCAGAAAAAGGCATAGCTCTTAACAAAGCAAACTACTTTATAACTTACATGTAAATGTATAAAGTATGATAATTTAAAATAAAAATGGTGGTATTTTGAGTCCTAATAGGTTAATTTAATTAAAAACCAAATATTTTGATGATTTTTCTTAAAATGTTATGCTGCATGCAAATGTTATTATAAAATAATTTAAAAAGGTGCTTATTTTATTTTAAAAGTTAATAATGTGTTAAAATTAATTTTACTTAAAATTTAATTTTTTTATTTTTAAAATATAAAACTTTTTAAACAAAAATCTGATTATGCATATAGTAAATATGTGTCAAAACTTGGAAGTTTTTCTTTCTTTCTTTTTTTTTTTTTTTTTTTTTTTTTTTGTTATTGTCAACAAGTCGAATTACACTCATTCTGACTTATTTTAGATCAGTAATATAACTGTTAATTTTATTTATTTTTAATGTAGACAATGCTTTGTTTATAATGGGAATCTCCTCACCTGTCAGTTAAAAGCTTGGTATTTATTTATATTTAATTGTGTGTCATAGGAAATCAAGTTAAAATAGTTTATTAATGTTTATTCAGTATTTTTTTAATCAGTTCAAGCGAAAAGGAAAAAGAGAGTGTCAATAACAAATAATAAAAAATCTGATGTGTCCAACACATGACTTCCTTGCACGTCCATTAGATCAAAAATATTTTCGACGCACTTCCTCTAAACTTATTTGTTTAAAAGAGATAAAATATCAATAATAGTAAGGTTTAGCGATTTCTAGCCAAATATTTCGATATCGCCAAGCTGAGTTCAATTTGAAAGATTTCCTTCTGACACTTTATTTGGCGATATTTCACCAAAAGCCGACAAACTTGAGATAGTCAGCGAGATTTTGGGGATAGCCAAAGTAGTCATTGACCACAGACTTTCAATGAATTGAATGCATCTATACACCTCAATGTATTCAAAGTCATTTGGCTCACCATGTAAATAAATTCTCAGTCGATTGCTGTCAAAAAAGATATTGAAAACAGTTAGATATTACAATAGTTCTAAAAAATACGAAAGTTAATTTTAGGCGCCAAATTTGCGATATTTCGGCGAAACTCGTCAATGTCGACGACATTTGGCGAGATTTTAAGCATGAACCAATCAATGACAGATTATCGCCAAATTTGGCGATATTTCGCCAAAACTCGCCAAGAACGATGACAAATGGCGATACTTTGGGCATGGACCAAATGACTGACTATCGCCAAATTTGGCGATATTTCGCCAAAACTCGCCAAGGTCGAGGACAGACGGCGAGATTTTGGGCATGTACCAAACAATGACTGTCTACAGTTGTATTATATTGAAGATGTCCATAGACATTAAGATACTGAAATTCTTTTCGGTGGTCCTGTAAATAAACTCTCCAGTAGATTGGAACCAAAAATCGAGATGCACAACTAGATGTTACAACATTCTTATATATGAAATTTCATAATAGTTTTTGAGATTTGAGAGTTAAATATGCACACACGTACACCAAAAGTCGCCAAGCTTGGCGACTTTTGGCATAGTTCTTGAGGGAGGCACGTGACCGTGGTCGGACCATTACCTAACTTATGTGGTAGGACGGTATTGTGCTTGAAATGGATGAATGCCCCTAAAATTGCTATTGACCGTAATGTATTGGAAATCTTTTGAGTGTTCCTGTAGCAGAACTATAAATGATAAAGACTTTTTTTAATGGAGAAATTCATTTTCTAACTCTTTACAGCATATATCACTTCTGAGTCGTTTGAAATAGCCCAATACCTCTAAAAAACGCTTTGATGAATTTTGGCCCATAGAGCGTAATGTATTTCGAATCTTTTGGGCGGTCCTGTAGATAAACTATTCAGCCGAATGGAACCGAAAGGGGAGGTGCACAACTAGATGTTAAAACAATCCTAAATATAAAGTTTCAACATTCAACTCCTAACAGTTTTTGAGATATGCGAGTTTAATGAATTTCGGCCCATTAAGTGTAATGCATTTCGAATGTTTTGGGCAGTCCTGTAGATAAACTATCCAGTCGAATGGAACCAAAACGGGCGGTGCACAACTAGATGTTACAACTACACAAAATATGAAGTTTTGACGTTCTACGCCTAATAGTTTTTGAGTTAGGCGAGTTTAATGAATTTCGGCCCATAGAGCGTAATGTATTTCGAATCTTTTGGGCGGTCCTGTACATAAACTATCCATTCGATTGCCACCAAAAGGGGAGGTGCACAACTAGATCATAGAACAATCCTAAATATCAAATCTCAACATTCTACGACCAATAGTTTTTGAGATATGCGAGTTACATACATACGTACGTACGTACAGACGGCATGGAAAAACTGGCCACAGTAGACTCGCCACTGGTCAAAATGAGTTGCAGACGCGTTAATATGATCGTGCATGCTAGCCTACGATGAGATGCATCGAAAAAAATTTTTAATTAAATTTAGAAGTAGTCAAAATCGGTTTTTATGTCGAAATTTGGCCCCCAAAATTTTTCGGGATCACATTACTTCCTTATACTACGTACAAGGAAGTAAAAAGAATTATGTGAGGGGGTATTAGGGATGTGACCTCGGGAGGGGGCAGGAACAGCACCGAAATCTTGTGATAGCTTGCCGGATTTTATATCATCTTGAAATTTGAAACATTTGCTAAGAACATGTCCTGCCTTGTTGCAATATTGGCAAGAGACACGTGACCTGTTATTATGAAAGTATGATGGTCGGCTGTTATTTCTGAATCGTTGTGGGTTTGGAAATTGACTATTGAAATCTATCTTATAAGGATTGCGACCTCTGCTAGAACGGCTTCTCGAGAAATTACGAACGTTATGACCACGTGACTTAAACACAGAATTTTGTCTTAGGTTATTATAACGGGAAGAAGAATTATCTGAGGAACATTGCCCCAATTTTTCAAGAGAAGATTGCATCGCATCTACCTTGGCACTTAAAAAATTCAAAGAGTCAGTACCTGAAGACGAATCAGAAGCCTGGATGGAAACGAGATGCTGTGCTTTTGCAACAGCCGCATTGAAGTCTTTGATTTCAAGTTCGAGAACCTTGGTTTTAATCGCGGAGGGAAGACCAAGCATAAAGTGATTTAATTTCATCTCATTCAGTGCATGTTCATCTTTTAAAGATGGAAATATCCTCGACACCATATTAGAAAGTCTGTGGGCCATGGCTCTGACGGATTCTCCTGGTAGCAACTTAATAGATTGGAGGTCAAGCATGGAAGGGTTGGCATCAGATTTAAAATATTGAGAGAAACTATCCACGACATTTGCATACGAAGTCTCATCCTGCAATTGAGCTGATTGCACAAAGAAATCTCTAGCCGGTCCAACAAGTTTAGACTTGAGGTAGCACAAGGCCATACTATCATCCCATCCATTGAGAGATTTTATGGTATTAATTTGAGAAATAAAGAAATCCAGAGAAGCAGGATCACCATCATAGGGTTCCTGGTGTGGAATAAATGAGCGATGAACAGAGTTCTCGTCATTATTCGCACTGATTGATCCATTTGGTCGAGGCATAGCTACAGTTAAGGAAAGCGATAATATATATAGCAGAGAAGAAAAAGGGTGCAGCGGGTAATGAGTCCAAAAAAAATAGCAAAAAAGTTATTACAACAATAATAGAAATTACAAAAACTCAATGTAATGACTGAATTTTCAAGAGATGATCATTCAGGGAGAGAAGAAAAAAAAACTCAGACAATGCAGAATAAATTAAACTATTGACCATATCATAGAGGCAAAATATAAAAAAAACTGTAGCTGGCAATGAGGGAGTCAGCAAGGCACAAAAGGGGTGGAAGAAAACTAGGATGAAATATGTCTAGAGGCAATTATTCAAAAACAAGATAGACTATTACACTATCGGTTCATAAAAGAAAAGGAGATATTTTATACATTATGAAGTATGTAACTAAGAAAAATCACTTAAATACAAATGTAGATACCAGCTAAACAAAATTATTAAATAAAATTGATGCCAATGTAACTATGAATAAGCATGAAACAAATTAGTGTAATTTTTTTTTTTTTAATAATAGGGCCTACGAATACTCTACACAAAAATGCACAAACTTAGAAATTACCAAAACATATAATGCATACATTGCAACAAAATGCACTACAACATGTACCATAAAACTTATGAAGAAAAAAATACTATTATAAAAGGAATTGGTCACCGTAAGACGAAAGACACTGCAGTAATCTGGTATACAAAAGCTATTAAAATATTTTCCATGAATGGGAAAAGCAGATAATAAAAATAATGGCCAGAACTGAACGATCGCCGCCGAAAACGGACATTAAGAAGAGCCGTAACTCAAGTATTAACGTAACAAAGCGGACAAAATCAACATATATTGGACTCGGAATGTGCTTCGGTATAGGTAGCAAACAGATCAAAAAAGATGGTCAACGGCACCATTTACTATAGCGTAAACTCGGGCGTTGCAAGAGCGACCAAGGAGACGCTATAATTGACCTATGATCAGGCTAGCCGCAGCACATGGCGTTGTGAAAAAGTCCTACGAGAAATATAACATTCGGTGACCACAAAAGATATGAAAAGAAGGAAACCAAAGACTTACCCCAGCAGTAGTTCAGGGCTTGAAGATCTTCCGTGAGAGAAAAGGGAACCACACATAAAAGACGAACACTTTAACTAGAGACTTACTAACAGGAAAACTTTATTCACTGGTAGAATGCACGGTACATTAACATTAGTGCGAAAGAACATTTAATGGGGTTTTATTCAAGAAGGAGATAGATTATACATGATGTATTTCAAAAAGGTAAAATGGCGCACACGCCATGTAATACGGTCAAATACTACAGAAAAAGGGGAGCTTGCAGCATTTTATATTTTTGAAAATTTAAACCGAAGTAATTTAATAAGGAGGGGGTGTCTTATTTGCCTAACGGAAACTTATCGGTCATAAAACATTTACTACGGTACTGTTCCTGCCGCCTCCAGCAAAAAGGCCACGTTGTTCGTGTTGGGGAGCGCTTCCTTAGCGCGTCGTACTTAGGGGGTGCCGAAAAGGTGAAGTGAAGTCTTGCTCTTTCCAGCCGGCTCGCCATCGCCAATTATCTCGGCAACCTCGACTAAACGTCACAGGCAGGGAGGAGAAAGCGCCGCGATTGGTTCAAAGGTAAGCGCGGGCAGAAAACCCCTGACGTCATCCCGGGGAATGATGAAATATTTTGCCGCGGAGGTGATGGCCGGATTGCCAGTGGCGCTTATGATCCTCATTATGAAGAGTTGGCGAGATGCTCGAAAATCGCAGTGACTGTTGAAGAAGGAACACGTGGTGCAAGCGTGCCGCCATATTGGAAGCACACAAAAAACTGGCTAGCCGGGGAAAACATTTTAAAAAGGAAAAGGGGGGAAGAACCAGGAGTACACACATTGTAAAATTAATGCTTATGGAAGAAAATGCAAAACAGGAATACATGTGATATTTCCATCACACGGATACCCGCTGAGGATGTTCTAGGATATGCCCTGGCTCATCCTGAAAGTAGTGTCCAGGATATTAGCAAGGCTTGTTCCTACTCAAAAGCGACGGTGTGGAACATATTACATACGTACGGTGCATTTCCTTATCGTCCAGTCCTGGCGCAGGAGCTAATGCCGGGAGACCAGTTGTATTCATCTCGTTCTCCCATACTAGAATTCGTAATATTAGAATACGGCTGTATGCAATTGCAAACGACTACACAACAGATTTTTAACGTTCATCATGATCAGTATCGCAGGAAATCAGTCTGAAGCCGCAGGCAAATAAGTCTATTTTTTTGGAACTGCTTTTGAAAAGTTTTCTTCGTCCAAAATATTTTATTTTATCTATGTTTTACACGTACACAGAATAAATTTTGTTTCTTAAGTACTCAATTATTGTAATATTAACGTAATGTATGTACTTTTAAATTTAAAAACGATTTACATAAGAGTGACGTGCAAGAGCGAAAGTTTCCTGGCAGAGTTCCAATTAATTTCACTTTGGAGATGGTCCCTGACTAGCTTCTTGTAATTGGCCGAGAAAATGGATGAAATGTATGATTTTCAAAGTTCCATAACTTGGTCAGTTTTTATCGTAATAAAATGAAACTTTTTGTGTTTACTTTGTTTTTGTGTACTGCATCTTTTCCTAAATATAAGTGATAGGACCTGGCGACCGTACAAAATTTAATTTTTGTAATTTTTTTCTAAATGGGTTTTTTTGTTCGAAAAGCATGTAAAAACATTCTTTACCCTTTTTAAAACATTTTTTAAATTGGAAGTGCATATCTAAACCGAACGGTTCGGGAATTAGCTATTGGGTCACATTAAGGCTGGACACCCTGTATATATAGATAACACATCGAAATTGCGAGTACCAGAATATTCAAATAATTTGTTCTTTTTCACTTACACTTGTCAAAATAACTTGAATTTGTTTCAGGTAAAATGGTTCGCAGACGATAATTGCTTGAGATTCAGTTTTCCTGCTGATTTGGCAACAGACGATAAACATTAAATTTTAATATTTTATTGGAGTTGAAATTCAGAAGTTCTCATGAGTTAGAAAAGGACAGATATATATTTTTTCACATTTTCGCCACCCACAACCACCCACTTCAACCCACCGTGACCAAACTCCCTTACTTTCACCGTGAGACCAAGGAGTATTTACCACCCCCAACGGGAAGTTAATTCGAGTAGGTGGTGATAGAGAAAACCCTGTCTTTACAAATGAACATTAGTGTTTTATGTACATATTAAGATTGATTATAAACCTTTGCTTAAAGACTAGTATTCTAAAATTAGTTTTACTTCTCCGCATTAGGCCAGAAAATGAAATTATAACCTATAATTTAAAATTTCAATATTTATATGGTCCCTTAATGGTTTACAATAACAGGACATTTTTAAACGTGAAAAGTGACTTGGTCAAAATGTTTGCTGCTTCATAACTCTGTGAATTTTGGTCGTAAAAGGACGACAATTTTGTTGTGCATAAAATTGTTAAAGATTTTTTCTAAATATAACTGACCAGAGATGACTTGATAGGACCGGAGGACCATATAAAAATTTAAGTTTTATAATTTTTATAGGAATTGATTTATTGACTTTAATTGTTTCTGATATAATACATTATACAATTTAGAGCATTTTTGCAACTGGAAGTATGTGTCGCTGATTAACGGTTTAGGAAATAGCCATTGGGCACCATTAGCATTGGACACCCTGAATGTATGTATTAATGACTATGTCATTTTATCTCTCACCCCTTTTATTGAAAATTGTCCAAAAAATGTGTCCCAAAAAAGCAACATAATTTTACATATATTTAAATACTATTAGTTCACAACAGCTTTAATCTATTGTTACAATATTTCCTAAGCTGTAGAATATGCATCACATGTATTTTTCTATAAATAGGTTACAATCATAAAAATTTCAACATAGGGTTACCAGGCGAAATACACGAAAGTTGAGAGATAAAATGACAGTCAATTAATATTGTTTTAATATGGCAATAATGAAACTAAAAAATTAGGGGGATTCAGGGGGGGTCTCCCCTGACGAGGCTCGAAAAGCAGAGTTTTATGTGTGTATATATACATTATATATAGATATACAGTAGGGGACCCGAAATCCGGAAGGCTCGGGACCGGACCCATTCCGGATTTTGGAATTTTCCGGATTTTGAGATACCGGCTGCGAACTTTACCGATTTCCAGAAGTCTTCCGAGGTAAGCTGTAGCATAGGCCTTTCTGCGTTTTAGCATCTATCATGACGTTAATTAATATTAACTGAAACTCTATTAAATAAAAACTTTAAAAATATGCACACGATTATATATCTGATTAAAAAAAAAAAAGAATGAATGAATAATACAGTATGTTAAAGATGAAGTAAAATCCATTAAAAAATTTGAAAGCTATGTTATCGAGCCGAGCAAGGATTATTTCAGACGGATGACGACTGCTGCAACTAAATTGGCTGAAAATATGCAACTTATATAATCTTAAAATTTTACCAAACGTTTTTTTATACATAGTTTCCGATTGAAATAACTCATCCTACACTGCAATTCAGCGGGCTACGGAAGGACGGATAGAGCAGTTGCGCAATTTTCGGATCAACTGCCGCCTTTCCTCAGCCCGTTGATTTGCCTAGCATTTTATTACGCAACCCGCAACCCAACCTTTCTTCACACATCTGCAGTTCTTTGAGAAGGGGGGGAGGGGAACAGTCATTAAGCAGATTCGGTTTCAATTTTCAAAAATATACAAAGGTTGCAAGCTCCCCTTTTCTGTAGTATTTGACCGAATTACATGGCGTGTGCACCATTTTACCTTTTTGAAATACATCATGTATAATCTATCTCCTTCTTGAATAGAACCCCATTAAATGTTCTTTTGTACTAATGTTAATGTACCGTACATTCTCCCAGTGAATAAAGTTCTCCTGTTAGTAAGTCTAGTTAGAGTGTTTGTCTTTCATGTGTGTTTCCCTTTTCTCTCACGGAAGATCTTCAAGCCCTGAACTACTGCTGGGGTAAGTCTTTGGTTTCCTTTCTTTTCATATCTTTTGTGGTCACCGAATGTTGTATTTCTCGTAGGACTTTTTCACAACGCCATGTGCTGCGGCTAGCCTGATCATAGGTCAATTATAGCGTCTCCTTGGTCGCTCTTGCAACGCCCGAGTTTACGCTATAATCGGTCTTCCGGATTTCGGGTCCCCTACTATATATATATACAGTTATTTCACGATAAGTCAAATTCTTGGACTTATCATAAGTTTGACTATAATCGAATAATTTTAAATTTGTACAATAAACACATGCATAGTACACTCTGGACTTATATTGCATATTAGTACATAAATAACTTTTTTAAACTAACTTTGTATTATTACATTAATCTTAATTAGTATACTAGTACTACAAGAAACTGTCATACTCAACGTAAGTGCACTTGTAGTACTTCTTCTATCTGAAAAAATTGGTAATTTTTGATTGTTTTTCATAACGTTGTCCGTTTATGAAATCTGTTATTTTTTGTACAGATATGAATAGAGTTCCGTCTACGTTGTCTCTACTTTCAAGGTAGTGCTGAACGATTGCAATGGTTGCACATGCTTCTTGATCATTTGGAGGGGAAATGTGTAAGTAGGTTTTGTTTCTGTGCAAGTGTGGGAGATGGCATTGTCGGCATCATACGATCGCCAGTGATGTGTTTCTCCTCAGCCAGAGGCAGTGTCTTGCTGGGCAGCATGTAGGTCGTGAATAAAGTATTTGCCTGCATCAAAAAAATTTTTGATGAAGAAATCGCGGTCGCCGCACTAAGCCCAACACGCAGCCGATCGTTCGCCGGTTCCAGAGCCAACTCACGTGGAACAAAGCCTAACTCACTGGCGCACGGGTTGAAGATTCTTTAGCTATCCTATAGACACAGTATGGGCGCCGGCAGAATAGGGCAAGGGGGGGGGCAATGTCCCCCCCTTGGATTTTTGTATGCAGTGTTTTCCCTTGCTTTTTTGCTCTTTCCAACATGATAACCATACGTTAAAGTAGGTTTTTTTTCCAAGTTTTTTTTTTCCGTATTCTGTTCCGGTTTGAGGAAAGTTTTGAATCCTGTTTTATTTATTTTGAGAACAGAATGAGTTCTGACAAAGAACTTTATGGAGTTTCACTGTTTGAAGGCGATTGTAAAAATTTTTCTGTATGGAAACAGCGTGTAATTGCAGTCTTCTCAGCAAAAGAATTGGAATATTTTTTACAAGAAGAGCCGAATAATGCTGCTGATGTTGTCAAAGCTAAAAAGGCTTACGCTTTATTGCTATCACTGTTGAGTGATAATGTTCTTATATCGCTTCAAGATGAAACTACTGCATGCGAAGTTTGGAAGAAGCTGGAATTGTGCAGTGAATCAAATTTTGATTAGAAAGAGACTTGTGACATTTAAGAAAAGTCGTGATGTGTCTATGAGGAGTCATATTGATGAGATAAATAGATTAATTTCTGACCTAAAAGTTTCAGGTGTGGTAGTTAGTGAAACAGATATGATTGTTTATATTTTGATGTCATTGCCTTTGAAAGTGTTAAAACTGATTTAGAAAATCAGCCAAATACGAATTTAACGCTGGATTTTGTTTCGCAGAGACTCATAGATGTGGAAGCTCTTCTGAATGATTCAAGGAAAGGAAAAATGCTGTCTAATTCCACTCATGGAAATACTGCATTTGTGTCAAATCACAAGGATTTTTATTGTAAATATTGTAAAAAGAAAGGTCACACCGAAAAATTCTGCAGAAAGAAAATTACGTGTCATGGTTGCGGTAAAATGGGTCATTTAAAGCGCAACTGCAATGCTAATAACCAATCAAAGGAGGAAAAGTATTCTTCAGCAGTTTCTTTTGTTGTTGGAAATGTTAAAAGGAATGCATTTTTAATAGATTCTGGAGCAACATTCCATATGTGTTCTAATAAGAATTATTTTACGTCTATAAAGTCTTCTACAGGGTTTATAAGCTGTGCTTCAATAACAACAACTCTTGAAGTTAAAGGCATTGGTAATATTACTGGTAAAATGTCTGATGAAACAGAAATCACTCTGAATCCTTATTAAAAATTTGCAAGATGTAGAACACATCGTGAACGGCCGTAAAATTTCTTGTTCCTTGAATCTGGTAATGTCAAAGACGCAGGAACGCATGTATCTGCCGAGATCGTAATGACTCCAAAAGAAAATGGCTACCCAGTAGCAATTGTTGTAAATCAAAAGAAGTTTAGTAAAGGATTAGAAATGTTAAAATTTATTAATGTTAATATATTATTTAAGGGAACTAAAAGATCGTTATATAAAAAAAAATATTTGTCAGCCACAAAAAAAAAAAAAAAAAAAAAAAAAAATTGTCAGCCACCAAAAACACAAAATTTATTAAATACAAAATTAATTATCATAATCATTAAAAGTAGTTTTCAACATATGAGTAACCCATCATGAAAGAACTTAATTTCTCTGGGCAAAATTATTTTAAATATAACCTTCTTTAATTATTTTCATTTTTCCACATCAGAACTTTTAATACAAGAAAACCTGTTAATTTCCCACTTAGTCTAAATGTTATTTATTCTTTACGACATAACAAATAGCCAAGAATTGCCCGAGTATGAAATGGGACAAGAAGTTCAGGACACTACTTGTGAGGACTCAGTTCAGGAAAATGCAAATGAGGATACTGATATTGATGAAAGAAAGTACGATAAAAGAAAATCTAACAGATTAAGAAAACAACCTATTCGATATCCAGATCCTGAGGTATATGAAGCTGAAGCTTTATTTTGTCAACAAGACACTTTGTCATATGATGACATCAAATCTCTCTCTGCTGATGAACAGAGTTTGTGGAAGAAAGCAATGGATGAAGAGATTAAAAGCATGAAGATCAACAAGGTCTGGGATCTTGAAAAACTACCACTTGGAAAGCAAACTATCTCCTGTAAATGGGTGTTAACTAAAAAGAGAAACGGACAATATAAAGCTCATCTTGTTGCGCGTAGATTTATGCAAAAAGAAGGACTTGATTATAGCGAAACTTTTTTTCCAGTTATAAGTATGCCAACCTTACGTTTAGTACTGATAATGATTTTGAACGATAACTTGCATGTTTTTGCTCTGGATGTTAAAACGGCCTTCCTTAATGGTGATTTAAATGAAATTATTTATATGGATCAGCCTAAAGGTTATGATGACGGAAGTAGTAAAAAGTGCTGGCTCAAAAGAGTATACGGTTTGAAGCAAGCACCACGTCAATGGTTTAAGAAATTTAGTAGCGGAATTAGGTTTTGAACAACTTAAATGCGAACCATGCACGTTCATAAGACAAGTAAATTCGAAGAAAGTTATGATTCTCTATGTAGATGATTTGTTAATAGCGGGATCTGATGTTAATGAAATTAAGATTATTATTGATATTTTATCCAAAAAGTTTGAAATGTCAAAATCAGAAAAGGCTTCTGTATTTCTTGGTATTAAATTAGAGTTTACTCCAAATAGTCTATTGTTAGATCAAGAGTCCTACATTCTAAGATTGTCAAATAAATATAAAATGTCTGATTGTAAACCTAGTTCAGCACCAATAGAGCCTAAATCAACTGTGAAAGATTTTCAAAGTGGTAATACATTTATTGGGCCATATCGTGAACTTGTTGGGTCTTTATTGTATTTAGCCTATATATCTAGACCCGACATTCTCTATGCTGTTAACAGTTTTAGTCAACTCCAAGAACATCCCACAGATATTGTCTGGTGTGCTTTAAAGAGAATCTTAAGATACTTAAAAGGAACTTTAAAGTTAAAAATTGAGTACAAAAAATGTACTTTTGATAATCATGAATTATCCTTATATGTTGATGCAGACTGGGGTTCAAATCCAAATGATAGAAAATCCATATCGGGATATGTAATTATGTTTTCTAATTGCCCTATAATGTGGTGTTGTAATAAACAAAAATGTGTTGCACTTTCCTCAACAGAAGCAGAAATTAATGCTCTTAGCAAAGGTATTCAGGATATGCTGTGGATAAGAGGTATTGCAAAGGAATTAACCAATATCGAAAGTCTTATCGTGTATGAGGATAACCAATCTTGTATGAAGTGCATAACTAACGAAAATAATTTTGGTACATTAAAACATATCGACATAAAGTTGAAGTCCTTGCGAGATTCTGTTAAAAATGATAATATTAAAATAGAGTATATACCTTCCGCAGTTCAAATTGCTGATATGTTAACAAAAGCTTTATGCAACTTTAAATTAGCTAAACTGAGGGTTTTATGCAACCTAAAAATTGAATGCAAATAAATTTTCTTATTTATGTGCGATTAAGGGTGGGTGTTAAATATAAGATAATCACACTCTTTCTTGTAACCCTAACAATCTGTTAATCCTAGTAGCTTACTTACAGGTTCTCTACTAGCTTACTTACAGGTTCCCTATACATATTGTTAAAATGCGTGTTTACCATTGGTTACCTCCAGATCCAACTTATAAAATATTTACATTTCATTGGATAATTCTGAATCCCATCAAAACCTATATATATGAGTGACTGTCAGTCAGTTTAACCCTTTACCTTTACCTTTCTTATTGTTATTCATTTCCTTTTACATGTTGTGAGTGTCATGTGCTGTATTTACTTGTTAATAAATTCCTTATTCGGTTCACGGATGTATCTCTTTACAAACACATTTTCTTTTACAGAAACAAATGTGAAAAAGTTACTGTTTAAAAAATAAATAATATGGAGAGATTCCACTTGACTTTCCGAATACTCGATCTTTAATTAAGCGTTAAATAAAAGTGAATTAATTTGCCTATTTTTCTCGCATCTCCCCGGGGGTGTTTGCCCCACCAGTTGGGGAACCCTTGTCTATATTATATATGCCAAATTTGAGCTTAATTGAAAACATCGCTTAGGAGCTATTGCACTCACTCACATATACATACATCACCATAAAAATAGCATAAAACAATTCAGAACACCAAAATATGTAAATACATCAAAATCTCAAAATCTAATATTTTCATGATTACAATACTTTTCTTACACGGTACATGTTCTGAAAGTAAAAGTTAGATAATAAGTTAACACTATTAAAATACAAAACATTGATGAAAAAAACTTTATAAAATGATTTTCTCAGATTATAGCATTACCTTTTTGCACGCAAACGTAAAGCATCTTGCTTTTGTTTAATTTTCATGCAGCGTACAAGTTGCGCTGCTTTTTGCTCGGTGATGACTCTGTGCTCTCGTTCATATGCTAAAAGTTGTTTCACTAGCTGAAACAGTACGATAAAGTTAAGAACTCAAGCAGGAAATATTCTGAAATATTTCAGTTATTTTCAACAATAATAATAAAAACAATATTTTATTTTAAACCAGCTGTGTACTTGTTTGTAGTATGGAAAGAATCAAATATTTTTCATTCTCACATGAACTCAAAATTTCAATAAAAATCGGGATGGATGTGGAGAGGGACGGATAAACAATGAAAGTTAATAAAAATAAGCTAAGTACAGAAGTTAACTTTCCTACTAAAATTGTGTGGCGTGAAAATGATTTTAAAACAAACATATACTACCGTACTAGTCCAAATACGTAATGATTTTTGAATGATCATTTCCCATTAAAAAAAAAAAAAAAACTGACTTGCACCAAATTTGATGCCTTAATATAGGATTTTGCTAATTATCTATGAAAAATGTCGGGATAGTGTTATATTTGAGGCCATGTTATATTCAGGCTAATACCGTATACATGGTGCCCACCACAGCACAGACACCGAAAAAGTTGATGTAGTAGCCTTCAGGGTACAAAATAGTAGCCTGATAGTAGTCTTCAGGTTACAAAATAGTAGCCTTTATGGTAAAAATAGTATCCTTTTTAACTATCTAAACAGACTGAAATCTTCTAAACAAAGTTTGAAATATGTTAAATACACATTTTTGTTTTCAGAAAGAAGTTTATATAATATTTGTGAGGATTATATTCATCATGTGAGGATTATATTCATTACTCCACAGCAGATGATGCTTGTGCTTTAGTTCTGTTTCCTTAGATGCAGAAGTTCATAGAACATAACATTATAAATTAGGCAGTTTTCAATATATTTCCAAGTATTTTAAGTTAAACATAAAATGCAAAACACAGTAGACTCTCTGAAAACAGAATCTATAAACATGCATATTATAGAATTTTAGATCATGGAACTGTTAACAAATTTTTATGGAATTATTATGTGAATTAAAAAATAAACTACTCAAAATAAAAAGTTATGGACCTTTTTAAAAATTAAAAAAAAATTCTTTTTAAAAATGGGGGGGGGGGGAATACAGTTTAAAAACAGGCAGCAGGTGTATTAATTTTCATGAAGCATACATTACTACTAATAAAAGTTAATAGTGTTAAATTAAGTTTTGCACTTTGTTGGATGTAAATCAGTTAACTAGAACGCAAGATAGAACTATTTAATATTCACATAGGATACCATCAGAATTGGGGGTTCTTGTTAAATATGGGCGATGTAGGCAAATCAATTTTGTCACCCATCAAAATCGCCAAGACTGGCGACATCTAATATACACACACACACAAAAAAAAAGAGATCTCCAATGCTTACACACCCGTTTAGCATTACACAAATGATGCAAGGAAAATGATAGAGAATTTACTAGACAGATTTTGCCAGAACTTTGGAGAAACCTCTCCAAAAAGTATAAATACATGAGTAGGTCCATCCTACTGCTTCAGTCTTCAATTGGCTTTTCTATGAAACGCTAGCTATTCATAGAGCTAAGAACATAATGCTTTGCATAATTTTGATGCCAGAGGTGCCGTTGTTTTGCCAAGCTGTATTTTAAAATTTTTTTTATGAATTCAGTATTTTGTATGCTGTGGAGGAGTCAAGGGTTCAGCTCGAGTATTCTGATATTTTAGCAAATGGAACAATTTTATTTACTGTCAAGAAATTGCAGTATTTCAGGAAGTTTCTGCAATTGATGACTAGTTATCTATAGAATTACTACTTGTAAATTCCTGTAAATTGTGCTTTGAAGATTGTTTGAGAAGTTTCAAAAAACAGTTATGTTTGTGTTTCGTCCTGACATCTCTACTGGCTACTTAAACTTTCTACAAACCCCAGACTTTAAAGCATACTCTCTAATACGAATCCGACAATTTAGCAGAGTTTCTGCAACTAAGTGAATGACATACCACTGTGTCGTTCCAAAAGTGGCTGCATTATGTCTTTGGAATTTGGAAGTTTAGTCAATTTTTTTATTATGAAAACCTATCTTTTACTGTAGTGAACTATAATGGAACGACACAGACGGTATGAATCTAGCTTATCTGTTCTTGCCAGATATTTCTCAAAATCTATGGGTGGACAATGTTGCACTACACTCAGTGTTTATCATGTTGTTAGTATTGTGGTTACATGCTGTAAACTGGAACATTCTAGGTGAAAAACAGAAATTGCATTGTTACTCCTAGAAAAATAGTTACCTTTTTCCTGAAAATAGTTGCTTTTTAGCTGTTTTTACATGTAAATAGTGACCATAGTCACCTATTCTTGATTATAGTAGCAAATAGTCTCCTTTTAGTAGCCAGTGGGCACCCTGGGTATATATTTTTAAATTGCAATGACAAAAAAAAATTGAAATAAAAATAAATGAAACGGAGTAATCTCTTGGTTACTGGCATTCAAGTAAAAAAAAATCAAATCCCATCCCAACTCTTCCTATAAATTGTTATAATCACAAGTGTCCAATTTCATATAAAATAAATCAATGCTAATATTTACAAAGTCAAATCTCAAAAGAAATAAATAATGTAAAAAATGTTCCATTCAGTTAGTCAAGTGTTGAGCTTGTATGAAGCCATGTTTGTGCCAATATTTTTCTTTATGTGAGAATGAAGGCTTCGGACAATCTGCAGTCTCTCTTCAGCCAAGAGATGAAGCTGATTGTGGAATACAAATGTGGATCAGAGAATAATTGCTTAATTTAAAGTGCAATGTAAATGGAAGTACATCCAAGGCATGCTGCAGAGAAAGGTGAAAGATGAATGATAATTTATACAGAACAAATTAAATTCTTGAGAAAAGCAGGGGAGGCGAGACTTTAGTGGTGTTTTACCGTATTGGGATAGAAAAATTGAAACCTGTCACAACTTATAATATTCACACCACTGGACCTATAAGCTTGCAATTTCCACAAAAACATAAAGGAATATAGGAAAAAATACACTTTTTAAAAATCTGAAAGTCCCTGATTTTTTATTTCAAAAAATCTCTAGCACAGTAAAATAATTTGTTTGAAAAAGTCTCTCAAAATTATTTAGATTTTTGTTTGCATGAAACCTTGAAAATAGAAATAATTTGACAACTTAAGCAGCAACAATGTTATTTTCAGTAACTACAATAACAAAAAGAAAATATAAATGTTAAGAAGGAAAACTGACAGTATATCTACCTTAAAAAGTTATGTGATATGTTTTACTTAGTGTTACTTTATTATCTCTACATATTAAGCCTCAATATTTAAATATCCTTTTAAGTTAATTCCTTTTATGCTCTTAAGTTGTTTGCAGTTTCTATCTTAATTCAAATTAAACATATAATTAAGTTCTGAATTCTGAATAAAATACATCCTATTGCTGTAATTGCTTACAGTCGTAATTTACTTAACTTCCTGTTCACAGTGCTGCATTCCTGGCATTTTCCCCCAGAGCTATTTTTCTTGTTTTCTATTACTGCTTCACAACAAAATTGGAGGCATTACCGCTTAAGACAAGTACAAAAAATGTAATTTGCAGGTAGTGAGCTGCAGCTATCAGGAAGTAGTAAGGGTGTTTCAAGTCACCAGATGAGGATGCCATATGGATGATAATGCATGTAGCCTCTGCCCTTAGATGATGCATACTGGAATGATGAATCGAAACCTGTCATTCATCATTGTTATAGATGACATGATGCTTTCTGGATATTCAAGCCTGCCCTGACGTTATGCAGACTGAATATGTTAAATGAAGAAAAGTTATTTTTTGTGCCACATCATGTGCATATATTCCGTCATTATCACTTAAAATGAACCCAAGTTCAGAAGGTTAACCCTCAAGCTGTGCATCCAGTGATTTTTGCAGGCAACGTAGAAGTAGCAAAATTTGCACGACCCGAGATTTTCGCGGGGATGCATTTTCCCGTCTATTTATAACTGTGTAACCTGCTATTTTCCCGTTCATGGTTTCATTTTGGCTTTCTGGGATGTTTAATTGTTTATTTAGATGTGGGCTAACAGATGGCGTTAGTTGTCTATATTTCTGCAAAATATGCGAGAATCTTTTGCAATATTTTGCACACGCTTTTCAAAGATAGCTTCAAAAAGTATGCAATTTTTGAACCTATTTTGATAAAAGACATATGCAGCAAGAGGGTTAAAAATATCTTTATCATCCTTGTGCATGGCATGTCTAAATAAAATTTTGCTTCCACAAAAATCTGCTAAAAGCTCTACTAACTTTTGAAGACCTTAATTGCAGGGTAGCAATCTCCAGAACTTTTTAATTTTAACAATGAAATAATTTATTTTAAGGGAACAAAAATTAAATGTATTGAGTGCACTTTCAGGGGAGCGGAGGGGCAAATGTTTTCCTAGCGCCCGTTGTAATTGGCTCCTTAACAGACTTATTTCTGTTACAGTATAGTTGTATATTTATAATACTGTATCTAATATTTACCACCAAACAATGAATTTATTTAACAAAAGTATTTCTTACTTGAATTTCAGCATGCTGTTCTTGTGTCAACTGTTCCAAAACTAATTTTTCACTTTGGTCTTTTTGGACTTCTTTGTTTTTTTCTTCCAAATGTTTTTTTAGCCTATCAATTTCTGATTTGAGAGAAGTCTCAGAAATGGACAACTGTGATATTTTTCTTTTTAAAGCAACTTTTTCTTTTCTTTTGGAAACTGAATCTGGTTCACAAAAAGATGAAGATGGCGACATTATGCCCAAGTCATCAAATGAAGACAATCTAAATTAATTAAAATTAGAAACTTCCATGAATATCATTTAGTAAAATTTTAAATGAAAGAAAAACTTTAAAATATAGACAATGTAAGAATACAGTTCACAAAGTTTATTTTAAAACAAACTAAGGGCATGGGAGGGGGGGGGGGAGAAAGAAAAAAAAATTTTAATATGCAATTTAATTTTCAAAGAACATTTAGCGCTTAACTACTTTGAAAATGTGGATAAAATGAAATGTCATTTTTGCTTCATGAGCAGACATGAGTTATCCATAAGGCAGAGAAAAACTATAGCACAGTCTCTGCTGATTGGATTGAGAAGAAAAAGAAATTCTTTGATTTAGTAATGAAATTGAAAACTCAGTTTTTAAGCCTTCTTAGTTGATCAACATGAACAAAGTGCCATTAACATTCAACTGCACCCTCAAGTAAAACTGCGACTTCAACTGGAGAAAGGTGTGTTTCAATTTCCACTACAGGGGATGAGAAAACTTTTCACATGTGTTTCATTGTGTACTGCTAGTGGCAAAAAAAAAAAAAAAAAAAAAGGCTAATTAATTTCCTGTTGAATGCTGTCACGAAATGAGACAGGATGGATGGATGAATGACAATCTAATGATAGACTGGTTTGATGAAGTTTGGAGAAAAAGGAAAGGTGCTTCTTTCCAGCCAAGTGGCATGTTATTTATGAGCTCTGTGGCAGCGTACTTAACAGAGAGGGTAAAGGAAAGTGCAGTATCTTTACTTGTCATTCCATGCAGGCTGAGTAAAAAACTGCAGCCTTTTGATTTGTCTCAATTTTATACCCATATGCAACAGCAATGGGAGACATTGATGGCAAGTGAGCTACATGCTTACACTAAAGGAGGTAATTTCAAGAAAGTGTCTTGTGTAAAAAGTTTCAAAGTAGGTATTAGTAGCCTGAAATGTCACTGAGCTAAGTACAATTATTTTTGATTCTCAGAGGCTGAAATAATTCCTTCAAGTCAGGAAAAGTAGGTATTAGTAGCCTGAAATGCCACTGAGCTGAGTACGATTATTTTGTATTCTCAGAGGCTGAAATAATTCTTTCAAGTCAGGAATCTGATGTTGATCTTTGTCTAACACAGTGAGGAAAATAGACTTGAACTGAATGAAATTATTTAGAAACTTCCAGTCAGATAGCACATATATGTTGAAGATTTTTAATTTGGTTAATCTATATAAAGTGAATGTGATCTATTAATAAAAAGCATGCCAAGTAGATGCTCCCCACTTTAAAAAAAATGTGCCTTGTGAAACCGACCAGTCTGAAAAACAGAGTGCCACGAATAAGAGTTCGTATCCCCTGCTCCAGATGGTTACATTATGTAAACTGTTGGAGATATGCGAGAATAAATTAAAGATATTTTATTAATTTAGCAAAATTCTAATTTATTAAACTTTATTATCATTCAATTTAAATCTTTTTAAAACCATTTCAAATAAATCTAAAGCTACCCTTTCCACAGTAAGTTTTGCAATCATCTTCATCAAAGTCCAAACAATGTTTATGGTTCATTATTTTGAATAACAAACTATTTTCATATACAGTGCATTTAAATGTTTTTGTTACACATAAAGGCTTTTATACTACATACCTCTACCTTTCAAAATGCAGACTAATAAACCTTCAAAATAAGTCAAACAGAATGGGAGAAAATATAGCATGACCGTATTTAAAATATAAAATAAACTACTTCTAAGTTATTTTTAATCATTTTGTTAAATTAAAATAGTGTTTAATTTTCATAATAAAGCAGCCTAGTACCACCATCTGACATACTATAAAATGTAAACAAACTAGTTGTCACTAAACTAAATTTAAAAATAAAACTATTTCACTGGTTAAGACAGTGTGACATCATTTTTATGTGTGGTTTTACTTGAATATGCGAGTTCTTCGCTCAGTAGGAAACGAAAATTTTCCTTACATGTGCAATTCCAATTATTTCTAGTGATGTGGAATCTATAAAAAAAAAAAAGCAAAATTATTTTACTCTTGACAAAGTTTGCGTAATGAGTACTAACCTGGCATCGTTGCAATATAATGACTCAAAAAACTATGCCAGTGTCATTCGCGATCAAAAAAGTGAAAAGGGTAACGGTTTGCAGAGGACTCCTGACTTTCAAACTGTCTTATTTCTATATCATATTGTTTTTTAGGTTAAGTCTTAGCATTAAATACCCCAGACACTACATGAAATGGACGACCGTTTATATTAAAATAGCTGCATACAAGCTCTTCATACAGGAAGAAGCAAATATTTTACTAAAATCATACCTACA
The DNA here is from genome assembly GCA_038373885.1 of Cheiracanthium punctorium. Lineage (NCBI taxonomy): Eukaryota > Metazoa > Arthropoda > Arachnida > Araneae > Cheiracanthiidae > Cheiracanthium > Cheiracanthium punctorium. The sequence continues at coordinate 81,720 of JAWZYV010013672.1, read as the reverse complement.
TATGTCAAAACAGAATTTCATTTTTTTTAAAGTTCAAGTAATCTCCTCTGTTGAAATTATAGAGATATATTAATGCAAATTACAATTACTTATCGTTTAGTTGGTTGTAAGACAACTATTGAAAAAGGTTAAACAGAACACTTTTAATTTCATGAAATATTTATTAACATGGTACATTGCGATTTATACATATTATCCTTACAAATCTACTAACATTATCTACTACGTATATTAATACTATCTACCTTCGCTTCTCCCTTTTCAAGGCTCGATTTAAAGAAACAGCTTACATTATTTGGCACAAATGGGACCTTTTTATTCTATGGCAATTCTTAGCAATTTATGCATTAGCATACACAATAATCACTTCACATTCTGCTTGCTATCAAGGAAGCTCTTCATATATATTTAATTTATGCACAGTTCTGTAAGACTGATATATTTAGCACCACAAAACATTTCATCTCGCCGTGGTGGAAAATATCAAGACTGTGCCAATTTAAATATCCATGCATCCAATACAGCTATATCTTGTAAATCCTCCATTGTTCTGTCTCCTGAAATACATCAAACTGTGTAATCTCAAGGAGCTATTTAGAATAACTTTAATTTTGACAGGATGTTAGAGTTGCAGAGTTTACAAATTTCGCACATTTTTTAAATTTATGGTGTCACTGTTTAACTGCCGTAAAAGATAACACTGTTGGTGGAGGGAGTTAATTTGGATATTTCGGACAGCAGTTTTCAAACGGTATCATTAAAACTTACAATGACGTTGAAAAATTTTTTGCTTTATATACGACCACTATGGAGGTAACCACTATGGTAAACTATACTCGCAACATGCATGTTAGGAAACGTAATTGCCTGTGGTATAATTAAATGCAAAAAATGAAAAGGTAAACAGAAAATTTTTAATATATAGTGCTTTAAAAGAACTTCATAGCTTTTAAAATGAAGAACATTTTCAGCTGTGCTAAAATATTAAAATTTTTAAATAAGCAACGGATTAAAATACCACTTATAATAATAATAATCGTGAATTTCTTAGTTTATTTCTATAGTAAGTTTTAATTGAAATTCCGATATCGAATTTAAAAACTCTATCGATAGTTAATTAAAAGGTTAAAAGGTAATACGGAGGATTCCCATAGTTAACTTATTAAAAACACTATCATTTTCCTCCGGAGATATATTTCGGCTGCCGGCCCACAGCCATCCTCAGTCCAACCTCTCCCTCGTGGGAATGATGTGGTTTCCTGCCTCCTCCTCTCTCTCTCCGCTCTTTCACCGCATGTCGTCATTCCAGGTTTCGTCTATTGTTGCATGGGTCGTATCGTTGATTCTGCCCTCTCTGTTGATATTATTTCCAAAGATTCGTGTAAGTAAGCGTATGTATGGTTATTGAAATTGGCTATTTTTTGAATTCCTTGAAAATCTATTGTGAAAGGGGTGTTTAGCGCTAGGCGGGATAAGGCAGTAGATTGTCTATTAAATTTAATGTCATTAGTGTGTTCAGTTTGGCGATCTTTAATTTTTCTTTTAGTTACTCCAATGTAGCACCCGGCTATTTTGTTTTCGTTATTTTTTATGTTAATTTTATAAATACCTGCAGTGTCAGTAAGTTTGATTTGGTTTTTTTCTGATTTGATACGTTGAAAAAGTTTTGATTTGGTTTTATTAGGATCCTGATATTTTTCTTTAGAGCGGAGTGTGATATTTTATTAGCAGCTCCCCTGCAAAAAGGAATAGCAGTAGTGAATTTTAGTTTTGGTTTTTGTCTATTGCTAACTGCATTGAGTTTCTTTTTTTCTTTCTTTTATTAGTTTATTGAAAATATATTGCGGGTAATTTGCTTCCTGGCATTGTTTCATAATAAACTGTAGTTCTTCCTGCAAAAGAGTTTCGTTTGAGCAAATTGTTAACGCGCGATCAATGTAGGACCTAATTGCGGCTATTTTATAATTAAATGGAGTATTTGATTTGAAATTAATTATTGCGGTATTACTTAGAGTTTTTGATATACGGTGGTTTGAAGCTTGAGATTTTTATTTTTCATTATTCTTACATCTAGATAGTTTAGGGAATTATTAATTTCGGTTTCATAAGTAAATTTTAAATTATGGTCTACTTCGTTTAATTTATTTAGGAGTTTGTCGTCGGTAACTATGGCAAAAATATCATCAACGTAGCGTACCCACAAACGAAAAGATTGGGTAAATTTAGTATGAATTTTATTTTCGAGAAGGCGCATTTTCCAGTCGGCAATGATTCCTGACATCGGTGACCCCATTGGTACACCTCGCGTTTGTTTGTAAAAATGGTTATCAAATTGGAAGTATGAGTTATTTAATATCAGGTTTATGGCTCTTGTTAGAGTATTGATTATTTCTTCGTTTTTGTAGGTTAGGGCTACTTGTTTATTTTTTATGGGAATTTATTATTAATGAAATGATTATTATTAATGAAAACACATTTAGCTTTACATTAGTTGCAAAAGGATAAAGTAATAAATTCAAGCAATTTTTGACATAAGATTAACGAATAGCTTTGTATTAATAACTATGAATTAAGAATAATTAAATTATTTACGTATATTCCATCAAGGTGCTTACGGGGAATGGCAACAGGGATTGTTTTCCGTTTTTCTTTCGCTGGTTGCAAGGACGACAGTTTGAAATAAAAATAAATAAATAAGGGCACATCCTCTCCTTGTTAGCTCCATGTCCAGACGCGATCCTGGGAGGTCTTCCTGCCCACGTCGACGAGGTGATCATACCCTGAGTTTTCATCACAGGTGCTCCCCTAGAGATTCTCGACCAGGTAGCAGCCCTCATGACCACAACGTGAATGAGATTTGAGAGTGCCTATGTCACCATCACAGGCACACTACTATCCATGCAAACAGCACAGGGCCACTTCATATCCTGGACTTGGGTGACTTGGTTTTATTTTCACCATTTTATTTTTAAGAAGTTACCCAGCGACAGCCTGTCGCAGATGCCAGTCTAGATATGGGACACTTGTCGTTAAGGGCAAGATTATAAACCTATGAATCATCATTTTTTATTCTGTACATTAATCTACAAGTATAATGTTTCATTTTATGTAGTTTTGACCATTCTTTGTAGATCAGAACCTTTTGAAGAATTTCCTTGGCTGATGGCCTGTTCTCCCCCCCTACACACACACACACACACACACACACACTTTTTAAAAATTATTTTATTTATATCCCTTTGTCAAACCAGCTAGGTGTCCTTTTTACGCAGTTCATTAAAATTTATTCCCAATTTATTTTTTTTCTTACCAGATCCCCTCATTAATGTTTTTTTTAATTATTATTTGATAATTACATGCTTGACTTAATTTTTTTTTATGTTAATTTTCTCATAACTCTTGAATTACACACCCTAATCATCTTATAAAAAATTTTTATCTTTCCCATTGACTTTTTTCTTTTTTTTAAATACTTTTTGGAGCACAACATATATGCATTTCAAAATTTTTTTATATCTCATGCCGTTATTCCTTTATGTTATGTTTTCTATTATTATTTTCTACGAGAACGGCAAATAATGGTTTTAAGTAATGTCTAAATGTAAAAGAAGATGGAATTAATCTTTGCATTGCTATTAACACCGTGGTAACATGTGTGTCAAAAACTTTTTTTTTTTTTTCTTGTTTTGTAAAATTTTAATTCCATTTCTTTATTTTTCTATTTCAAATTTAATGTGTAATGTTCCACCTAAGACACTTGGGTAGTTATGATAATTAGTTCTTGGTTTTCATTTTGTTAATAAAATGTATTTTTTCATTCCTATCACTTAGTTCTCTTTATTTCGGCAGTTACACACACATGGGCGGGAAGTGAAAATCTGGGTGTTTGGCATTTTAAAATCACGAAGCAAAATTTCTTTTATTATGGGGACTTTTTTCCAAAAATCTTGTTTGTAGCAACACAACAATTTTCAATGTATATGTATCATAATTCCTTACACTGTGGCATGTTCTGATTTTTTAGCATGAGTAAGAAAAAAAAAAATTATATCTCAAAATTTTAGGACCCTCAAAATGTAGTTTTAAATGCCATTTTATCTCATAAATTTGTATGACCCAAATTAAATTGCTATTGGTGGAAGAAATTATTTGCTGGATAACATTTTTCAGATATGTTGCAAGCAAATATGCTGGACCTTTGTATTTGCTAACAACTAGACATAGGGAGAGGGTGTCTTGTGCTCTTTGTATTTAGTGTGAATTCTGGGAGAAATTACTGAGTTGTAAAAATATGGAAGTAAATTGTAAATTTTGATGAAACAAAGAAAATAGAACGTTACATAAGAATAACAAAGCAAAAAATAAGAAAGGAAGAATGAACATATTAATGATCTGAAATTCAACAAACTAATTACAAGCTAGTTAAAACATTTTAAAAAGTATTAACATATTAAAATTTTTAAAAATATATTTTAACCACATCATGGTAGTCTTCATTTAAAACTACCTGTATCTTTTCTTCCTTTTCTCGAAGTGAGGACATTCTGTTTATTATCAATGAGATGTCTGCATCATGTCGTTAATGTTGTTACCTGTTGTTAAGAACCTAACAATTCCTAAAAAATTGTGTATGTCCTATTGTATAATTGGCAATTTTGCTGATATTTTGAAAGTTAGCTTCCATTTTGGATTTCTGAGCCAAACGAGAGATAGAAGTGTTTATTTTAATAAATTTAGGATCATTGATGTGTTTATTTTTTCTTTCTTTAATTTTAACTTTTCATCATACTTGGTATGACGAAATGTTCTAACAATGACTTTTTGGTCTGTGCCTTTTATTAGTTTTAAATACAGACCTTTCACATTTAGCCCAAAAATCTACAATAAAAACATACCGACAATATTATGAAAATTTTAGATATGAGAACAAGACAATGTTCTTTTTTGAGATTCTTTCAATAGATGGCACTATAAACGACATGACACATACAACTCTGGATGACCTATGGAGCTAAGTAGAAATAAAGCCTGATGGCCCTGTGTAAGGCTGAACTACATTGTGCAGCACCAACGTATAGCATAACATTAAACAGGATTTTTTTTTTTTTAATTAAACCAATAAAACCTGGTTTAAAGAAGAAGAAAAAAAGAGAATGGGGAGTAACCTAGGCAGCAAATCTGACAACTTTGTAAACATTGTGTTGTTAAAATATTTAATAGTAGTAAACAGAGATACAGTACAATATATAACATTTTTGAATTTTAAAGGCTCAAATTAACAGAAAAACAAGCTTTTTTTTATGCCATCTATATAAATAAAGCAATCTGTAAACTGTCTGTCTGTCTGTGTCTCGCATAGCTCCGAAACGGGTGATCGTAGACCTACCAAATTTTGTACGGAAATTCTCCAAAACTGGTCTCGACACACCTCGAAGCGATTTTTTCGAAATTCAAATTATTTTAGGAGATATCGATAAAAAACATGTCGCAAAATGATCATTTTTATTCTCGCCATTTCGCAATTGTAACCCTGCAGTAGAAAGAGGGAGAGTTTAGCTATCTAGGTTGCCATGTTTGGCAAGTTTATTAAATTATTCAGACTCTTGAAGTAAAAATAAAAGAATAATGATTTTTTTTTTTTTTTTTTTTTTTTTTTTTTTTACATTATTTGTAATGTTATTTTTTACTTAAAACATTGTGTGCATGTGAAATCAGAGAAGGAATGAAATGTTTTATACTCAAAAGAAAAATACGATTTGGAAATTTTCAAAGACTAAAACGTTCAACTTTTTAATTTGGCAACAAATAAAATGGCTGATATACGATTTTGAGGAGATGTGATTCTAGCGCCAAGCACTATTTATCGTCTGTTTTTACTACTTGAATTATGAATACACCTGAATGAGTTTTTAAACTTTATTTCAGTTCGAATTGTGCATTTTTCTGCACAGCTTTTCCCATCTATTTTTAATGTATTACATCCAGAAAAAGGGAAATATCAATTTTAGTTGTGTTTAATCACACTCATGAATAATGATATACTTTCCAACTTAATGGAATAAGGAAAGTAAATAGGGAAGACCCATGGATTATAATACGCTTTTAATACATAGCGCTTTAGTGCGTATTTAAAATCTGAAAATGTTTCAGATTTTCTTAGTTTTTTTTCCCTTTCCATTTTTGATAATATATCAATACATCCAGAAGCTCTTTAGAATTAATATAAGACGAAAATAATTTGTTGCTTTTTGCAGGTTTTTAATCATTTAACCATCTTATTTTTGTAATCAAGGGTGGCCCGACACAGTAAGCAACGCATCTGGGCGACGGCTTCGAAGGGGCGTCATTTCGAACCCAAAAACGAAGTAGCATAAAAGGGGGCGTTTTTTTTTACATTAGCAGGGATGACACTTACAGTAGGGCCGTCCCTGTTTGTAACCATCTTAATTTTAAATTCCATTCAGAATCTGAGATATTTGAGTGCCAAGGAAGCCGGTGAAGAACAGGAGTCTCTCCGAACAAGATTTATTAAGATGGCGAACCAACTGGTTGCCGGAGGTGGCTAGTTATATTATAAATATACAAAAGTGCAATAAAGAAAAATTACCTCTCTGTGTTCATCTGAAAAGGTTTAGTAAATGTAAAACCAACAAATGGTAAATTTTTGCCTGCAAATTCTTTCTTGCCTTTAAAATCACCAATATAAGGACGATTTTCTGGTTCAAAATCATCAAAGTTAGATGTGTCATCGACACTTGTTACAGTTGGAACATACGGTGGAGCAGCTAAACAAAAGATCAAATATATTAATTATCATTATTGTAAATATCATAATATAATATCCTAAAATAACATGTGCACAGCTAAAAAATTAATGATATCAACAGGGTCAGAAGCAAAAATTTTGGGAAAAAAAATAATAAAAAAAGAAGAGAAAGAAAAAAAAAGGGGGAGCTTTTTACTTTTCTTTGGGAGTTCAATCTACCTATAAATACGTGCAAAACAAACTACATAATTAAAAATTTTAACTCTGAATCTTTTCTAAAGAAATTTTAAGAACATGCATTCATAAGTTAGAAATACTGCGTACTCTTTATTAATAAGAATGTAACCATTTGTACTATTATTGTCAAGTTCAAGAGACTTGACAATAATAGTACAAAAGACTTACTTTTTCATTCAAAAGACTTTTTGTTTTATTATTGAAAAGAAACTATTAAGAACAAACTTTCTGTCAGTTATTTTTCTTTTATTGCTAACAATAAATAAATTAGTTTACATTTATTGCTACTTAGTTATGTTTTTCCAAGACACTCAGGAATTAATAAATGAAGCTCTTGTTAAATTAATTATTGAGAATTTTTAATTAATATTTAAATTCCATTAACTTGTATCTTTTACAACACAAAATCACAAGTAGTAATTGATACAGTTGTCACAAGTAAAGTCTCTTCTACAAGATTTTCCTATCAGCTTCGGCTTCTTTTAGTTCTTTTGTAATACTTTCAATTTTTTGTATTGCTATTTCAATTGCTGTAGTAGCGATCTTCACATTCAGAATATTGTTTACTTAATTGCATCCTGTGATTTCGTATTGCTGTCTTTAAGGTATGTTTGGACTGCTTGGAGATCTTCCTGCAGACCTTTTACTTTCTCATCAATTTGCTGGGTTCCTTTTTTTTTTTTTTCTTTCTTTTCTCCTTTTTACTTCGCTGGCTTCTTTTTCTTCTTCTAACATTCATTTTCATGTCTTCAGTTGCTTTATTTATCGCTTTTTCTTGTGAATAAACAGCATATGCTTTAGTCACAGCATTAAGTAGCTGTTTTGCAATATTACTAATGGTACCATTTCTCCTAATGGTATCTTTAACTTGTCGAATTCCAAAAATCGCAGCCTCTGAGCGATTATGTCGTTCATAAGACAGAATGCTGCGATTTACAGAAAAACCTCTTTCAACATCAGAATTGGCATGCGACAGAGAAAGGCAATTTTTGATTAAAATCGATAAATTTGAATACTTTTCTTTTCCGTTAATCTTATCAACAGGACTGAAAAAAAATCTTCCAGTACCCGTCAATTGGCTGTCTGTCATCATCAGTACGTTCATTAAATCTTTTTACAATTAGATCGACTTCGTAATCGAATCTGTAAGCTTAGTATTCCAAAACTATTTTGTCTATAATTTTATTAGACAAAACACATAAGCGTTGAATGGCTGTCAATCTGAGATGATCTGAGAGCGGGATGCAGCTGCTCCAGATCTTTCAAAAATGAATGATTTACAGGCAAAGATTTTTTCAGTAATTTGCACAAACTTACAAAAAATGCCCGCATGCCCATTCGTGCTTTCTTTGGATCATTTTCCTCAATCTGTGACAGCAATTCTCATTACAAAATAATAATAAAAGCAACCCTTGCTCCAAGTTAAAATTAACCCCAAAAGTGTTAATTCAAACACTGGATTTGGATTAAACCAATATTCAATATTATTTCATCAATTGTTTCCTGAATTTATATTTAAAACAAGTTTAAGCAGCGATTCCCATAGCAAAATAATAATTAAAATAACCTAAGTTTCATAAATAAATTTTTCCTCAAAAGTGTAAACTTTAACAATGGTCAAACTTTAATTACACTAATATTGTTTCGCCAATCGTTACCCGATTTTATAAAGACTTTTAAACGGCATTTCTTAGTTAAAGAAGGGGGGGAAATAACTCCCGAGCTAACTCAAATCAAATTCGAAAATAGTTTCGGATCTGCATTTGAGCCCTGTAAAGTTGCTTTTTTTACCACCACAGTTTCCGCCCATGCCGTGCATGCGTGCGTTTCTGCTCTTACATTATCCCTATGGAAGCTGGACTTCTTCACGTGAGTGATATTTATATTCTTTGTACTCATTCCTAACAGCCTCAACAGATAAGAATAGCCAATCACAGGCCGCACTATCGGCACCACCATTGTGAAAGAAAGAAAAAAAAAAATCAAAGAGAACTGCGGGAAAGCGAGAGGGGAAAAGGAATAAAAGGAAGAAAAGGCTGAAAATAGGAGGGGAAACTGTATTTAAAGAAAAAAATAGGAAAAAAGGAGCCAATTGAAAAAAAAAGGAAAAACAGGAAATAAAGGAGTGCTGCAGTCCCTGGATATCAAATGTTTATAAAAAAAAATCCATTTAATAAATAACAGGGCTGTCTTAGTTGGGGAAAAAAGCTGGTAAAAATATTCCAGAAAAAAAAGTCCAATAAAAAAAAAAAAAAAAGGATTTTCAAATATATATTACACAAGGCTGTGCATGGATTTTCAGATACATCTAATATTGTGTCTTTGAAAGCAAAATAAGCTTAAATTGATAATAGTTTATTCTAAGAATAACCTAACTGTTAGACTATGACAATTTGTTTTCTGAAGACTTACTTTCTCAGAATTACTTTACCTTTACTTTAATTTTTTTTTCTTCATTTAGTAAAATGTTGAAATTTTTCAAAATTTCAGAAGATATATGATTTGTATATTTAGAATACCAAATCTTATCAATAGTCTGAATTACCCAACTTTTTTTATAAGCAAAAGAGTGGCGTAATAAGAGGGAGGGGGTTGGCGGTCCGCAAAGGCAGCAAGATAAAAACAAAGATAAACGACCGGAGAATACTGGCCAGCGCAGACTCAAATGCGATTGCCATATGCTGCAGGATATGAGGGGAGTTTTTTAATTGTCAATTTGCATGTGCACGCTTTGTAAAAGGGGGAGAACAGTGCAGGGTTGAAAAACTTATAGGCTTATAATGACCAATCGGGATTCTCCAACAAGGGATAACCCGTGAAACCAAAAAGCACGCCAAACGTACCCCAGCTACACCGATGAAGCAAAATGTCACTAATATGCTTAATTTTGGCAAAATATAATATATTTCAAGTGCTGTATTCACAGAATGTCTCAAATCGCTCAATTTTCAGATCAATTTCTGGAAGTCCCACTTAATTTCAGAATCACAAAACGCAGTTTTGCTAAGACACTTTTTATATCATTCGTAGTTATTTATGGTTAGTAAATATCTGTAATAATTATGAATAATGCGTAATAAGAAAGCTGGTTAAATGGAGTAAATCGTTCAGAAAAAAAAAGAGAGAAAAAGCTTGCAAGTGTGCAAAACAATTAAAACAGAGAAGAGGAATAACTGTACAGTAGAGCTGAAGCTTCCCGGTCGCCAGTCGCCAGCTGGCGACTAAATTCTTTTGTTTGGCCACCAATTAATTCTCGCCCAGGCACCATGCTATAATAATTTTCTGGAAATTTCCATTCCCCTTTTAAGATGTATTATTATTATTATTACAGTCAACTCCTGCTAATCCGCAAACGCCTGTAATCCGCGATATATTTCAAATGTAAACAAACAAGTTTGTTTACATTTTAAGCGGTATTTGACTGGTAGTATTACTGTAATAGAAGTTATTTGATTGGCTGAATGTTATAAAGACATTTATTAATGCTTTTCCACAGGTATTTGAAGTAAATAATTTCATATATTTAAGTATATTATGTAATTAAACATACAGAAACTTACATCCTAAGTTACATGTGTTCAGTGAATGGATGTAAATAATGAACTGCGAAGCAATGCACCATCCAATCAGATCGCTTCACTCTTTCCAGAGACAATTGTAGAGATTGACCGTTGCAATTAAAATTGGCTGAAAATATGTAACATGTTTAACTTTAAACACAAACTGCGATTTGGCAGGCTACACAGCAGTTGCGCAATTTTCTGATTCTCCTCCCCCCTACCCCACACTTTTGATCTTCTGTCTAGCAATTTATTATGCAACAAAAACTTTCTCCACATAACTGCAGTTCTGTAAGAAGAAAGAAAGAAAAGCATAAACAGACCACATGGCATCTCTCTTTGTTTACATTTAACTGCCAGAGGAGCACCAGCGGAAATAATGAATCATCAGCACTTGAAATGTAATGCATGTGTGTGTGAAGAGGATAACACTCTTTTCTTCTTTAAAGTTTATATAATAGCATAGAATATTTTTACATAACGAGAAACCGAAAATTACCTCGCGAGATTGAAAATTAATGTAATACTGAGATATCAAATGATGCACCGCATGCCCACCCACCCCCCCTCCCTTTCGCGATCGACCAGTGAAATTCCCTCCTTTCTGGTTGAGCTTGTTTATTTTATAATAGATATATGTAGTTAAAAACGGTCTTTCAAAGAAATTAAAAACAACACCAACAGCTGCCCTTAAAAAATTGTTTGTTGAAAAACTTCCGGATTTGGGGTCGCCTACTGTACTATTACTTTTGAAGAAGGGTTAGCTCTGGGAGACAAGTATTTAAACATTTTGCAAAAGCAATCATTTGGCAGTGACCAAGAGTTACGGACAATTAGAAGGCTCCAGGACAAAATTTCTGAAGAAAAATTCAATCTCTTAAACAAATTACAATCACTGCAATGTTTGAAAAAATGAAAAATAAATAAATTTAGAGATAATTTATTATTTTATTTTTGTATTAGTGATTGTATTTAATATTAAAAATAGTGCTTTAGTTCAGCAGCATAAATATTTTCTTTCATCAGTCCTTTAGTAAATTCTCTGTAAATTTAATTGTATTTATATTGACATTTAATTGTGTTTTTATTCAACAGCATATGCATTTTCTTTCATCATTTCCTATTTGTTTACAGTAAATTGACTATAATTTAAAGGGAAATTCTAAATATAAAAATGTAAACAAAAAAAATGACCTATAATCCACAAAATCCTGTAATCCGCACAACGCTTGGTCCCAGTGAGTGCGGATTAGAGAGAGTTGACTGTATTGCCATATTTGGTTTAGATGCTGCATGTGCATTTGAGGAATGGACACTTGCTAAACATATCCTTAAGAACCAATCAGGATCTCAGACTTTAACCGAATTGCTTATGAAGTTCGTTATCTCCAAACTTAGCCTGCTTTAATGTTCTTAGGGATGTTGTGACCATTTTGTTAACAGTTTCTCCATCAAATGCTCTTAAAGAATGTGTCTTTTCTGCATTAAAGAATACTTTAGGAGAGAAATACCTATCAATGGAACAAAAAACTATTGAAAATAGGCTTATAATTTATGCATAAAATTGTGATGGAATGGCACCATCCTACCAAAACGACCAATTTTGATTTAAAAAATGACACATTCTTCTTAATTTAGTTAATAAATGCTATGAATAATATTGTGTCTGTTTTCAGATTTAGTGTTCAGAGATAAATGTATATGCTATTGCTATATAAATGATGCCATAAGTGAAAAAACACTCAAAATACTGGTGTTAAACGATAAAGTAATTAAAAAACTTTGTAAAAAACACACATAAGAAGTAAAAGGAAAGAGGATACGCGTTTCGTTCAAAAATTGTTTTGAACTTCTTCAGTCCAAGCCCTTCGTCGTAAAGAACACAGGGAACTGAGTTCCCTGTGTTCTTTACGACGAAGGGCTTGGACTGAAGAAGTTCAAAACAATTTTTGAACGAAACGCGTATCCTCTTTCCTTTTACTTCTTATGTGTGTTTTTTACAAAGTTTTTTAATTACTTTATGCCATAAGCTTAAAATTCCCAACCATTTATATTTCTTGGTTATCATAACTTGCACCTTTCATTAGTCACTTAAAAATAGATTTACTTTTTAAAATGTATTTAATTATCTCTATGTTATCTTCTATTATTACCACTCACTCCGTCTCTCTATATATACAGTAGATATGCTCTAAAGCTTCAGTACAAGCAAATAAAATAGATATCAACTATGTCAGACTAGCCAACTTGGGAAAATCAAAATGTGTAAAACAGCGCGCGAACAGAAATTTCGACACTTTTTGCTATACAACGCGTGAGCGTTATTTTTTACCTTTCACCATATAATGCACAAGTATTACTTTTTAATGCATTTTATATCACAATTATTTGTTTGAAGTATTAAATAAAGCTAAGAACAATAAAAGAAAATGAAGTTGTTGAATAAAAGGCAAATCAATTAATACACCATTTTCCAGATTTCTTGTGACAAACAATTTATTAATTACTAGCTGAAGTACCCGTTCTTCGCACGGGAATGAATGGACTTTTTGATATTAATATCTGTTGTGATTACTATTTATTGTAATAAAGAGATATAGCAAAATGGATATCGCGTTATATTGTGTTCAATAATCATGCATACTGAATTTCAAGGCAATCGTTTTTACGGTGCAGAGGGTCATGCGGCGTAGCGCAATCTAGTGGCGAGTTTTAGCAAAACGGATACGGCGGAAATATTCTTCGCATTCAGATATCGATGAATACGAAATTTCAGGACGAACGGCTGGACAGCCCTGTGAAGTTCATGTGTTGACGCGACATCTAGTGGCAAATTATATAGGAAAATGGATAGCGCCAAACTCTTCCCCGTGTTCAAATATCTATGTATACCTATTTTCATAGCGACAGTTACACAGTGATGCACTGCAGCGCGATCTAGTGGTTAATTAATGATTTGCTACAGTGCCGTCAAGTGGCGAGTTATAGCAAAATGGATAACGCCAAAATATTCTCATTGTTCAAATAGTTATGTATACTGATTTTCATAGCGACCGTGTTCAACTATCTATGTATACCAATTTTCATAACGATCATTTGCACAGTCAAGAAGTGATACACTGCAGGGCCATCTAGTAGTTAATTAAAGTAACGATTTGCTACAGCGCCGTCAAGTGGCGAGTTATAGCAAAATGGATAACGCCAAAATATTCTCATTGTTCAAATAGCTATGTATACTGATTTTCATAGCGACCGTTTGAATGGTCAAGAATTTGGCCTGCTGCAGCGTCATCTAGTGGCGAGTTAAAATAATAATGCATTGCAGTGCCATCTAGTGGTGAGTAACATCAAAAGGAACACAGAATATATTCTTCGTGCTGAAATGTGTAAGTATAAGAAATTTTATGCCGGGCGGTCGAACGGTATAGAAGTTGATGCGTTGCAGCGCCATTTAGCGGCAAGTTACAGCAAAATGGATAGTGAAAAATATTCTCCGTGTTCTAATATCCGCGAGTACCAAATTTCATCGAAATCGGTTGGACGATATTCGCATAGTAAACGGCTAAACGGAATAGAATTCGACGTTCTGCTGCGCCACCTAGTGGCATGTTAGAGGAAAACGGATAGCATAAAAAGCTTCTCAATGATAAAAGACTTAGGTGAACCAAATTTCATGGTGCAACGGTGCTAGAGTTTTTCAACCTCATACACACATACCAACATTCATTTTTATCTATAACCAGTGTCATTATATATCCCAGTCTCAAATAAAATCCATTTTCAAATCTAAGCCTCGCCAAAGCGCCAACATACGCCATTGTGCAAGCGTTTGTTCAGGAAATCATTCGAAGCATTGACTTAGCAGCAATCAATATGGAAAATGGTTCGACCGCGAAAAAGTAAAGCAAGCCTTTATTTCAAAAGTGAAATCCCTTAATACAGCCGAAATTTTTAAAACTATCAACTATAACGTGTTTTATTCATCGTTACTCCGATGTAGTAAATGAGATTTCAATTTTCTGAAATTTGGCAGAATTCCCCCAACTTAAATCAATGTACTCATTTGGCGAGAATTCTGGAGATAGATCGCTTGAAATCCCTTAACAACTGCATTATCTCTTCACGGATCATTAAAATTTAACGCTGTATTCTAATAAAACCTTTACACTTGTTTTCAAAAATCTATTTCCTTAAGCTCTCAATAAATTGCGTCAAGCCGAAATCTGTGCAAACCGCTAGAACTCACTTTCTCAAAATCGGCATTTGAGCCATTTTATTTTTTCGCCAAACTAAAAAAAATTACCTATTAGCTTCGGAAATCTTCAATTCTTATTGTTTTGCGTATAAAACATTTCATTCCTGCTCCGATTTCCCATGCACACGATATTATAATTTAAAAAAAAATAACCTTACGAATATAAACTAACAACAACAAAAAAAAAAAAAATCGTTATTATTCTTTTATTTTTACTTTGAGAATTTAAAACATCTTATTCGGCAAAATCGCCAGACATGGCAACCACGATCCTTATTTCACACTTTTTTCACTACAGGGGTTACAATTACGGAAAGGTTTTTGCGTGGAGAACATAAAAGATCTCTTAAATTCTGGGAACGGGTGGACTTTCAAAGTTTTAAAGTGGACTATGATTTATTCTATATTATTTTACATATCTGTGCAAAATTTCAGGCTGATATGTCCATTTTTGTGGATTTGTATACAACTCAAATCCACAAACAAACAAACAAACAAATAAACAAACAAACAAACAAACAAACAAACAAACAGAATTTCATTTTTATTTATAAGATAATCACTTAACTGGCTTGAAAAAACTCTCATTTTGACTATGCTGACTTCAAAGAAGCAGCAGTAGCTTTTTCTGCTTTATTCAGAAAATCTGAAGTAAAAATCTTTCATAATAATAAGGCTTTCCAAAATCTTATTAGACAAGTTGCACCTGAATTCATTTCTGTTTTTCCGAATAATACTGAAAACCCTCTCACATTCAGCATAGTCAGCTGCTGAAATAGGAACATTCTATTCGATCAAGAAAGATGTAAAAAACAGTTCTGCATGAATAACGTCTGACTGTCCCAAGGGTGGATTAAAGGGGGGGGGGGGGCGGAGGGGGCGACCAGCCCCCGAGAAAAAAGAAATTAATGTAAAAGATCCTAAATTGCTTCCATAAAATGGATGTTTATGTCAATCTTCTAACTGCCCACCTCCGAGAAACTTGCATTAATCTGCCACTGGACTGTCCGTCCTCTTTGAAAAATGTTTGTAGACTTTTACTGCTGTTAGCACGTTTCACATTTTCACTGTGTTTTGACGAACTCGAGTGGCGAGAAATGTCATACTTTCCTCCGTGAGAAATGCTGAAAACACTCCGGCACATGTTACAATAAGCAAATTTCGCTCCTTTGACATATGATACTATATATACCCCAGGGGTTGCGCTGGCTCTTTTTAACATTTCGCCAAATTAGATTTTTTCGGACATCATTAAGAAAAGCAATTGTCAATATTTTTGCCCAAACGTATTTTCTTTCGCCAAATTAATTTTATTTTCGCAATTTGCGACGTTGGCGATCGGCAGCGCGACTCCTGTATACCCATTCTTTGCTATAACTTTGTTTATAAGTTATGCTGTGCCAGTAATCATTTATCGAAAATAATCCTCAAAAAAGCAATCGAAATATGCTCATACTACCGTCTGCGTCTACCACTTAACTGCAAAACGGGCGCGCGCTGATGGCTGATAACGAAGAACACCACGTGAGACGCACAAGTCACAGGAGAAAGACCTACTCCCTAGTAAACGTTTCTCCCATTCACTCTACTCTATGACGTCATGACTGGGTAAACCAATTAAGAAATACTCAGTGTCGCATGTGGGAAAAAGATTTTTTTTCTTTGCTTCAGAGGCAACAATATTTTGATGCGCATTGTGTCAACATGGATGCGCATTGTGTCAACATGGATGTGCAATGTGGATCATGGTGCCGATGCTACCACTTAGATCCATATTGAAAAGGCAAGAAGGCCCTAACATAGAACATCATTTCAATTTAAAACCTAATACATCTCTTTTTAATATCAATTTCACTTTTAAAGAAATATACACAAGTTAGGAAGAAAATATCCAGAAATGCGTAAAAAAAAAGCGCTATATGCATAAAAGCGTAAACAACAGTCGAAATGTGTAAATTTTATGCATAAAGCATAAAAGTTGGTAAGTCTGCTATGTGCATACTTATAGCCAATGTGCTAAAGATTGCGGTAAGTACTGGCTCCTAGATGTAATTGATTTACGAGCCAGTAGCCACTACGTAAAAATGGGAATCTTCAGCATTACTGTACAGCTGGCGACGAACTCTAGAATAATAATCGTTAATAATTCGTAACTACGTATTTATCAAATGTAACTACAGATATTTGAGGAAATTAAATTCTTAGATGACTTTAAACAGTTTTGAATTTTTCAACTATATTTTCTTCCCGCTTCCCTCAATTCCTAAGCAAAATACGCACGTAGTTCCTGCCGATCGAGTTCTCACTTGAGCCAGCAAAAAACAAAACATTGCAGGAGGGGCACTTTCAGGTTACTCAGCTCGTGCAAATGAATACTAAGATAATGAAAATGCAATAATAATACTTCGATCTGAAAAAATAGAACAGTTGTAAAAGGCATTTTAACGAGTAATATCTGTGAGAAAGGTCCAAATTAGAGGGTAATTTTGTAGAAGGGCTGTTTTCAATCAGTCATTCTTATTTTTATGATGGAGTTATTGTATTTAATTGTATTTATCTGAAGAGGCCATTTTAATAAATGCATTTTTGCGATCGACCGCAAAATGAATAAAAAATGGTGCATGGGAAATAAAAAATGAGGATCATTGGCAAATAATAAAAATGGGAAACCAGGAGGGTGCAGAGGTGTGTAAAAGCTAGATTCGGCCGTTCCTTTTCACGCGTTTTTTGCATTAGTGACGTCATCACAGAGCAGAGACAGTGTAACGATTCGCGGCAAAATGTTCCCGAAAGTTGCGGACAGTTAAAAATAAATTTTTTTTATGGCAGACAATTAAACTTTTTTTTTTTAAATATGCTGACAAAAAATTGTCTGCAAACAGATTTCTGAGTATGCAACATTGTCGCAGTGTTTCAGCTACGGAGTTTAACAAAATACAAAAAATATGTATCAAATTTAAAGGTATCAGTGTGAAAAATTAATAGGTCTGTTTTGTAACTTGTAGTAATAAAGGGGGACCAAGCAATGAATTCGCTACGGGCCACAACAATGTAGTTACACCACTGTTTACGGATATACTTTTTTCATGAAGATTTCGTGGTTGGCAATCGCAAACTGATCAACTAAGTCTTATATTTTTAATATTTTCTTTTTATTTGGTGTTCTTATTTCTACTAAGATCACTGCTTACCTTTAAAAGACAATTTACAGTCAAAAACCTTTTTTTTTTTTTTTTTTTTTTTTTTTTTACAGGAACATGGTTAGAAAATAGGAGCATGGAGGTTTTTTTTACAGCAGCTATATATATTCTTTCTAAACTCATTACTGTTATCTACTGCATGGGGCCCTCGCTTTTGTATTATATTTTACAAGTTTTTCCATAGATATTAAAAAATTCATAATTGCAAACTTTTAGGACCGTTTGTATGGATTTAGGAATTTGTATGTAGTTCAATATACAGATAGGAAAAGTTAGTTTATACATTTTTGTCTGTTTTAAAAATTTGCTCTATTAAGAAATATTGAAATCATTATTTTCTAGGTTCTAGATATCTGTGTGTAAAGTAGAAATTTGAATTTTTAAATTTTTTAGAGAAATTCTTGATGCGAGTTTTTATATTCATGGCAAACCTTTACACTGAAAAACAAAAAAACAAAAACATTCCTTTATTTATTTATTCACTTTTTTTGGGGGGGAGGGGGGGGAGGTCAATTATTTTTTCAAAAATTAATAAAGATTTATCGAAGATTGAAAGGGTTTGAGATTTTTAGAAAATTTGATCTCAAACACGCAAATCTTACAATAAAATTTAATAAAATTAGTTATTTTATATTACTTTAATTTTCTCTCTGACCTGTCCCAACTTAGGAAAAGTAATTTATTTGAGACATTTTTTGTAATTGTTTCATTTCTTGGATTAAGATTTTTAAAATATCATAGAATATTATTACACATGCGATAGTGCAATCAGCATTCAATTTGTGTACCTCAGGATTTTTGCATGTTTTTCCTGCAAAAAAAAAAAATAATAATAATAATAATTTAATAAAAACTTCTTTTACGATAGCGATCTTTTGATGACGAATTCGCTCTGATTCATTACAAAATGGTTGTTGTCAATCGCATACATGAAACGATTTGGAGTTTTAGCTTACAAATTTTTTGTGTAATGAGGTTTTTTTTTTTAATTTTGTTTTGTTTGATGTTAAAAATAAATTTTACTTATTAAAAAAGTCTTGTGCTCAGAGTAAAATTAGAATTTAATTACACCTGGCTAATTCAAAAGCATGACGTACTGTAATGTCTACAGATAGTCTGACAACCTAGACTAGGTAAGTTCTCTTAAAACACTGGTAGGAGAAATTTTTGAGGGGTTCTAACGCATATTCAAGATACATCTGGTGAAAACCACACAAAACTCTAGACCGTTAAATCAATAGCTACGCGAGAAGAAAGAATCCCGAACCTGCACATTTCAGAAATTTCCCGATCTTCATAGTTTTTTTAATTTGGCCATTGGTTGGCATGCTTTAATAGAAAAGTAGGACTATAAATACTGTACACTCACATCAATGTATTGACTACTTTTTCTTTTTATAATGCTTTCTACTGGCTTCAAATTTTTATCTATGAGCTCATGATGTTAGGCTCCTCCCTTTTCTTTTAAAACTAAATTCTCAGATTTCCCCCTTCCCCATTCTGATTATATTGTAAAGACAAAAATTTTAACATAAAAGATTACTATTTTTAATTAATCAGTTTTTCAAGAATTCATAAATTTGTTTTGAGAAAAAGATGAAAAATACTTACTATCACGAATATTATTCCAGTCAATAACAAAGAAAAAAGGATGGATTACTAGCTGATCATAATCAAGTCGACTTTGAGCATCTTTAAGCAAGCCTTGTATTAAATTTACTAATGATTTGGACACTTCTTCAGCTTCAGGAGGAAATTGTAACGAGTTCTGAAAAAATTAGTGATGTAATAAATTAATTTTTTTATTACAATAAACCGTTTCAAGGTTAGAAATTAGAATATTTAGTCACTGGTCCTTCATAACAATGACTCCATGACTTCCCTGGTCTACTTAAAAATTAATCACATGAAATTTTTTTTTTCTCTTTTGTCTTGTTGTGTGTTTGTTTGTTTCAGGGATTTAAATGTTTGATTAAGGAGTGATTAAAGTGTGTCTTTATTGTGGGAAAAAAACTCTTGCAATTTTGAGAAGAGATCTGCAAGGGCCAAAAATTTCTAGGCCTTAATATGAAAAATCAAGAAACGGCCTAGTTCATAACTTCAATTAAAAATATAGTAATGACCAGCTTGTAAGTCATTATTTAAGACCAAGAAAGAACCACTTCAAAACAATCACATCCAGGATATCTACTGGAGTGCAGAAAAAAAAAATTCATGACCACAAGGGAATTTTCATGACATAATACGACATAATGCCATTTTGTTGCTTTTGAAATTAACTAATTTTATATATATATATATAATTATAATATTAATTACTCTAAACAGTCAAATTTAACTGCTTTACAAAAATTAACTTTATATTTAAAACTCATATCTGTAGAGCCAGATAAAGGCAATTTATTTTTAATTTTAAGTAACTCAGTAAAAAACATTGCATCTTTCAAGTATAAGTAATAAAGAGTTAAAAAATCATTCAATTTTTTACACCTCAGATCTGAAACGAAGAAGGTAAAGCAAATCTGAATGAGATCTTTTATATACATATATATTTAATTATTCATCCTCATAGTTTTAAATTTTAAAGCACCAAGAAACGAACATGTGAAGAGGAAAGGGTAAGTATTGCAGCTCACGTAGGCTAGAATTCTAGACTGTTCACAAAATGTCAAACATCCCATTGCCGATGTCCAGTCAAGTCTCCGTCATTCCCTATTCAAAGGGGAAACAGTTGAACATGAATTTTATTCTGAATGTGGCTAGAATTCTCATTTGAACAGAAAACTTCCAACTACAGATGAGGGAGGAAGTAAAAAGCTGTTTCTCTGGTAATACCAATGAGGGAGTTTCCGTAGCCAGAAGCTTCGATAACCTTGCCTAGTAGTGGGCCAATAATTACAACAACAACCAATGAGAAGGGAGGGAGAAATTTCGCTCTGAGAACGGTCTTCGCTGAAAACGGTCAAACGTGAATGAAATGTGACTATCCTAATTGGCAAGAAAAAATGACACCGCAATGAGATTGCAAGGAAGTTTTTCCCCCCTCTTCCCTACAATTGGAGACTAGGTTGCAAGAAGAAAAAAATCTTGCCATTGTATCAAAATTCGGGACATTTTCATGACCCATTGTCCAAAATTGTGACATTCTCATGACTTTAATGATTTTCATGACCGGTAGACACCCTGACATCTGAATATTCACGTATATATTTGCTTTAAATAATATTACAAAACATTCGCAGAGCTGCTCTATAATCCACATTTTTGTGACCAAAATACGGTAACCAGTGGGTTTCATGATGAGAATCATTACAATTGCATACAAGCATATTTGAAAAATTTTGCTTTTTTATGCATTTGCAATTTTAAATATTAATACTCATCAAAAACTCATACCTTCTCCTACAGTTAAAACAAATAAAATATCACCAGAGTAAGCCCTTAAACACGTATTAACAAATTTTTAAACAATTTTACTGTTTTTGACTGTAAAATACATTAAAAAAAAACCTTTAAATGCCTTTTAAAACTAAATACACACACACACACACATATATATATATATATATATATATATATATACATACACACACACATATCATGTAGGACAACAGTTCTACTAGTGACGCAGCCAGCCCCAACCAACCAACCGTAAAATTTCGCGGCACTTATATATACAGCTAACTTTTCTATTTTCAAAAGTGTCTCATCTGAATCTCGGAATCCACTCTAACGAATTTTTTACAATTAATATATGATTGTAATCGGTGCCAAATTCGATGAGTGACATCGCCGGTTAAGCTAGGAAAACTCGTTTTTTTTATTTAATCCAGTTCAAAGAGGGAACTATTTAACCCGCGTAAGGAAATACGGAAAATGATCTCGTTTTAAAGGCGGTAAACAAGGCAGGGAGTAGGAATACAGTGCTGTAGATCCGTGACAAGATTTGTACAAGTTACCTTATATCGTAAACCAGTTTGGTCCTAGACAACTGGTACCTTTCGCTCCCTCTTCCTGAGCAAATGACTTGAGTTCTGTCCTCGACGTCGCACTTTTGCGAGATGAGCTTTGTGTTACTGTCGTTTTTCTTTTACTTCATTTTAAAAAATAACAGATTATTATATACTTTACTTATTTTTTCTGTAATTTATTTTGCTATAATTAATAATTAAAAATAGTTAAGACTTTGAATAAAAAAAATAATTTAAGTATTTTTTGGTAAAACTCCTTCCTAACTTTTTCTTTAAGTATTTCATTTCCCTAGTATTTTGATAGCTATTTCTAATTAAATTAAGTCTTTATTTTTCTAATATTATTAATTCTATTTGGAAAATTCAATATGTAATTAATATTTCAATGAATTTTTTTTCTCTTCAGAAAGCACACATAATTAATTAATAATAATTATTTAGTATTCAAAGGAAAATAATTAGTAGTTTTACATACTAACTAGTTTTAATAATAATTCTTTTACTCTTCATGTATATATAAAATTTATTGAAATTATTGAATTATAATTTTAAAACCAATATTTTTTCCAAATCTTAGGTTTTCCTCACTTTTATTTTGTATTCCTTTAAATACCAGATTTAAAATTTTGTTCAATACTTTTCAGATAGAAATTTGATTAATTAATCTAAATTTATACATGCACTATATTTTGTATTAGACATTTGAAGGCCGGAGATGGCATCTAAAACAAGATGTTGTGCCCACCCGAGCCGAGTTGATAAGATGGATGATTACGAATGGATGATACCGAAGATGGTAGAAAACTGAAGTATAAATGTCCAGGGTTCTGGTCTACCGGATGGCTGATAATCTAAAAATTCGGAGTTTTGGATGTTTTTTCTCACGATGTAACGTAAATACGCTTCAGAAGCACTGAGAAAGTCAACTGCGCAAGACCCTTATTCTTAAACTGGTAGTTCATCTAAACGTTCTCTAAAAAAATGAAATTATCAACTGATAAAAAAACAAACATAGTATGTAGTTTTCTAAAAAGCGACATAAAACCAATTATAAACAATTTTTTGAGTAATTTTCTATTTTATTAATGATTACAGTCATTAATAAAAACTTAGTATATCATAATACAGTTAAAAATTTAACTTAGAGATAGCTTTAAACTGAAAGCAAACATTGCATTAATAGATTACATTGCATTAAAATAATAGAACGAGTAACTAGATTATCATTAATTAAGAACGAGATTATTAAATTAATAATTTTAACGAAACTTAACTTATGGTGATCGTTAAACTGAATGCAAATTAATGAATCACAATGCATTAAAACAATAGAACGAATAGTTATATATTGTTGTTTTTATTCTAGAATTACACCCGATTATAGCTACACGTAGGCTTTAAGCCAAGACGTGGGGCGCCCTCCGTGGAGGTCTTTCTAAGGGGTCCTAACCCGTATTTACGCTGTTATGGAGGAAACCATGGAAACTCTGAACGATTAGGTCGGCGGACGCAACCTGGTTTCGAACCAGGCACCTTCCGTCTCCCAGTTCAGAGCGCTATGCGCTCGGCCACTTATGGGGCCCAATAGTTATATAATTATAGTAAAAAAGTTAACTTACGTTTAGCATTAAACTGAATGTAAATTTATGAAATAAAATCAAAGGTGGTGGCAGGGATACTAATCTGTACTCGACCCAAATTATAAATAGAAAATTACTCAAAAAATTATTGATTATAATCAGTATTATGTCTCTTATTATAAAATTCTAACAAAAATGTCAATTTTCTGTTACATGTTACAAAAGAACCTGCTATGACTTTTTTATCAAAAACTCTGATACTGCATGAAAACAGGTTTGTATATTTATTTACATAACTTAGTGTCAAGCAAACTTCCAAAATTCGCCCTTGAAACTAATTTATTATCTTCTGACAATACCCTTAAAAAGTAATGATATCCCCCATTGCAATGAATAAAGTAATGCAAAAACCCTCAACTGGTTAAAAATTTGTGACGCAGCATTTTACTTTATAGATCTATGAATTTTAAATACGGGTCTTAAAAGTAATGATATCAAATTTTGAGTGACGCCCTGCTGAGAATTTTAAAGATTTGTTTTTAAATTCCATTACAGTTACTTTCGTTTTATTTTCTAAAGAAGATGTACGCATTTAAGCAATAATTTTAATTATGAAATACACTGTCAAATATATCACACTTTCACTGAGTCTGTATAATGTATTCAAATGAATTTATTTCAATAATTTAATTTATCTTTTGCGTCACGCTATCCAAAAGGGCAAGTAAAATTTACGTAAATATTTAGTTAGTGTCATAGTAACCAAACTAAGTGCAATGTATATGAAAATTTTGCTTGCCCTTTTGGATAGCGTGACGCAAAAGATAAATTAAATTATTGAAATAAATTCATTTGAATACATTATACAGACTCAGTGAAAGTGTGATATATTTGACAGTGTATTTCATAATTAAAAGCATTGCTTAAATGCGTACATCTTCTTTAGAAAATAAAACGAAAGTAACTGTAATGGAATTTAAAAACAAATCTTTAAAATTCTCAGCAGGGCGTCACTCAAAATTTGATATCATTACTTTTAAGACCCATATTTAAAATTCATAGATCTATAAAGTAAAATGCTGCGTCACAAATTTTTAACCAGTTGAGGGTTTTTGCATGGGGTTTATATATATATATATATATATATATTATATATATACACACACACACACACACACACGCATGCACGCACGAATAAAATATGTTACAAATTGCAGTCAACAGAAGTCCCCGAAATAAATAAAGCATTTTTTATCATAAAAATACATGAAAAGAAGGTTTAAACTCTGCTTATTTTGAACTATTTTGCTTACATTATTTTCTCGAACCCCCTTAAAGCATATTGCGCTCGCAAACCACTGGGGGATCAGCAATCAGCTGGTTGGATAGCCAGTCACAAACAAGCTTACATAGTAGGAAGTGCCTTTTTCTGAATCCTAAGTTAAAGAAGTAATAGTCTCCAATGAATGGCAGTGAATTACAGTAGTTCGGTAGATCAACTAAATACTCACTCAAACAGTGAAACAAGATTCCTCAAAGTCCTTAATTAGTTTCCTAATTCTTTTTTAGTAACTCATTTACAAAAAATTAAACTACTTATTATTAAAGGGGTACCCCAGGTAGCACGTAACGGTTTTTAAACGTTGTAGTTTGGTTGCAATGGTTGCATATTCGTTAAGTTGTATTTCTGACGTTGCAGAAACGTTGCTTTTTTGTTTCAAAGGTTGTATATTGGTTATGTTGCAAATATGCTAAACCTGTGACGTGTCAGAAACGTTGCGTTTTGGGATTCATTTTGCCCTGCTCTTTTTGTTGCTAAAATTCCGTTTTTAAAACCAATTTGCAATCGTTTCATATTAGTTCGCTTTTCTATGTTTAGGGTGTTTCGAAAACGTTGTTGTACTCCATGTTATCTGCTGCAAGGTCAAGTCACTATCCACCACAGTTGCTCGTTTACATTCGCCATTACAAAACTGTGTGCTGTTCTACTGATTCAAATATGGATTAGAAAAGTAAGTAAATGATAATATTATTGTAATGATTGCATTTCAGCTAATGATATGTGTTTACTTGAATAAAGATAGGCGTAATGGATAATCTTTTCACATGAAAACTGTCTTTAAAATAGTTGTCCGTATATTCTTATGCATAATCCTTGTCAGAATGCCGTGTTGCGCAAGGCGAAATATATTTTTCAGCTCGCCGTGGTGCCAAGTATTTAGCCTGTACCTAAGAAACGTAAAACAAGTTTTTAAAATAAACAAAGCTCTCGATCGCTGGCTATTTCCTACAGCAGCCTCAGCAATTCGTCCATTGCTCTCAAAGTCTGAGCAGTTTGTTCTGTATTATCTATTGACCGATATTCATATTCATCCAGTGTTTTTAACGCTGTGCAACTTGTTCTATACTATTTGAGGCCAAACGTTTTCTTTCTGAATTCTCTCTGTGGGAGGCATTACCACTGATGCCTTATCACGTTTAATTATTCCTTCAAAAATGTTATTATTGCTACATTGCTTACAAGAATTTTAAAAAAAGAAGCAAGATAAATTTGCTTACAAGAATTTTAAAAAAAGAAGCAAGATAAATTACTTTTAGAGGCGGTTATCAATAGATTAATGCAAAGCGAAGAAAAAAAAAATGGAGGGATCGTCTGCTGCTTTTAACAGCTGCAAATATGAGAATGCGTTCCAGAGTTCTTATGCTGATTCCAGTGTATTTTATTTTATTTTATTTTTTTATAATAATAATGCCTGCTATTCGGAATTGTGTTGGAACGGAAGAAATGAAATCATCCTCTGTAGTTTTAACATCTGTCATTTTGAATTGTTGTAATGGAAACCTTTGAAATAATTAGCAATACTGTTTTTCTATTGTTTTGGCTTTCATATAGCATGTATCTGATCTGGTTACTGCTTTGTCGTGATTACAAAAGGGTATTTTTTATGCGGTTGGGATTTTTAAATCTATATATATAAAAGAGAAGAGTTTGTTTGTTTGTTTGTTTGTTCGCTATACACGTCCAGGCATTTCGATGGATCTGGACCAAATTTGGCACGCTGACTAAATAGGACAAGAGAAAGCTAATGCTGTAAAAATGAAATTAATCGGATTAATAGTTTTTGAGTTATTTTATGTTTTGTAAGGTTTTTGGCCCTTTTTCTCTCATTTTACGTTATTGCGAGCTAAATTTCTGTCCGAATACTATTTTTTTTATATCATCGGAAACTACAGAGTTTTCTTTTTCAAATACAATTTGTTACAAAATCGTAGTTACATTTGCCGATTTTTTGGGAATTTTTTTAAGGCGATACTGTTTCGAAGAAAATGTACTGCTTTTAAAAATATGCTATTTTTAAACTGTCGCATCGAAAAACGTAATGGGCAAAAATTTTCCATCTTTTTACCGCTGATTGAACATGTATTTCTCCCTCTTTTAAACTTTGAACCGTGCGGAAATGTTTGTTAGATTTTTTTATATGATTTTTTTTCTGAAAGGTCACATATTAAAATGTTCTCCAGAATGCAAGTAACGGAACGAAGGTACCTATCTTTCCCCACTCGGTTGTTCATTTTCAAGGTTGTTCATTTTCAAGGTCGTTCTTCAAAGGAGAGACAGGGGGGTGGGGAAGGGGAGTGGAGTGAAGAGAGGGGAGCGCTGAATTGGGAAATACGAATTTTTACATTCCCCCCTCCCTCCCTTAGTGGAGATTGAAAGAGAGGTGGGATGGCGACCGTGCTGATCTAATCCACCAACCCTCCCCTTCGTGCCGCCACTACGCGAAATTCAGGCAGACTGGTTATTATATTGATGACTGGAAACTGTTTATTTTTTATGTTGGTGCGTATGCATTAGTGATAAAAGACTACATATTAGAACTGAGATAGGTAAAATGGAAGAAGCCTAGCTACGTCAAATTCTCTGTAACTCGGACCGTTGGCAAGCCCTGTGTTCATTTTCTTTTCTCTTTGCAGCGGGAAATCCCATGTCTTTTTTTATCACTGCAGCGGGAGGATTCTCATTCCAGGCTACCCACGTCCAATTACCGGTAACCTCTGTACGCCAACAGATGCCATGTTCATTTCTTTTTCGTTGCAGTGGGAAGTCCCATGTCTCTTTTTTATCACTGCAGCGGGAGGATTCACATTCTTTCCTTTTACAATTTCATACTGACGATTGGGCTCTATTTTTTTTTATGAGTTACGTAGGTATTAGCAATAAATGACTGTTAGAACACAGACAGGTAGAAGAGGAGAAATCTAGCCTTGTCCAGTTCCCAGTAGCCTCTACGCCATCGGGTGCTTTGTTCTTTTTTTTTTTTCTATTTTGCAGCGGGAAGACCCATGTCCTTTTTTTTATCATTGCAGCGGGAGAATTCACATTCCAGCCTAGCCAAGTCCAATTCCTGGCAACCTCTGTATTCTATTAGGTGCCGTGTTCATTTTTTTTTCTCTTTTTTGGTTGCAGCGGGAAATCTCGTGCCCTTTTTTAATCTTTCCAGCAGGAGGATTCACATTCCTTCCCCTAACAATCTATATTTAAGGTAAATGGCATTTCTCATTCATTGCACGGGCAACGCCGGGCCATGCTGCTAGTTCATTATATGTGGTAAATTTATATAATCTTTGAATACATTTTATAAACATTTATTGATATCCTCAACGATCAGTGCTTCTTTCATATTTAAACAACAACTAGGAATCATGCTACGTGCATCGATTATAAAACTTTCTAATGCAACGTAGCCTTTTGTGCAATGATTATCAAACTTTGCAGCATTTCCCGAGTAACCTTGAAAAAGCTGTATATTACTATTAATGCAGTTGTGTGAGATCTCGTAAAGAAATTACATGATATTTACAATTTTTTAAAGAAGAGAAGGCTGTCATAGACTTCCATTGTGTCCAGCCAGCAACAAATTTTGTTTACTCTCCAATTTAATTATATAAGATCATTTACACAATATTTCATGTTGGAAATCATACTTAATGTTTATCTTCCCCATTAACAATAGGGTTCAGTAAAGGTAATTTATTTTGCTAAGTGCGGTCAATGTCGTACTTAATTACACTATTATTGATGTAAATAAAATAATAATTCAACTACTTAGAAACTATTTTGGAAAATCTTATTAATTTAAATTGATACCCGAGTTCGAAGGATGTATTATGTTGTTTAGGAGTAGTATAATACTGAGTATGAATTAAATTTTAAAGAGAAACAAGTAAAAATTTTGTTAATTTATGCCATCCGTATGTAGACAGTCCGTGTCCAAATATGAAGGTTGTTATACTTGATATTTGGACACGGGATATAAAAGATTGGGTTAGGGGGTCTGATCCTCCTTTAGTTTACGCAGAAATGCTAATTACAGACAATTACTTACATTTTGAATACATCACTCAAAATAAAAATAATTAATTCTATATAACATTTGGAAACTTTAAATTAAAATTGTAATTTTGCAAATTTTATAATTTAGTCTTAACAAACACAACTTACTCTTTTAAGAATTTAAAAATTTTTAATGGTATTAAATATTTTCACCAGATATTTATTGTAATATTTACTGCTAATCAAATTTTATAGGAAGAATGGACACCCACCCTTAGATGGAGCCCTTACCTGAGAAAGCTATACCTATGCCAATGTGCGTGGACTGTGGAGTATTTATTGGCATAACTAAGGCTCTCATTTTGCCGCATGTATGAGAGGTATGTATCACAAGGGCTGCTACGTTCTTGTTACTAATTTCAATTCAAAATATGTTAGCTTTTGTTCTGCGTTTCAGAAAACTGTTTAGCTATTCTGCCTGTTAAAACATGGAAAACTGAAAAATTTCCGTGTACTAATTCTCTTAAGATAACCATAAACACGTAAGTCTTTCCATATCTGGTAATTTATGTGGCAATGGAATACGGAATGTACCCAGTTCGAATAATCCAGCTGTGGAAGTAAGATTGTGTATTGTGTATAATATAGCAAAACCTCTGCACGAGGGGTATCTGCCTAAGATAAGGGGTATCTCTGGCGGGGGATTATCTAAGGGATTCTAAAGCTTATTTACATTACAACTGAAGAAAACTGACCAAAACCCCTGGCCAGTTAGATCGACAGCCATGCGATGGGACCCGAACCCGGGACATTCACACTTTCGCTGCCTACCATTTTGAGTGCCTTATCCACTCAGCCAAGGTAGGTCGTGAAATTAAGAAGTTTAGACTATAGTTTGAAACAGTGCACGACCCTCTAACCTAATGTGCTGAAAAATAATTTCTTCTTGGATTAGTGAAGAAATGATATGAAGTAGTGTAGGAGGATGTATTGGCATTGGGAAGGTTATTCGTGCAAATTGTGGTCCTTCAGTCTACCGCCCTATTCTTTCTAAGTTTAGGAGTTTTTTCTCCGCTCCCATTTCTGTCTCTTATTTTGTTCCCCTATTCTTTCTAAGTTTAGGTGTTCTTCCAGCCCATCTTTGTTTTTAGTTTGCTGCCTGGCATAGACTGCCCCTTTGCCCACTGGGATGATGATGGCTAACCCCAATTGAGTTTATTGTGATGAAAACATGTTAAATTGATTTCGGAATAAAAAGCGGTTAACTAGGAGCAAGAAACATGAAAACCTCATAACTATAGAAAGAAATGTAAATTGTATTAGCAATAAATAATAGGAAAGGGTTGTGTAAAAGCAATTACGACCCCCCCCCCCCACCACCACCACCGAGAAAACTTCTCTATATTTCTAATTAATGCTTTCGTATTTCTTTCAGGTTTTGTGGAAAAAAAGTTGAAACTTTGGAGGTGCTGGTGAAAAGTTATGAAAGAAGGAATGAAATGTATTCTAAATTTTGACCTTTTACCTGTGGAATGTTAAACAGAAAAACATTTCTTTGATTTATGTTTCCAATAAAAATATTTCAAGGTTTTTTTTTTTTGTATGGAAGTTACAAAAAATATACATGGGAAAAAATATAGTTAGGAGCTAATAACATTAGCAATTGATTGCAAACACTAATATTATTATTGATATCTTTATTTTTTATTTTTTAGAGATGATCTTGGATAACTGATTTTTATAATTTACATAGCATTACTTGTTTTGAAGATTCCGATGACTAAGAGTGATCATGACTTAGTGTGTTAAGTGAACCCTAAGTGATTATAGATCGCAAAGCATGGTGATTGTACAGTGAAATTAGACGAAAGTTGGCATATATACTGGTAATACCTTTATAAGGTTCCACAGTATCTTCTAAAACAATTTGGCAGTTATGGGCAACCCTTGAAAAGTTACGGGCCAAACTTAAGTATGCTATTAGCGAAGTCACGGGCAGTATAATTGGGATTTCTATGGGATTTTGATTGGTTTATATTCGTTTTGGCTGGATGAAAAGCCGTGGCGGGCCACATCCCACCCGCGGCCGGAGGTTGCCCATATGTGCAATGTAGAGTAAAAATTTATATAAATTCCTGTGCATGTGTATAAACACGTGTTGAAATAATGGAACATCTGTCGAAAATATGTTAATACAGAATAAGGAGAAATGAATACTACAGATTTATAATTGACATATATATTTGTAAATCCAAACCATTCTAGAAACATTCTCTATATTTAAGTCACATTAACAAGTTAGAATTTTTTCAGTCTAAAAATCATTGTGAATACACTTTATAAATACAGTCAACTCCCGCTAATCCGCGACTCTATAATCCACGAACACCTGTAATCCGCGATATAATTCAAATGTAAACAAACTTGTTTGTTTACATTTTGAGCGGCATTTGACTGGTAGTATTACTGTTATAGAAGTTATTTGATTGGCTGAATGTTATAAGACATTTATTAATGATTTTCCACAGGTATTTGAAGTAAATAATTTCATATATTTGAGCATATTATCATGTAATTAAACATACAAAAACTTATATGCTAAGTTGCATGTGTTCAGGCAGTGAATTGATGTAAATAACGAACTCCAAAGCAATGCACCGTCTAATCACATCGCTTTACTCTTTTCCTGAATGAAACAAACAAACAATCAACAAAAACGTTTGCTCTATGAGAGAGAGAAAAACTCGCGAGACGATCGTAAAGATTGACCGTTGCAATTAAAATTGGGTGAAAATATGTAACATGTTTAACTTTAAACAGAAACCTCGATTTGGCAGACGACACAACAGTTGCGCAATTTTCCGATTCTCCCCCTACCTCACCCTTTTGATCTTCTGTCTAGCAATTTATTACGCAACAAAAACTTTCTCCACATAACTGTAGTTCTGTAGGAAGAAAGAAAGAAAAGCATAAACAGACCACATGGCCTTTCTTTTTGTTTATATTTAACTGCCGGAGGAGCACATGCAAAAATAATGAATCATCAGCACTTGAAATGTAATGCAAGTGTGTGTGTGTGAAGAGGATAACATTCTTTTCCTCTTTAGAGCTTATATAATAGCATATAATATTTTTACATTACAAGAAACCGAAAATTACCTCACACGATATGAAATTAATGTAATTCTGAGATATCAAATATACAAATGATGCACTGCCTCATGCCCTCCCTCTCCCCATAACCACAATGGTTTATTGCTTTAAAATCTAAATATTCCAAATATGGGGGGCAGGGTAATTATATAAATACATAAGTACTAGTCTGTAATATATATTTATATAAATGACAGTAAATCACAGCAGTTTGGTAGATCAACTAAATACTCACTCAAAGAGTGAAACAAGATTCATCAAAGTCCTTAATTAGTTTCCTAATTCTTTTTAGTTACTCATTTACAAAAAATTAAACTATTTATTATTAAAGGGGTACAATTATTAAGTTAATAAGGCCATTATGATCAGAAGCGATCAGTACATTATAATTGTGTAGGTAAGTTAACAGATGTCCAGAAGATTAAGAAATTACATTAAAATGCCGCAAGCCTGAAAAAGAAAATTCTGTTTCTTTATTCCTAAAAAGTAACTATAAAGCTTGAGGACCCTAAAAAATAAATTATAAGATAGAGAGATTTGACTCAAAAATTAACAAGGCAATTCAAAATTCACCTCCAATTGAATTTATTTAACAATAATCTTACACAACACATTAATTTTCCTAAACATAAAATACATTCTTAAATGTTACATTACTATCATAACTCATACTAAAAATTTAACATAATGCAATACACCAAAAATGGGAGCTGAAAATATTTTATCGTTTCTTTGAATAAAAAAAATCAACTGGATGGACTAAAAAAAAATATTGTTGCAACTTACGTCTAAATCTGTATCTGGAATTTAAAAAGGAAAACTTTTTTAAAGGCTAAAGGAACATCAAGAATTTTAACAGCCTCATAGTTAGATGTTAAAGAGGAGTAAAGAGAATGGAAGTCAGTAGCAAGCAACCAGTAGCTAGCTTCGCAAGGAGAGAATTCCCGACCCAAACTCTGTTTGTACTTGTGTTTGTTTGCCGCATAAAGCTGCTCCTCTGCCATGAAAAGTAGCTCGCACCATCAAAAATTCAATTTGAAGTGTTAAACCATTCATTCTGTATTTGCGGCCTTAGAAACTTGTATAAGATGAAATTATGTCACGGGATTATCACCTTTTATGATAATAAAATGGATTATAGATAATTTCAATTAATTCTGCATTTTGTATTCTTGCGCTGTTGTCTTGGATTGTACCCTTGTGGTGAGTCATTCCCTAGAATGTTGATGAGTTTTCCCATGAACGTCCCATACCATGTTGTACCGTCACTTAATCAGAGAGGGTTGAAAACAAGATGGCTAAGTGTCTTTGTGATACATCTTATGAGTTTTTAAGAAATAGGGGAACAGTAGGAGGCAGAAAAAAAAACAAGAGAGAATTTACTGAGCAATTATACTAAATTTTGCATTAAAAAAAATAGAAAAACTCACTTTTTTTTTTTTTTAATCAACATGTTGTATTGTAGAATATTTTATTTTATTTAAAAGAAAAATTAAAATCCCTTCAAAAATCTTACACATAAAAAAACAAGTCCACTCAGAGAAGAAAAAAAAAAAAGTTCACTCAGAAAAGTTATAACCAAACACCTTTTCACATACGTTACTAACTTGAAGTTTCACTTAAAATTTGATTGAGCAAAAAAATCATTTATTTAACTTTTCATCTGTCAGAAAAATTATTGAACAAAATTATTATTATAAATGTTCCTTCAGGAGAGTGTTTACATACATTTTGTACCATCACCAGTTAATTATTTCAATCGGAGGGAGAGCATAGCATAAAAATTATCTTCTAACAAAATTTAAAATAGCTTTAATTGTTTAAAGCAGTGGTTTCCAACTAGTGTCCAAAAACAAGTTCTAAGTAGTGAGTGTTTAAAAAATTGTGCCTTCATAACTTTTAAAGGCAAAAAGTGTAATTGTTTACGATCATTTTTAGAAAATTAAACAAAAAAGTTTCATAATCCTTGCAAATTAGGAAAGAAACCAAGAGTTCCACATCTAATCAAAGAAATATGTGATAATAAATCACATTAACATCTGAAAGGCAGAAATAGAACGCAAACAATTATAATTAATTTCCTAATTCATCTTTCAAAAAAATATATATATGCCTATACTTCTAAACATATTTAAAAAATCGTTTTTGAATTTTTCATTTTATCGCGACATTTTGTGTAGGCGTTTTGCATATTTTTAAATTTTTTCCCCCCGTCCCCAATGGAATTATAAGAATTCTTCTAAGTAGTCCGTGGGTAAACTGAAGGTGGAAAAGTGGTCTGTGGGTTAGGTTGAGTTGGGAACCACTGATTCAAAGCTTATCCACAAATACTCAAAACAGCTTTATTCCTTTAAAGTTCAATATCAAGATAACAGTACATTATATGTGCAAGCAAGTAAATAACATACATAATTATATCCTCCACTACTACTACTACATTAATTTAAAACATAATCGACACATTATATGAAAAACTGGATAATTTTAGTCTGTTCTTGCACTGTGTGTGGTCGTATAGCATAAATTTCTCCAAACTTCCTCGCTGGAGGAATTCTCTGAATTCTAATTAAAAACGTAGATTCAGTTTATAGAAAGGTACAAGTAGAATGGGGATCAAAGTAACGTTCATATTACTGGGGTATTCAGATGATAGAGTTCTTATGTCTATGGAGTTTTGCAGGGACCATCATAATGGGTCAATTATACTGGAGTGGTCACATTTAGCATGTTCAAATAGAGTCCAGTCCGTTGTACATAACATCTTTTGTTGTAACATAATTAAACTATGTAATACATACATTTATTTGCATTTCAAGTAAGATTTTTTATCCCTTCCCTTCAAATGAAACGCTTTTACTGGCGAACATCATTTTCTTTTTAACACATTCAGCTATCTTGTAATTTTTACATATCCAACATTGTGCTGGCTAGTCGTACTTTTACCTATTTTAATTTTATAGCCTAACACATGTAACTCAATTTATGCTTATGATCTATAATAAAGAAAAATCTAATACCAGAAATCACCAAGTCAAGACGATATCAGACTTTCCACACTGAATTTATCTTTTCACACTTTGAAGTACGAAACAACCTGCCAAATGCTTGCGTATAGGAATAGATTTACTGGGAAATCATTTTAACCCAAACAGTCAAATTTTCGGTAAAATAAAATGAAAAGGGTTTTTTTTTTTTTTTTTTTTTGGTTTTTCGTGGATAAATCCCATATTCTTTAACTTAATTTACATTCCCCATTTTTTATAAAATAATTACTTTTGAATAACTCTCAGACTTTT
Organism: Cheiracanthium punctorium; assembly: GCA_038373885.1. Classification (NCBI taxonomy): domain Eukaryota; kingdom Metazoa; phylum Arthropoda; class Arachnida; order Araneae; family Cheiracanthiidae; genus Cheiracanthium; species Cheiracanthium punctorium. Next base: position 46,367 of record JAWZYV010013672.1, on the reverse strand, counting down.
AATAGTTAGTTCCTCTTTAAAGTAATAATCGTCATTGCACATTTCATAAACTTCAAATGTCCAAAATCAGCAAAAACACAGTATTAAAAAAATAAATAAAACATTATTAAAAATACCTTGAAATTCATAATATTATTGTAAGTGACAAGAACTTTATCATCTGTGAAAGGTGTTGAACCAAAAACCATTTCATATGTGACAATACCCAAGGACCACCAGTCACATTCAATGCCATAACTTTTACTGGAGGCTGGACCTGTGTTCATTGCTGACAGCACTTCTGGGGCAACATAATCAGGAGTACCAACAGGCATACAACTAGTTACCTGTAGTGAAAATAGACAAAATTATTGATTTTTAAAAATTGGGAGGTTTTTCATAATTTATTACTTCCTTGTACGGAGTATAAGGAAGTAATGTGATCCCGAAAAACTTCGGGGAGCCAAATTTTGACAAAAAGAAACGATTTTGACTACCTCTAAATTTACTTAAGAATTTTTTTGATGCATCTCAACGTAAGCTAGCATGCAAGATCATATAAACGCGTCAGCAACTCATTTTGACCAGTGGCGAGTTTATTTCGGCCAGTTTTTCCATGCAGTCTGTACATACGTACATAACTCACATTTCAAAAACTATTGGTTGTAGAATGTTGAAACTTTATATTTAAGATTGTTCTAATATCTAGTTGTGCACCTCCCCTTTTGGTCTCAATCGAATGGGTAGTTTATATACAGGACCGCACAAAACATACGAAATACATTTTGCTCTATGGGCCGAAATTCATTAAACTCTCATATCTCAAAAACTATTGATCGTAGAATGTTAAAACTTTATATTTAGGATTGTTGTAACATCTAGTTGTGCACCTCCCCTTTCGGTTCCATTCGACTGCATAGTTTATCTACAGGACGGCCCAAAAGATTTGAAATACATTATGCTCTATTGGCCGAAATTCATTAAAGCGTATTTTAGAAGTATTGGGCTATTCCAAACGACTCAAAAGTTATATATGCTGTTAAGAGTTACAAAATGAATTTCTCCATTAAAAAAAGTGTCTTTATCATTTATAGTTCTGCTACAAGAACATTTAAAAGATTTCCAATACATTACAGTCGATGGCAATTTTAGGGTCATTCATCCATTTCAAGCACAATACCCTACCACCATATAAGTTAGGTAATGGTCTGACCACGGTCAGTGGCAGATCTAGGATTGGGTAAAGGGGGGGGCTAACTTACTGGGTATTCAATAATTTGGGTACAGTTAACCATAGGCCCTATGAGAGGGGGTCAGACGGGCCAGTACGAGTTAGAGTGGGTCCGTGTTCAGCTGAAGTGCTTCCATGAATTTTTCAGAATGTGTTACGAATTTCATTTATAGATCTGTAATTAAAATCTTTTTTTTTTTTTTTAATAGACTCAATTTTGAATACATAATTCTAGAATGATTTAGATGGCAGAAATGTTAATTCTACCATTTAAATATTATTATTTTTTCAACCTTCGAACATGAATTAAAAGTACCATTACATATCAGAAAAACATCTCTCCCACTCTCTTTCCTTTTAGCATTTTATATGAAAATCATTAAAAAGAGCAGTTTTACAAAAAAAAATTCCTTCCTTCCCTCCCCTTTTTTTCGAAACTTTTGTGCTTTACGAAAGGGGCCGGGAAGATTTTCGTCCCGCCTTATAAAATTTCTGTCGGAGGCCCTGTATCCAATCTTGGCAACATTTGGCACGATTTTTTACATGTCGCCCGTATATTTTATTTTTCTGCCTATATATAATATTACATAATCGAATTTCGAGAAAGGTGTGCGAATTTCCGATAAAATAAAATGCTCGAACTTGCTAGGACTTACACTTCATAGAAAAAACAATGTCTGAAAAAATTAATTTAAATCGTACCTCTTCCATAATGATATCATTGTATTCCTTCTAATTATGCACCTCTTTACAAACTACCTGATAGTGATACATGTATATTTTGTGAGTGCTGTTTCTCTTGAAATAGCTCGTTCTGGGGCTTTGCATTTATGATTTTTTCCTGATGATTTGCACTTTCACTCTCACTAGACAAATTATTTTTCGAAATTTTCATAAAATAATCACCCATATTACAACTCAATGATCGCTTTCTTGAGGTCGTAATATTTGCATTAAAATTAAATTCTACACACAAACGGAGCTAAATAGAGAACAAATGAATCACACTAACGCTTCATCCGAAAAGAACGACCAAGCGGCGAAAGCAATTTCAATGGGTTAAAATTTTGAAGCCTGCTTAGAAAGGGCTACAGTACTTCGAAAAAATTCTTCCACCATTCCTAAACATTCAAAACGGGTCTACTTTTGTTTAAACAGGAAATGTCCGAAAACCAAATAAGAAAAATTTGCCATAGTAATAGTATTCTTTCATCATACCCCTAAAAATCCAAACGGCGGAACAAAAAAACTTTTCACAATGGTACAGGAGATAGCCACTTGGGATCCTAGTCACTTGATGTCTATAGGCCTTATTACGCGAACAAAATTTAGAGCAATTATGGTTGCAGAAACCAGTTGCTGCAATTCATTACCGCAAGTTAGGGAGCCCAGATGAGCACGCAGGGTTGCCATAGTTTAAAAAAACCCTGCTGTGTTCACAAACATCAGAGATTCACCGAATTGGCGGTTGCTAGAGCATGTAATTATAAATAGCATATCGTTGGTTGCTTATACTTCGTGTATCTTCGGATTGGATTGATATTTATTTTTCTTTTCTACATTCAAATCAATTTCCATGTCGATATTCCATTTCACGGACTTTTTTTTTTTTGCAGCGCTCATCCCTTTCACTACAAACGGTATGGCTGACGCTGACTCTTCCGCCATATTGTATTGTGACGTAGAAATAGGAAGCACTACGATTGGCTGGATTTCCAGCAACCTGCAATTTTTTTGCCTCTGAACGAAAAAGGTGGAGTTGACTGTTCCCTAGGTAACCGAGGGAAATTTACAGGAAAGAGGTTTCTGCAACTGGTTGCAGCAACGAAATCGCACGGAAATTCCTTCGTGTAATAAGGCCTTTATGATAGATGTACATTGTGCAGGGATGGGGGAGGCCTTATACACGAAGGAATTTTCGTGTGATTTGGTTGCTGCAACCAGTTGCAGAAACCTCTTTCCTGTAAATTTCCCTCGGTTACCTAGGGAACAGTCAACTCCAACTTTTAACAACTTGGAGGACATTGGAGCCACGACGGATTTTACGTGCACCAGCTCCCATTAGCATACGCGGTCCCCACAGCAGTTGAGCCGAGAGGAAGTTGACCCTCCCAAGCACTGGCCAAACTGGATGCTGCTTCACTTGCCGTGTTCTTATGGAACGGAGACCACTGCGGGATGCCATAACCCGTTCTAACAATGAGCTATTCTTCGCTATTTGCGTATACACGATAAAGGCGAGAACAACTTGGTTACTGATCATCCTTATAAGAAACCGAAATGGGGAGACGTTTCAAGAGGGAGACGAAATATCGGGCGATTCCTTTGGACTCAGGTTTTGAAAATACCTATAGCCTGGGAACGAAAGAGTTAAAAACCATTAATTGAGGTAAAGTCTAAAAATCAAAGGAGTAAATCAAACAAGCAAATTAAAATTTCAAAATAACGGATTTTAGACACGCAGTTTTTAACTAAGCATCAAACCGCTATTCTATCTAGTGTAAATTCAGTTTCAATGGGGGGGGGGGGACTAGAGCTAGAAATCACTAAACCTTACTATTACTGAAGTATTTTATCTCTTCTCAAACTATCTCAAGCTTGTCGGCTTTTGGTGAAATATTGCCAAATAAAGTGTCAGAAGGAAAGCTTTCGAACTGAACTCGGCTTGGCAATAGCGAAATATTTGGCTAGAAATTGCTAAACCGTACTATTGCGGATATTTTATCTCTTTCAAACAAAATAAGTTTAGATGAAGTGTGCCGAAAATATTTTTGATTTAATAGACGTGCAAAGAAGGCATGTGTTGTCTATATCAGATTTTATTTAAAAAGTATAAAACAATGTAATGAAACATACAAAATTATCTCGCATGATTTTCAAAGTAATTAATCTTAAAATTTACTTGTTTGTGGGGATTTAACTTTGAAGCAGAACCAAAATCAGCTAGCTTGATATGTCCAGTACGATCAATCAGTATATTATCTGGTTTAATATCCCTAAAAAGTAACAATGTATTATATAGATATATATCAATAAATTACACTAGATATAAAATTCTATTACTAATGTAACTAATGTTTTATTACACACATATAACAAACCAATTTGAGTTTTACTTCTGAACTTTCACCTTTACCTTTTTTTAGATGTTATGATTTTATCCATAATCCTTGCTTTAAATTTTTATTATTAATTTGTTAGGTACATTTGATGACTGTGCTGCATCATGCACTTCGTTTGCCAAAGTAAGGGATGTAGTGTTGTTCCTATTTGGAACACCACAATTCAAATTCACAGCTAAAAAAAAAGATAACAAATCAGAAATGCGTTGTTTTGAATGAAGACAATAACCCAGGATTTTTCTCTTGCCGCCCTTAGTGTTGATCGTTGTCAAAGTAAAGAGAACCAAAAGGATGGGATTGAAACATTTTATTTAACCAATTAACATATTAGATCAAGTAGAAAAAAAATATTAAAACTTAATATGCAGCACAATGAACACTTTAACAATTTAAGCAAGACTCAGCAGCAATTGACAATGAACCGCGAAATAAAAAGGTGAAAGTTTACACACATTTCTATGGTACAACTCACAGCTTAATTAAAACTAATACAATAGATTTTGATCAATTTAACACCTGCTCCAGTGCTGCAAAAGCGATCAGGTAGCACTCATAGATGTTGGTAAAAAAAAAATTTTAAACCCCTGGGTACCCATGGTTGCAAACCAAAACTTAAATTCAGTGGAAAATCATGTTTTGCTTGTAATTCACTAAACTTTAGCTTAGATGCTACTCTTGTATGGGAATTAACACAATACAGAATGGTACATTTCAACAAAATACATTCAATCCCTTTTTTATAATTTTACAGGACGACCGATGGTCAAAAGATATTAAAACTAAAAAAAAATAGGCTTAAAAGGAAATAAAATTACATCTTAACAATAAAAAATAAAATAATACAAAGAAAAGGGGGTAGAGGCGGACAGATGACGCGAACAGTCCTCCATATCGTGATACCATGAGAAGCAGCGTTTCTTTGAGCTGACTGGTACAGAATCTTGATGGAAAAGGAAGGATCATGCCCTCAAACGACAGTCCGGAGACCCGGGGTTAGTCCCACACCGCAGTCATCCATCTAGAGGCACTACTCTCGGATACGCAAATATCGAAAAAAGGTTAAACATGGAAACATCTCACCGTATCACGGGCGCAAGCAGCTTGATGATCGAGGGCAGGGGCTTCAGTCGATGTGAGCACGGCGGGCCATGTGCTAATCGGCAACACCGTCGGCGGGGCTGGAACGTGTGTCGGCCTAGCAGGTCATCACACACGCGCTGCAACTACTGAGCTTGGATCATTCAGCGGCAGTAAAAAAATTTCATCACGGCTGTCACGCACATGCAGTGGCCGGTCGCATCATCGTGGGTTCGTGGGGGCAAATGTCCTTAGTACTTTAGATCATCCTCGCGTGGAAGTCTTAAGTCAACCCCAGGCTGGGCTGAACTTGAAGTCTCAAGCTCGCAAGAGCTAAGAAAAAACCACCTTCTCGTCAGGACGTTCAAGCGTAACTGCCCAAAAATCGCGCGCTTGCCTCTCCTCCTCACTCCGGAACCGCTACCCTCAGCCAATCAGAGCAGAGAGTGCACCTAAAAGTCATTCCGGGATAGTCCGATCTGGACCGGAAGAGGGGGGATCAAGAAGCTTCTAGAAGAATTTCGGAGGAAAAGCGCGGGAAAGATAGCGTCCTTTCTGAGATCTGATGCAACAGGCAGAGAAAATGATGCAATAGCATGAAATTGTAAGCAAAACTTAAAAGATGAAAAAAATTATTGAAAATTCACAGGAAGATGCCTAACCGGAGAAATAAAGTAATAATAAAAAAAAGGAAAAGCAGGATTACGGGAAGTTACGAAAATTAATTTAAAATAAAAAAAAATCCCATCAAAACAACATTAATGAAAAGGGAGATATGAAGTATAGCCACTATATTTCAAAGTGCTGATTACCCACAGAACGGCAATTAAAAGGTGAACATTAATTTTAAACATCCTGAAGGCAAAAAAAAACGGCCGGTGAAGAGAAAATTTAATCACAAAAAAAGGTAAACAAAAGGGAAAACTTTACACTGCCAAAACAAAATAAATAATTAACAGCCCCCCAAAAGTAAGAAATTACACAGTGGTTATTTAAATTTTTAACTAGAAAGCTCTTAAATTACTAAAACGTTCTGGGTGGAGGTAAATTACATTAATTATTAACCAAAGAAAAGTGATATTATAGTGACAACACCACATATCCTCCCCGTTCGGAGAAAAAAAAAATTTTTTATACCCAAAAAAAATTTTTTTTTTTTTTTTTTTTTTTTGTAAACAATACATTACTCTAGAAAAGTGCAGTGAGTGTATAGATAAACCCAAACACCAATAAAATAACCACTTATACTGACCTATGCACAGGACCAAACACAGTGGCGAAGAAAATATCAAGGCAAAATAACGCGCACTGAAAAAATTCTAACATCCCACCAATAGGTGAGGAAACAACCTAAGCGTGGCTATTAATACCACACAAACAAAAATTTGACACACCCAACATATAAAAGTAAAAACGTAAGAAAAATTTTCCTAAAGACCCAGCCAAAAACAACATGACTTGCACATTCCGCACATTTAACATAAAACACATATTAACCATACACAAAGATCTCGAGAACATTTAAGTACATAACACCAAATAACGATGACACAGAGCACCAATTTTTGAAGTGGCTTACTGAGATGTTTAATGTCCGAAGAATCAGTAGCCATAACACGACACATTTGGTAATGGGACGTAATTAGTAATTTTTGACACAATCTTAAGTCAAACAGCACAGAAATTCAAACAGCAACATCACCACATTGCAGGTGAGAAATTACCAGAATTTTTGACAAAACATCAAGCCAAAATTTCAGAAGTGTGTTGACCATGGCAAGACAATCTCAGCAAAATTATGTTTTTGAAACAACTTTTAAGATACATATTTAATTTAAGCAGTAAAGAGGCGAGAAAAAAAAATTTAAAAGTAAACAGTATTTAATTAAGGAGAGACAAATTGCATTAATTGGTTTTAGACAGTTACTTAAATTAATTACCCAATTACACGGAGGAATGATCCCTGAATTCCCCTGCACTCAGCAATGGATGAAGGGGGTACAGCGGACTAAACACCAGCCCAACAGGACCCAACTGTCATCCAGAACCAAACACAGAAAGAAATCCAAGTGACCATGAAGGCCTGCAGAAACCCACAAGTCACTAACCATTCCCAAGTGTCCCATTTAAAATTGTCTAAACTACATGTTTAAATTTAAAAAAAAAAATAAGAGATATGATACTGGTTATAAGTTACTGGGACACCCAACTAAGTACAAAAGGCAGATAAATTGGCCAAATTTATCTACAGCAATTAAAATTTACAACAAGAGGAAGAGGAGAGATTGCTCGCACAAAATTTGTCAACCATAAATTTCCTACACAGGAGGGTTTGATGAAGACTTATCAAACCTCAAAAAAAATTCTGTGCTGTTCAGGTAGACACAATTAGGAGGTGGTTACTTAGTGTAACCAAGTATTTCACACATTGCACATGACCCCTTGGCCATATACAGATAACAATCAGTAAAATACAATACATATATGCGACAAAAAAAAAAATCTTTGGTATAATAGGAATGCAATAAAAATAGGAACAAATCATATGTGGTTACTTGTTTCCACATAACTAAAAGAATGTGCAAGTTTACCTTTTGGCAGGTCAAACATTAAACATAAAATAGTGTATTTCACACTCCCCAAAAATACCCATAAAAGAAATTTGTATATAAAAAGAAAACACAGATGCTAACACTAAAAATGAAAAAATATAAAAATATATATAGTAAAATTATATGGCACAACCTCGAAGAAAATTTCTGCACAAAAATGTAAAACTACTTCTTGACAAATCCAAAAGCATCCCTGGGTCTGAGACAATATCCATGTTTAGGCATGGATCTAGTGCGAATAGAAAAGGTGGATGTTGGTTGGGCATCAGAATCATCAATATCAGAATGAGGAGAATTTAAAAAGGAAATTGGAGATACTGAGGTATCCCGAAAAAAATCAAACGAGGTATCTAGTTGTGAATCTGTCATATCTACTTCTGTTGTAACTACAGGAGGTGGCATGTAGATAGTATCAGCGTCCCAAGACAAATCTAGCGGTAAAAGGGGACAAGGGTATTCTCTTATTAACCTATCCTCTGAACTTTCTTGAGTAGGGCTAGTGGCAGGCTCTGGAATCACTGGAGGCGGAGAAGACAAAATTTGACTATCTGGTGTTGGAAAAACTTCCCTGTCGATAACCTTAAAAATGCGATTTACATGTACAACTTGAGTATCTGAGGGATTCGAAATGAGAGAAATTTTAAACAAGACAGGAGAAAGTTGTTCTAAAACTCTATAAGGACCCTTATTAAATTTACATAGTTTCTTAGTTAAATGTGGCTTGCTAGCGGGAACGTGTAAATAAACAGTATCACTGACTTTAATGTTTTTAAAGTAAAAGTTAGAGGTAGGAGGATGAGCCTGAGCATACGAAGCCTTTTCTAGGTTGGTCTTGACGACAGAGAAGGTACGTTGAAGATTGGTGACTATCTCCTGAGCATAGGATCTAGTATCAGCATATGATCTGAATTTCGACGAGAAAACCAGATCATATGGCATCAACAGATCTCTACCATAAGTTAGAAAAGCAGGAGATTCCTTGATGGTGCGGTGGTAGGCAGTACGAAAAGCTAAGAGAGCTAAGGGAACCTGTTCACACCAATCTTCTTGAGATTCGAGTACAAGATGACTTAACGAATCAATCAGACATTTGTTCAACCTCTCCACTAAACCATTTCCTTGCGGATTATAAGCCACAGTGTGTTGTTTTTTAATACCCAAGATGTCATACACCTCCGCCATAGCCTTAGAAATAAAATTTGAACCCCTATCCGAATATAGCACTTCCATTATACCGTGACGTGAAATAAAATCAATTAAAACTTTTACAACTGTTGAACTTTGAATATCAGGGACAGGATAAGCTTCGGGATATCTTGTAAAATAGTCAGAGATTACCAGGAGCCATTTATTGCCATTTCTAGAAGTCATAAAAGGACCCACTGCATCAATTGCACATTTCTGAAATGGGCGATCGACAACAGGAATCTCTTGCACAGGAGCCTTTTGATTTTTGTGGTAACCCCTTCTTTCCAAACATGACTTACAAGATAAAACATACTTTTTTACGTTGTTATAGAGACCTACCCAAAAAAAACTTTGACGTACACGGTGTAAGGTACGAGACAGGCCAGCATGGGCAACAGTTTTGTTGTCATGACATAAATGCAATACATCTTGGACGAGGGTGTGAGGCACAACTAAACGAACGTTCTCCGAATTACTATTTAAAGGCTGACAAACTATAGCATTTTGCTGAAAGAAAAATTTATTGGATCTTTGAATATAAGGAGACTCATTATTGAGGCAAGCAGCAATCTTTTGACAAAAGGGGTCAGATTTTTGAAGCCGAATGATATCTTGTAGAGGAAACTTAGGAATTTGAAAAGAAAAAGGTTCGGAATTAAGAGTATTAACTTCACGCGAAAGAAAATCTGCCATTAAGTTAAGACGACCAGGCTTGTGAATAATTTTATAATCATATTGTTGCAGGGACATAATCCAACGAGCAATACGTGAAGTGGGATCTTTTAATTTAAACAACTGCGAAAGAGATTGCTGGTCACAATATACAGTGAAATGAGAACCGTAGAGGTACTGTTTAAAATGTGTTATGCCAAAAACAACAGCAAGAGCCTCCTTTTCCACAACTGAATAATTAACCTCGGCAGGAGAAAACTTTTTTGAGGCAAAACAAACAGGATGTTGAAATCCCGAATCATCTTCTTGCACTAAGACCACACCCATCGCGTATTTGCTAGCATCAGTGCAGATCGAAAACGGTTTGGAAAAATTAGGCAAGGCCAAACAAGGAGACTGGGTTAAAGCAAGTTTTAAACGATCAAAGGCATCCTGTTCAAGATCTCCCCATGCAAACTTACAAGTATCCTTCGTCAAATTAGTGAGAGGCAATGCAATATTAGAATAATTAGGAATGAACTTTCTGTAAAAACCCGTTAAACCAAGAAAAGAGCGAACTTGCTTTTTAGTACGAGGAACATTTGCTTTTAAAATAGTGTCTAAATTTTTTGGATCAGGCATAACCTTACCTTGTGTTACACGATGGCCTAAATAAGTTATTTCATCTTTTGCTAAAGTACATTTCTTAGGTTTGAGCTTCAGATTGGATTGTTTTAATCGTTCAAAAACTAATTCTAACCTGTGAACATGTTCCTCAAATGATTCTGATGCCACAACTACATCATCTATGTACACTCCTATTTGAAAGTCGGAGAGACCGGACAACACCACTGACATGAGTCTTTGAAAACTACTACTCGCATTGCGCAAACCAAAAGGCATCCGGCAAAAGTGGAAAAGGCCTTCCTCAGTGGCAATACCCGTTAAGTGTGCATCATCAGGATGCATGAGCATCTGATGGAAACCCGAGGTGAGATCAAGGGAAGAAAAGAACTTAGCACCTGACAGGAAGTCAATCATTTCTTGAAGATTAGGCAAAGGAAAGTTATCGGGGATGGTCTTGGCGTTTAACTTTCGGAGGTCAGCAACAAGGCGAAAAGAACCATCCGGTTTCTTGACAAGAAGCACTGGGGCAGCATAACTACTCGTAGAGGGTTCAATTATACCAGCATCCAACAGTGTCTGAATTTGTTTACGCATTTCGGGCTTAAGATGGTATGGGACACGATAAGGTTTTGATCTTACAGGAACGTCATCGGTTAAATGAATGCGGTGTTTAATTATTGAGCAAGCGCCTAAGTCAGAAGGAGTAAGAGAAAAAACAGATTTATATTTAATAAGCAAAGATTTAAGGGTCTCACGCTGCTGATCGTCAAGGTGGGTTAAGTCAATATCTTTCGCCCATAGGCTAAAATCATCTTCCTTCTCTTCTTGTCCCTCAACAACATTAACAATTTCATCAGGCCTTTCAATATTTACAGGAGTTACGTAGACAAGTTTCATATTTTTATTTAACTGAATTGATTCGGAAGTAAAATTAATGACCTGAACCAAACATTGGAGATCGTGAGAAATTTTAGAAACAGCGTTAGCAATTAAATACGAATCAAAATTTAAATTAGGATTAGGTTCTAACAAAATGTCTTGGCCAATAAACGAAGAGTCAACATTATTTACATTTACATGAAAAAGTTTTTGAGAAAAAGGCGGCACAGTAACTCTTATTGGTAGGCTTCCGAAAAGAGAAGGAGAGGACACTTGACAAGGTTCAGTACTCGTCACTGGGACAGATAACTGAGTATTTTCAGGCTGCTCATGCCGCCAGCTGACACACACATCCTTGTTACTTAAGAGACAGTCATGACAATTTAAAGTAAAGCCAGCTTTTACTAAAAAGTTTAGTCCAATTATAAGATCAAAATTTGGAGATAAAATACCACGAGCAACTAAAAATTTACAATCAAAAGACTTATCAGAAATAAATAAATTGGTAGCGATTAATTTTTCAGTATTGATATCTACACCGGTTAGAGCTCTAAGTTGAAAATTTGGACAATTTAATTCCTTAGCATCTTTCAAAACATCAGCTACATGGCTGGAAATTACATTTACTGCAGCTCCACTGTCTATGAGAGCACGAAGTGAAATATTTTCAATTTTGACACAAATTATAGGTAAATTAGCTGGCAAAAGGGACATATCAATGAATGGATCTACACGGGGACTCATGGAGTGTTGCAATCCGGTACAAACTCCCCCCTCAATTAGTTTGGGTGCCTACTGGATTCATCACTTGTACTCTGAGCTTGCCCTTGATTTGAAGTAGACGGGCTCTGATTTGCATTAGCAGAAGCTTGTGCTGCCATATCTCGCTCCTTTTTTCTACAGACCCGACTAATATGACCCACTTTTCTGCAATAATAGCAGACAACTGAACGCTGAGATTGTGGAGCATAAGGCCTATGTGGCAAAGAATTCCGTTGGCCCTGTAATGATGCAATTTGCACCTTCATTTCTTCCATTTGTTTAGTCAAAAGCTCCAATGATTTCGTATACTGCTCCGTAGTGGATCGAAAAATCTGCGCTAACTCACTGTCGCTAGTGGTAGGTCGTGCACTAACTACATTAATGTCCGAGGCATAAGATTGAAGTGCCCGCTCAACACGTTTGGCCAATTCGGTGGCCTCCTGAAATGTTTTTGGGTCCGCTATCACTACTTGAGCACGAATGTTTGCGGCTAACCCTGCCTTGATTTGCGAGAGTAGCATGTTGTCACTAAAACGTTTTGGAATTTCTTCCCCAGCTGAAGACCTAAGAGCCTTTTGCGCGATACCCTCTAGCCTGGTAGCAAAGTCCCTTACAGTTTCGTTTAAATTTTGTTTGCAGTTTGTAAGGTTCGCTATTTGTTGAGCTACGTCACTTGACTCTGCAAAATGGCCCTCAAAACGTGCCCTAAATTCCTGCAGGGACTCAAAAGTAACCTCTTTCAAAGTGGAGGCATAGAATTGAAGAGCTGAGCCCTCAAGTTTCAACTTCGCCACTGCGATGGACTGTGCGTCAGTCCACGACGCCAATGGTGCTATCTGCACCAGGTAATCAAAAAAGGTAGTGACATTGTTACCATTTAAATTAGGTAACATACTAATGAAAGAGGGATTTGGAAAGGCAGTGGCATTGCCACTGTTACCACTCGAATTTGGCATGACTTAAAAAAAAAATTCCTAACACTCACTGCAAAATTTTAGGAGATACTGAAAAGTACATTTATGAATGTCAAAATTTTAGTTCGGTTTACTTCGACAACACACACAAGGGTAAAAGGGCAAGGGCCTTCACGGCACCATTTTGTAGTGTTGTTCCTATTTGGAACACCACAATTCAAATTCACAGCTAAAAAAAAAGATAACAAATCAGAAATGCGTTGTTTTGAATGAAGACAATAACCCAGGATTTTTCTCTTGCCGCCCTTAGTGTTGATCGTTGTCAAAGTAAAGAGAACCAAAAGGATGGGATTGAAACATTTTATTTAACCAATTAACATATTAGATCAAGTAGAAAAAAAATATTAAAACTTAATATGCAGCACAATGAACACTTTAACAATTTAAGCAAGACTCAGCAGCAATTGACAATGAACCGCGAAATAAAAAGGTGAAAGTTTACACACATTTCTATGGTACATCTCACAGCTTAATTAAAACTAATACAATAGATTTTGATCAATTTAACACCTGCTCCAGTGCTGCAAAAGCGATCAGGTAGCACTCATAGATGTTGGTAAAAAAAAAATTTTAAACCCCTGGGTACCCATGGTTGCAAACCAAAACTTAAATTCAGTGGAAAATCATGTTTTGCTTGTAATTCACTAAACTTTAGCTTAGATGCTACTCTTGTATGGGAATTAACACAATACAGAATGGCACATTTCAACAAAATACATTCAATCCTTTTTTTATAATTTTACAGGACGACCGATGGTCAAAAGATATTAAAACTAAAAAAAAATAGGCTTAAAGGAAATAAAATTACATCTTAACAATAAAAAATAAAATAATACAAAGAAAAGGGGGTAGAGGCGGACAGATGACGCGAACAGTCCTCCATATCGTGATACCATGAAAAGCAGCGTTTCTTTGAGCTGACTGGTACAGAATCTTGATGGAAAAGGAAGGATCATGCCCTCAAACGACAGTCCGGAGACCCGGGGGTTAGTCCCACACCGCAGTCATCCATCTAGAGGCACTACTCTCGGATACGCAAATATCGAAAAAAGGTTAAACATGGAAACATCTCACCGTATCACGGGCGCAAGCAGCTTGATGATCGAGGGCAGGGGCTTCAGTCGATGTGAGCACGGCGGGCCATGTGCTAATCGGCAACACCGTCGGCGGGGCTGGAACGTGTGTCGGCCTAGCAGGTCATCACACACGCGCTGCAACTACTGAGCTTGGATCATTCAGCGGCAGTAAAAAAATTTCATCACGGCTGTCACGCACATGCAGTGGCCGGTCGCATCATCGTGGGTTCGTGGGGGCAAATGTCCTTAGTACTTTAGGTCATCCTCGCGTGGAAGTCTTAAGTCAACCCCAGGCTGGGCTGAACTTGAAGTCTCAAGCTCGCAAGAGCTAAGAAAAAACCACCTTCTCGTCAGGACGTTCAAGCGTAACTGCCCAAAAATCGCGCGCTTGCCTCTCCTCCTCACTCCGGAACCGCTACCCTCAGCCAATCAGAGCAGAGAGTGCACCTAAAAGTCATTCCGGGATAGTCCGATCTGGACCGGAAGAGGGGGGATCAAGAAGCTTCTAGAAGAATTTCGGAGGAAAAGCGCGGGAAAGATAGCGTCCTTTCTGAGATCTGATGCAACAGGCAGAGAAAATGATGCAATAGCATGAAATTGTAAGCAAAACTTAAAAGATGAAAAAAATTATTGAAAATTCACAGGAAGATGCCTAACCGGAGAAATAAAGTAATAATAAAAAAAAGGAAAAGCAGGATTACGGGAAGTTACGAAAATTAATTTAAAATAAAAAAAATCCCATCAAAACAACATTAATGAAAAGGGAGATATGAAGTATAGCCACTATATTTCAAAGTGCTGATTACCCACAGAACGGCAATTAAAAGGTGAACATTATTTTTAAACATCCTGAAGGCAAAAAAAACGGCCGGTGAAGAGAAAATTTAATCATAAAAAAAGGTAAACAAAAGGGAAAACTTTACACTGCCAAAAAAAAATAAATAATTAACAGCCCCCCAAAAGTAAGAAATTACACAGTGGTTATTTAAATTTTTGACTAGAAAGCTCTTAAATTACTAAAACGTTCTGGGTGGAGGTAAATTACATTAATTATTAACCAAAGAAAAGTGATATTATAGTGACAACACCACAGGGATGACGAGTATGTTTCGCCATTAAAACCGGAACAAAATTAAACATGCACGTTCTTGTTCATGGTAAGAGTCAGGGACTGATTTCCAGCAAGTGCTGGGGCCCCCAAATTACCATTAAGTTTAAAAATTTGCAAATTTTGATTTTAATAAGAGACAGAGAAACTAATTTTATGAAAAATAATGATTATTATTATTATATTACTATTTCATAGCACTAGCATTGCATAAACACCTTTTCTTTACTAAATGGTATAGTCTCGGGCATTTATTCAGCTCAAACTTATCATTTAGGCATGGACTATGTAGCGATGTATGCTGATCACAAGCAGGGCCGGTCCTAGGTATTTTTCTAAGTGGTGCAAACTACAAAAATGTCTGTGCCAGTTCAGGGTGTCTAAAGCAAGCTTGATTTCTTGACCATAAATACTAAACCCTAATATCAAAAATACATTGAACCAGGATGCAGAATATGTCCGATCCAGCGATCTGGGATCGAGGGAAATTTTGCAGAAAAATATACAACTGATTTCGATTTTAACAATGAATTACAAAATTGTTTTTCTTTTCCTTTCCCATTTTTAAAGCGATCTTTTTCACCAATGAGCCATTTGCTTTCTGTTAGCTTGGACCAATTGCTAGTATTTTGTAAACATGTATGCAACTTGTGCATTGCAAATCATTTTATATCTCTGGTAATGCAGAACTTATGCAAATCTATAACATATCATAAAATTTTGGGAAAATTTTCAGATGGATTGGGAGAAATGTAGAGTAAAAACATGCACCCTCGCATTCCTTACTGCACCCCTGCATCATGCTGATAGAATGAAGAAAAATTATGCTTTTAAACAACACTATTAAATATATTATTAAATATTTTTGTATAGTAATACTAAGTTGCTGGAGTTACCCAATAAAACAAAATAACATAATGTAAAGTATTACCTAAAGGTAAGAATATGTAATACTTTAAAAAATAATTGCTGAATAATAGTAAAATTTAAAAACATATTAAACAAAATTATTTCTTGATTAAAATTTATTTTAAATTACTTCAATTGCAATGTACACACTGTAATAATAGTTTGAGTACTCCAGCTTCCGAGTTGAATCACCAAATGCCTTATTTTAATTTGCAATCAAATATTTAAAAAATGCATTTAAAAAAAGAATTTAAAAGAACCCGTCATTTTCTTTCTTCGCCCCCTCCCCCCCATTAACCATGCAAACTCAGAAAATAAACACTCAAAAAACTGGTGTTATAAGATAAAATAAATAAAAACTTTGAGAAAAAAACACACATAAAAAGTTACTTCAAGGCGTAACAATCGTTTAGACCGAAAATTCGTTCGGTCTTCTTCAGACAAACCCTTCCGTCAAACAGAGCAGAGGGAACCGAGTTCCCTCGCTCTGTCGCGCAGAATTAACATCCCTCAGTCTTTCTAACCCAGCTACGAAATGACTTGCTGTAATTAATAGCTTAGATTTTTAATCGTTCACATGATCTTCTACGTTAACAGAATTACACCAAACTATGGATTCAGCATTCAAGAATTCATCCTGAACTTAGGGCTCTGTTTGGCTATAAAAGAACATATGTAGGTGCAGGTTCTTTATCCAGAGGATGTATAAAATAATAGCTGTGTAGGTTTGATTTTCACTTAATTTTTTCCACAATATCAGTGGTCTAACAGATCTGCTGGTGATAAAGCCACTTTCTCTCTTTGAGATTTTTTTCATACTTTTTTTTCTGTATACTTTTACTTTTGCTTTAATCTGCACAAAATTCTCGCACATTATGCTGTCATGCATCAATTAGTTTTGACTTCATCTAGAGCAATTGCAATGTGTCCTAGAATACTTATAATCTGAACAGTTAACCATTAAAATTATGTAATTTACTAAGCTCGAAATGCCCCTATCAATTTCACAAACTACATTTGAAAATATAAAAAATATCATATTTATTTTAAAATAAATATTGGATATATATCCATTAATATATATCAACGAACCCTGCTGAGAACTGAGTGGTTAAAGTATAACAAGACATAACTTCCTTTTTCAATTGGCAGAAGAATTAAGAGAAAATCATTTCAAGAAAAAGACAAATTCAAAATTGCCCCCAAAAATTTCGAACACTACTAACAAACCCTTAAAAAAGACATGTCAGTGCCAAAATGGACTATATAAGAACAACAAAACAAGTGATATATGTCAAAGATGTTCACATTACAGGGTTTGCACTAGACTGCGGGATTGTGCGATTCCCGTAATGCCACACTAAATCCCACTCAAAAAAATAACAGTTGCGGGCTTTTCCCGCGTGTTGGGTTGTTCAATTTTGATGAAGCAGCTAAAATATTTAATGGGATGATAAAGAATCAAAGATATCATTAAATTATATTATTATCAAAATCATTTGTATATTACATTGCTAATTTTGATATTTATAATCCCAAAGTTTTTTTAAAAATCTCTATGAGTTTCTTTAGCCCTTTTATTTGTTCAACTGTTACTTGTTCGCTCCCACATAATGTGCTAATGATACTTGACAAATGAAAGGAAGGAATGCCCTATTTACCTCCCCCCCCCCCCCCCCGCAGAAGCACGGGAGGCCCTGTCTGGGTAGTAGCGGACGGTGATGAAAAGGGGGGGGGGTGGAAATCAACTGTGTAAAAAATCATTCATGTATAATCCTTTTATTAATGGGCCAATTTATTTGAAATTTTGGGGATCACTTTTAAATGCAAAAATTGATTTAGAGTCTAACTTTTAAAAAGACATCTTAATTTGTTCAAAAGTTAGAAATTTATTGTCGAAACATATTTTTTCCTTCCCTTCCTTTCTTTGTGGTTTTCTTTCTGAGCTAGAAGGGGGGAGAAAGAGTTGATGTTCTTATCTCCTTTCCGGCTACTTAAATATTGTCACTTAAATAGGTGACCAGATCAACAGAATACTTATTATGGCTGCATGATAATCCTGAAAAAAATTTAGCTATTGTTGTCCATTAAAAAAAAAAAAAAAAAAAAAAAAAAAATGTAATAAATAACTGGGATTTGTAGTGGAATACACGTTGAATAACTGAAATAGATATTTATACCATTATATGGTTATTTTGAACAGAAGTGTTATTAATATTTTCAAGTATTAACTGTAATGTTTAAATTGTTTGGACTATTGAATTAATTCTTACAGAGACAAGTGAATGATGAATTATTTTTATAGGTGTAATAATTTAAAAACTGAAAAAAAAAAATTATAAAAATGAAAATTTAGGTTAAGTACAACTTAACTTGATTAAGTGTTTCTTAATTGAGTTAAACTTTTATTGATGATTCTTAACAAGGTGATCAAATAAATCTCTTATTAAAATCATCTTCTTATGTAAAATGTTTACTTAATTAAGCATTTTCTTGTCTGTTAGGTAGGTATGTTTGGGTGATTATTTTTGCTATAAAAAGAATCCTTAAAAATCTTTTAAAGAAATATTCTTATTAATTATTTATAATTTATTTTAATAAGTTAATTAACAAAGTTACTTAAAAAGTAACTTAACCTTTTACATAACTTAGCTTTATCAACTTAATTAGTTTATCTAATTTTTAATAAAGATTAGTAACTAATTTATTAATAAAGATTACAAATGAATTGTTATTAATTTATGAATCAATAAAGCATTGTTTTACTGCATTATTTTACAGCTTTTTTTCCGAAGTAGAAGTGCTTTTAATTAAGATATGTAATGCCCTTTCAAAATAATGATGCCCTTTTTTAAAACCTTTGTACCCTGCCATTTTTCCTACCTAGAATGAGCTCTAATTTAATTGCATTGTATTTTTGTAATGACATTAATTTTGCTTGTAAAATGTGAAAAAAAAAATTTTTTTTGGAAATAAACAAAATTCTTGAGATCTCACTCAGATTTTTAAAAATTCCACTTAATTTTGGAGCCAGAGTGGGAGAATATCACCCAATTTTTTTTTCCTTGTGAAAACCCTGCATTATGCATGTGGGAAATGCACTTCCAACATAAAAAAAATACTAATAAGTAAAAATTGCGAATAACAGTAAAACGAGATTTATTATAAAGTAATTACCGTATTAGCCCGAATATAATGCGGTATTTTTTAACCTATCATTTCCCATTAAAAACCTGACTCTTCAATAAATTCTAGGCCTAAATATAGGATTTTTCCAATTATCTTGATGAAAATTTTCCGGGTTGCATTACATTTGAGGCTGCGTTATATTCGGGCTAATATGGTAAAAATACTTTTTGTAACATCGATTTTAATGAAAAATAAGATTTTATTCTTTAAAAAAAATTCAAAATTACCACAACCTTTTGTATTTAAATAATTCTATAAAATTCATTGAGCAGTCAATTTGACTGCTGTTGGTGCTTCTAGGTAGAAAGCTTGGCACTTCTAGTGTTAAGAAAATACTGAAGTAAAATCAAATGCCAAACAATTTTTCATTTTCTGCAGAACACATTTTATAGTCCCGCAGATGTTCTCTAAACCAATAGGAAAATAGTTGCATATTCTGATTTTTTGAACCATGGTATCCAGATATTCTAACTTTTAAAATAGTTCTACTACTTTTTTAACTAGCTAATTATTAGTGTGGCAAAAAAAAATAAACATTTATGTGATGTTTACAACTGTACTGAAGATATTTAGACATTTTAAAAATTCTTTTCCGAACAGAGTATGCAAATTGACACTTTAGCAATAGTAAACCCATTCTTTTTTACATTATTCTAGGTTTTTTTTTTTTTTAAATTGGAGCTGTATTGTTTGTCCCAGCAAGCCAAGTGTTGGTTTGTAAAACAAATTCCCTTATGTCCCATCATGTCAGCCAAGTCTGTTACTTGATTACATTATTCAATTCATATCCATGATAGCTAGAATAAATATAAAAGCTTTACTTTACCTTCACCATAATTGGTATCTTTATTTTAGTTTGGCAGCAACTGGTGCCTTCTTAACAGAACAGTACTGGTATATTTCTGGATAATTTTAGTGATAACATTAACATTTCACTTACAGCATTTTTCAATATACTAATGCGAGAATTTAATGTTTTTAATCCAGTCAAACTGTATATTGTGAACTTACAAAATTAGACTAAAAAAAAAAAAAAAAGTATTAAAAAATACTATATTAATTTATACCTATGGACATATCCCATTGTATGCAGACTGTGAATAGCCAATACTAATTCAGCTAAGTAAAATTGAATCATATCTTCAGGTAAGACACTATCATATTTTTCAAGTAAAGAAAGCATATCACCTCCAGGGTGAAATTCCATAACTAAATACAAATTCTGACTGTCTTGAAATGCATACTGAAGTTTTGTCAACCAAGGACTTGTAGTCGTAGACATTATATCCCTTTCTTCTTTGTAAAAGGCAACCTATGATGAAAATTAAGTAAGTAAGCAATGGGTGACTATCAAAATTTAACTACACAGGGGATGTCCTCAAATGTCAGACACAGAGGAGAAGGGGGCTTCATGAAATTGAGACATTTGTGACTAAGTGGAAGGAGGGGGATATCAAGAAGTGCGACATCACATATTTTACTTAAAATAGAAGCATTTAAAATCAGAAGTTCAAAATTCAATGTTATTTTCAATAGTGAATGTTTTCAAATAATTACTATTTCCTGATCATGTATATAATTTTATAAATGTTCATATAACTGAAAAGAAATTAACTGACAATTTCCATTTAAGTGGCACTAGTGTAGGGATTAATTATTTAAAACTTAATTTGAATTTCAAATACCTTCATTTACTTTTTACAGAACTTTCTGTATCTCACTAACAAAATGTTCATATAATTAATTTTTAAATAGCCTAAAAATTAACTTGTGTAAATAGTTTTAATAATTAAATACCCGTGTGTAAAAGCGAGCCCTTTTGCCTACAGATGTGAAAGCAGTCAGTGGTATGTTTTTAGGCCTTGTGTTGTAAAATTTCTTTAAAATGTGCGACCTTGGTGCCTGTCTGTTTAACTCACAGAAAGACGTTGGACATTCAGTCTCAATCTGGACGGATCGTTCAGCTATGCCCAGCGAACAGGTGCAGCATGAAATGACATATGAGGTGTGCCATGCAGAAAATAACATAATGACCATTCAGGTGAATGACAGGGACTGTCCCCCAAAAAGAGGGTGTCGTCACCAGGGCGCAGCTGAGAGGGAGACCTCAAAATATTCATCAGATCATCTTTGGACTCAAAGGAAGTCATTTGTGAAATGACAAGAGATTTTGCTCACGGGTCGGGCTGTGACTCGAAGTTTGTAAGCCAGGGAAAGGCAGTGTCTCAAATATTGTTACAGGGTTCCCACACTTTTTGGCAGTATGAATTCCAGGAGTTTTTAAGGAGTTTTCCAGGAGAAAATATAATTTTTCCAGGAGTATACATAAATACCTTTTCTAACCAAGCATCATCGAAAATGCTTTTTACACCCGGCATCTTTAGGCAAATTGAAAAGGATGAAAATCTCAGGATGGTTTAAAATTTTACTACTGTCACAGGCATACAGATTATTTCCAACACACTGCCGCAAATGGCAAGCTTTGTAAACATGTACCCCGTGTACCAAAGAAGAGATAAGAGCATACAGCTCATATACCCATCACGAGATACTTTTGCAGTGACGTAAGAGCTAGCAGTTAGCAATAACAGAGTTTGAAAATGCCAACGGGCTCAGTTCAGGAACAAAATTATTGGATATGAGGAGAGCAGGGATGAATGTCTACCACGAATCGTGCCATCATTTGAACTTTTTGGGGTAAGCTTGCAGCCCACTGAAGACATTAGTACAATCCTTGTCTCCTAGTCTGTGGCAGGAACGTCAATAAACATGGCGGTGAATTATTACACTTGAAACACGAGTCAAAAAAAAAAAAAAAAAATTTTGGCAGATCGCACTTGCAAATTTTTTTTTTTTTGCCCTTTAAATTCTAGAAAGAAAACTAAAATAAACAATATTTCCAGGAGTCGATACTAAAATTTCAGGAGTCTACAGAAAAATTAGTAAAATCCAGGAGTTTTCCAGGGCCCTTAATGTTTTAAACCAAAATCCAGGAGTTTTTAAGGATTTCCAGGAGGTGTATGAACCCTGATTGTATTTTCTGTAAATAGTGTACATAATTTAAATCTAGAAATCTGGATTTTTCTCCATTTACTGACACGAATCAGAATCTACAAAAGTTTCCAGACAAAGACTGAAGTGGAAAAGGTGTTATATTGTGGCTGTTGAGTTACGACACCACACCCCTTTGTTAAGTTTTAAAAGCAAATCCATTCTCCCATCATTGTAAATATGTTTATATGTTGTTCTGATATAGCTGCAATGTGCTTTTGTAAGTGCTTATCATGAGCATTCAATTTTTGAGCCAAAACAACTTTTGTTGGCAAAAGTGTTGAGAAGTCTCTCACCATACTTAATTTCTTGGTACTTCCCAGCTTGGTATTATCCCAGCGATCCGCCAAGACGAGTGATTTTTCAACAATATAAATGCCGAACACATGAAATTATTGATGGTTACAAATATGATTGGCAGCAAATTTCACGAAAAAATAATTTGGAGGGAATGACCGCCGGAATAACAATTCTTTTTAGAGCTAATTCAGAATGCAAATTGTTTTTTAACAATTTTTCATATGCAAATTTTCAACCCTTAATGTAAGGATCCCCGATTGGATGCTACATAATTCAGAAATTTTTACTGGTGCATAAAAGCTTCTCATTTTTATCAGTCTGTGCTGAGAGAAGAGTGATAAATATTTCCTTTTAGTCATGTTTTGAAAATTAATTTAAAAACATTTTCTTTCTAAATTGACTTAATGAACTTAACTGCTAAGTAATTCATAACCTTGATAATTTTCATTTACAGGCTCAAGAGATTGTACAAATTTATGAATGTTAAATATTTTACTTTATTTTTAACCTTTAATATAAAAAACATTTCAAAGACAAATTAGTTAGCCTTTTTTAGCTATGTTTTATTCCATATATTAATGCAGATATACTGAAAGAGAACAGGTCTAGCGATTTTTTTCCGTAGAACTATAACTATTGAGGTGCTACTTTTTTTTTTTTTAATTCAGTGTGTTTTACAGTATTTTATGTCCATAAAATAAAGATAAGATTTAAAGTATTTACATGTATAATCATACATGATCTATTACGATACTTTTCAATTGCATGTTAAATTGATTATATGCCATTTACTACTTTTTAATTAGTTCTAAAAGTTGTCAGTTAATGAAAATTTAATCCAACTTAAATTAAATACTTAAAAAAACAAAACTAGTAATGAATTCAAAGAAGAATGATTTTGTTGGGGGGGGGGGGGAGAATTACACAAGTATTCATATTTAAGCACCAAGATTAAAATAAAAAATAATTATCAAGACCATGGGCGAATCCAGAAATTTTTGTTCAGGGGGGGTGGGGAGAATGCAAAGTTTGAAAACCAGTTCAGAATTGCATTAAATACCTCATTCTTATCAGAAAGCCCATTATATGTAGTACAAAATATGCCAGAAATAAGTTTTATTTTACGATGGTCTGTAAGCATGAAGTTTGTGATAAGTAACAAAGACAATTAACTCCTTAATTACCATGGCCATATATAATACACACTTCCCAAACATGTTTCCCAGTAAACTGTAGGTAGATGTATAAATGCACTACTGACTGCTTTGAAATGCAATAACTTAAACAAAAGCCTGTCTGAAATACAGGGATGAGATTGGCAAAAGAGCAAAAAAGCTGAAATCATACGAGAGCAAAAATTCGTACATGTGATATTTATATCTAATTAATGTAAAGAAGTTTTAAGAGAAGAAAAACATTAGAACATGCTAGAAGATAAAAATATCACACAGTTAACTAATAACTAGAATCAGGAATTCACAGAAAAAAAGAATTTTCAGAGAAAAAAGACAAAAAAGCGATTTCCACTTTATTCACAAAAAGCTGAAATCAGCTAAAAAGCTGAAGAATCTCATCCCTGGAAATAAGGTTATTTCTTTGAATGGGGAAGGAGAATGCTTTTTGAAAAAACAGTTAAGGGATTAAAATGAATTTTACAAATAATTAATTTTAATATGCTGACATTGCCTTGTTCTCTCATTTGTTTAAGAGCCAACATTCACAAAATTAAAAATCGACAAACTAATACACAGTTAAAAAAAAAAAAAAAAGCACTTACATTCTGTTGTGATAATGTTTCCTCTTTGCGAAGAATTTTCATAGCATAAACATCTCCAGTGGCTTTTTCTCTCACAACCTGCACCTCTCCAAAGTGACCACGACCAATGATCTTCTTCACTTCAAAGTCTTTCAGATTCACTCGAAGAGACTTTAACTCAATCATCAAACCTTTAACTAAAAAAATAAAATTAAACCCATTTTCATAATTCATTTTTGGAAAAATTAAAGTCAAACATTTTTTTAAAACATAGATAAGTAATTACTTAAAAACATTAAAAAGCCTAAAATCTCCGTAAAATAATTAAAACACTCACCATGAGCGCTTTCGACAGCCTAGCCCGCTGTCATCATCAGAACTGAGCTGCTTGGCTCGTTCAACGCTTCTTCTTCACCAAGGCCTGCCATGACTGCTCGATCTGCGCATGGCGCATGCGCAGATCGAGCAGTCATGGCAGGCCTTGGTGAAGAAGAAGCGTTGAATGAGCCAAGCAGCTCAGTTCTGATGATGACAGCGGGCTAGGCTGTCGAAAGCGCTCATGGTGCGTGTTTTAATTATTTTACGGAGATTTTAGGCTTTTTAATGTTTTTAACTAATTACTAAGGTTTTTCCGTGTTTAAATTTTAACTAAATATCATAGATAAGTAGTTAACAAATAAGTTACTGATAATTTCTGTAAATTATACTGCTTTTTCTCAAATTTTTATGAATCATTTACTGTCTAAAACTCTTAGTTTACTGCTGCATTAACTTAACAAATGACTCTCTAAATATATAAGTTGCCTCAATGCTTGAAAGATAAAAAAGGAAAAGGTACATAAACATAAAAAATCAAATGCTTTATTATTGTTTTGTTTGTGTGTGATTACGGTAACGCTACACTAGGGCGAGTGAGGGTAACCTTGGGGGTCTGCCAAGGGGGAGTATCTTGGTAGGAGGACTTTCTAAGGGGTTCTAACGCGTATTCACGTTACATCTGGAGAAAACCTACCAAAACTCCAAACCGTTAGATTGACAGCCGCACAATGAGACCCGAACCCGGGACCTTCACACTTCGGCCATCTACCATTTTCAGTGGCATATAACCACTGTGCCATGGTGAGGTGCTTTATTATTAAAAGCATAAATTTAAGCAATAAATTGAATTAATGAAATTTCAAATTATCAAAAATATTGATGATGTCAAAGAGTCATTAAAAATGTTCAAGTTGCTATAAACATGAAAAACAGCAAATTTAACACTGGAAAAGAAATTCATCATCTAAATAATAAACACTAAACGTCCTGTTTCTAACGGTTCTGGGATCGACTCATCTCGGTCGGTGCATCTGCCACCACAGGGGTGGAAATTGGGTAAGGCTGATTTGGAGCAGTTTTTTGGAGCAACAGTATCGAAGATTTGTAGCACTGAAACAACAAATTGGAGCAAATTACATTCTTAATCTATCGATAGAAAAATACCACTACAGTCAAGCTTTTAGCAAATTTGAGAGTATTGAATATTACTCAGATGAAAGAAGCCCACTTTAATAAATAATAAGCATTTAAAAAAGGAAAATTTAAACTTACTTTAACCTAATATATTATTAGATGCTACATTCAAAGATACAGGTAATTTTTAGCACCAGAATAATAATAAGAAAGACTGTAGATTAAAAATTAAATGAAAAATGAATAACTTTTGCAAAAAAAATTTTATTTAACTTTTCTATTTTTATTTCCATTACAGTGGCGTAGCCAAGGTCCCCCCCCCCTCCATGAGGAACCCTATCTTGAGCGCAGTGCTAGCGATAAAATAATGATCAATGGTATTTTTTCTCTTTTCTCCGCTCTTCTGATTGGTTTGTTCTGGACCAATTACGTTCTTTCAGAGTGATGTAATAGTACCGTAATTTATAGAAGAAACGCCGCAGCGTTTACAATATTTTAAATTTTTTTAAGCTGGTCTTCAATGAAAAATCGGAAAAATTATTTAGTAATAATTGTCCCAAAAGATGGTAACACTACCAATCACGTACTTTTTAGAGGTGCACAGAGTAAACAAATCAGAATGCGAGCCTCCCTGTTGAAAAGCGGTTTGATCCAATGCTGTGGATTGTTAGGACAAAACTCAAAGTTAAATTCCGACCCCTTATAAAGACCTCCTGAAATATTTGCTTACCATTTTTTCTTTATTAGAAACGGAATTACATAACAGAAGTCTAACTAATGTTTGAATAACTTTTGTCAACGTTAAAGCTATTATGCAATCGATCCTTGCGATTACGCAATCGTAGCGTGTGTTCAAAACACAACCTTCTTGGCAGAGATTTTCGTCCGAAATGAAGTTTCTACCTTTCGCCGCTAGGCGGCGCTCCTCGGACGATCGCTGTATCCTCTCGCCTTGTTCCGCCGAATCGCGGACCTGAACGGAAGCTTCTCTGCTCCGCACTTCCGGCAGTTCCCGTATAAATACAACTGCTTCGGTGATGTCTTAGCACTGCAGAGCTGGGTAAGCTTGTTTTTTTGCTTTTGCAGTAAGAAGAGTTAGTTAATGTGTAATGTGAAACCGGTGATCATAAAAGTTGTTACAAAATTAATTTTTTAATACAGTGGAACCCCAATCTATCGTTCAAGCATTCATTGTTTTCCCATACTGATCGTTTTATTTCTATGGTCTAACATTAACAAAACCCGCATGTATCGTTCGTAAAATTCGCTTTCCCGCATTCATCATTGTAAAATGTTTCTTCTGACCGAAATGAAATTGAAGATCAAGTGGATCAATATGACTTACAAATCTAATTACTTCCTCGTATGATATCTTGGGTTGATGATGGTATAGATCAGGGGCGTAGCCAGGGGGAGGGATATCGGAATATATCCCCCCCCCCCCCCCGAAATTTTTGGATTAGTGATGAAATTCCGTCTATTTATACACATATATGTTCATATCCCCCCCCCCCCCCCCCCCCCCGAAAATTTTTCCAGGCGCATATCCCCCCCGAAAAATTTTCCTGGCTACGCGCCTGGTATAGATGAAGAGTTCTTACATCCAACAGGGATGTGTACAGTGTGAATTGTAGTGATTATATTTCCACTGATTTTAGATGTAACAACGTGCGATATCCAAAGAATGGAAGAAATGTGATGCAAAAAATGAAAATAATGGCGAAGAAGCTGAGAATAATATTCATGCCGATGAGACTGAGCCAACTACTTTATCCTACGCAATAACGGTATTTGAAATTGTAGGACTTTTATATACAAACATGAATACAGATAAAAAGACAAAAAAAGTATTGCAAATCTTGAAAATTTTGTTAAGATTAATGAAAAACCCAGTGTAAAATTACTGTTTTTTAAATATAAGTATCACTTAATTTCTGCACAATTTCAATTTGTTTATTTTACAGTTTGGTAACAAATTTAGTATTTTTGGTATACTGTACAAATTGTGTGTATTCATACATACTGTTTTCTTCATATTTTGAATTAACCCGCATTCGTCGTTTTCCCGCATGCATACTACGCACCCCTTGAAAAACGATAGATCCGGGTTCTACTGTATTTACATAATGTTTTTAATAGTCCAGTAATGTGAAAACCTTTTAACTGCCCTGCTGTTTTTAATTTTGATATTTTGTGCTGAGTTACTTCAAGTAATGTAATGTTCTGGAGGCAAGTGAATAAATGAAATTGATTTTTGAACTTTTTTTGTCTTCTATTGCTTATCTCTCTGCTACACTGCACTCTGCTAAAAGTATAAGAAGTTTATTAGAATTGTCACGTTAGTGACAACATGGATGGGTACATAAACCAACCGATGTCTCCTCAATAAGTTAAAAAAAAAAAAAAAAAAAAAAAAAAAAGTGTTTTACGTCTACATTTTAGAACTATAATTAAATTTTAATGAAGGTTTTAATATATATTTTTTGATGGGCTAAAGTTCCTTAAAATACAGCAAAAACACACTACCTTCAATTAACTACACCCCTGTCTTCCAGTGAACGTCCATTGTTCTCAGGCCCGGACCAGCCAGGTTGGCAATCGCCGAGGGCGCCCAGCGAGGCCTCCCTTAAATGGAATACCGTAATTTCCTGCCTATAATCCGCAAGCGGCTTTATTGGCTCAGAAAAAAAAATTACATCGTATAATCCGTGGCGCCATATTATCCGCGGATATTCTAAAGCAGACTATCAATATTGTTGTTCCTGGGGAACAAAACATCGTGAGGTCCTACGTCTGCTTACCAGAGTTAAATTTGAAAAAAAACAAAGCCATAAGTAGGCTAAAATATTTTTATTAAGTAATAAGTTCTACTTACAAGTCATGACAATAATTATGACATTTTACGGGACACAGGATACAAAACATTTCTACGGTCTCATGAGCAAGAAAACATTTTTAAGTCTTTTAAAAGATATTTAGCTAAATTCAAAACTAACATTTATAATTTACATTTCTGCAAAGCTCACGCAACTAGCATAACAAGCCGATACTACGGCAAAAAGGATTTAACCTAAAGTTCCATATAATCAAAAGATGTCTGCAAGTCGCAGTATAAATTAAATTACGTTACATTACTTTAAATGCGGCTTACAGCCGCTGGCTGAACTTCGCCCTACGCACCCGGCTCCCTCTCTGCTGCTCGGCAACTAAGATTGAGAGCTTTTATACAATGGTAGAATACTGCTAGCGGACGTGGCGTCCAATCAGAGACCGCCGCACACGGGAGCGAAGATATTAGCATATGGCGAAATCTTGAAACATTTGCATACGATTCGCACATGGCGAAAGAACGACTTGCGAGCTAAATCAGCACAGAAAAGAATATCACGGTAAAGAGATTACGGCAAGCAGCACAAGCGCTGCTCAACTTTGCTGATGAAACTTGTTTTGATTTTAAACCAAAGCTCATGTGGCCGTTTACAAACGATGCTGCTGCTCCAATTCGAACAGCTATTAAATCTTTTTGCGACGACGGGAGAATGGATTATTGTTTTGAAACTGGGAAAGGTTTTTGTTTAAATTTTAGTTACGTTTTATTTATGCTATTGAAAATAAGAATTAAGTAAGAATAAATTAATTTCAGTTTCATAATAATTAATCCCTACAAATATTTTCAAAATTACATTAGTTTTGTTTGAGCATGTCGATTTCGGCATACAACACATTTTGTGCTAAATTGATGAAAAATAAATTATAAAAATTGAAATTTGTACTGAAAAAATAAATAAAAAGAAAATTTACTGTACATTTAAAAAAATTAGTGTAAACAAAGGTATAGTTTTGTAGCTGTTCCCCTGCTTTCAATCATCACAGCACATATTTCTTTCCCAT
This sequence comes from Cheiracanthium punctorium, assembly GCA_038373885.1. Taxonomy (NCBI): domain Eukaryota; kingdom Metazoa; phylum Arthropoda; class Arachnida; order Araneae; family Cheiracanthiidae; genus Cheiracanthium; species Cheiracanthium punctorium. The sequence continues at coordinate 16,533 of JAWZYV010013672.1, read as the reverse complement.
GCTATACTGCCAGTCATCTAGTGACGTGCAGGAGAGAGGAGGGTGGAAGCTATTTTTACAGGGTTCCCGCTACAGAGCGAGAATCTTGCATACTTCTTTAAAAAATCTCGCGCAAAAAATATTATTACGCGAGGTATTTGTTAGGACAAAACTCAAAGTTAAATAAATTCCTGCCCCTTATAAAGACCTCCTGAAATATTTGCTTACCTTTTTTTCTTTCTTAAAAATGTAATTACATAACAGAAGTCCAATTAATATTTGAATAACTTTTGTCCACGTTTAAGCTATTACCATGGTTCAGACTCTTTTACGAGCAAAAAAAAATAAGCACTTTTTAAGGACTCCCAAAATTTTCTTAAGTAGGGTCTATCCACAAATGATGTCACGCTTGGAAGAAAGGGGGGCTGTGAAATTGTGACGTGAGGGAGGGGGAGGGGGGGGGGTAACAAGAAGTGTGACATTATACGTTTATATTTTCGTTAAAATAAAAACATTTAAAATCAGAAAATTAAATTTTGAATTTATATTGAAATTAGCAGAATTGAAGTTAGACTTTTATTTAAAATTTGATTTCTAGCATAGTGCTTTGTTTCTAAACTGTAAATATACGTTTATGTAATACAGCATGACATGTGACAAGGGTGGTATGGTGAAGTATGACTAAGGCAAACAGGGGGCAAAGAATATTTTTTAAAAAGTGTGACATCATTTATGGACAGCCCCTTATTACTTTCATTATTACCCAACTTTAGATTTTCTTATTGTAAAGTTGGCAGGTTTTTGCTTTAAATGCAAATGTGCCATGTTTCCAAAATTGAAAAGCCCACAATTTCTTACACATGTATGTACAAGCAATTAATACAGACAAAATAATTCCTTTTTTTCTCTCAAGTAACATGTATGTCCATATACCATAATTTATGGAAGAAACGCTGCACCCACGAAAATGAGCTTAACTAGAAAATTATCAGAAACGCCGCAGCTGCGATCTGCCGCCCCTGGGCCCGTGTTCAGCTAAAGTGCGTACGTGAATTTTTCAGAATGTGTTACGAATTTCATTTATAGATCTGTAATTAAATTTAAAAAAAAAAACACTAAATTTTTAATACATAATTCTAGAATGATTTAGATGGCAGAAATGTTAATTCTAACATTTAAATATTAGTATTTTTTTTTAACCTTTGAACATGAATTAAAAGTACCATAACGTATCACAAAAACTTCCCACCCATTTTCTTTCCTTTTAGCATTTTATATAAGAATCATTAAAAAGAGTAGTTTTACAAAAAAAAAAAAAAAATCCTTCCGTCACTCCTGTTTTTTCGAACATTTTGTGCTTTACGAAAGGAGCTGGAAAGATTTTTGCCCCGCTTTATAAAATTTCTCTCAGAGGCCCTGAAGCTTACAATTTCCGTTTTCAAATAATCAGTCCGATTTTATATAAAACATCAGTTTTTATATTCACAAAGGCAAATTTATAGAAATAAATAAATAACTTGTAAAAAACTTCTTGCATTCTCAAAAAGTTCGGACAGTATAGCACATGCTGTTAAAGCGAAACAGCCAGCCGATGAGCAGGCTCCAGTCAAAAGTAAATAAATTTTTTTTTTTTCGCGGACGGCCAGCTGTTGATTACATAATGAGCGTGCTTCAGCAAATCATTTGTTTTAATCTTTGAATGCTGTGTGATAACTCTTGATATTTCTACTCATTTATTACTTTTGATATTTATAACATTGGGGTTTATTTTAAAAGCACTCAGCATTTCCTGAGCTTGCCAATTACTCATAGTTGAGTTTTTCTGTAATAATAGCGTAATGCAGTGCTTATTCGGTACAGTGCTCCTTCACAGGACGCAAAGCCGCATGGTGTAAAAACACAAATAACTTAGAAACTTTTAGATCAACTTTTTTTGGGGGGAGTGGGGGTAGAATGATTAAATTCGCACCGTGTGCAACAGACTAGTTTTGGTTGAGATTCAGTATTTTAAGATCAATCAGGGCCGGACTGGCTTCTATGGGGGCCCTCGGCTATTGAAAAGGGGCTCCAACTGGTGACGTCATCGAGTTACGGTACGATCAATATGAATGCAGCTTGAGGCTGGAAAAGGGGAACAAAAAGTTTTGATGCCAGACGATTTTACGGTCGATTACTACTAGAAATTAAGCATGTTTTAAGCACCTTGCGGCTATACTGAAACTTTTAAGGATATGGGTAAAAAATTAAGTACTTTTTAAGCACTTTTTAAAGGCCTTAAAAATGAAAAAAAAAGTTAGTACTTTTTAAGGTATTTTAAGCACCATCTGAACCATGTATTACGCAATCGATCTTGGCAATTATGCAATCGTTGCGTGTGTTCAAGACACAACCTTCTTGGCCGAGATTTTTGTCCGAAATGAAGTTTCTACCTTTCGCCGCTAGGCGATGCTCCTCTGACGATCGCTGTATCCTCTCTCCTAGTTCCAGCGAATCGCGAACCTGTACGGAAGCTTCTCTGCTCCGCGCTTCCAGCAATTCCGTATAAATACGACTGCTTCGGCGATGTCTTACGCCGCAGAGCTGGGTTAGCTTGTTTTTTGCTTGTGCCCCTAAGAGGAGTTAGTTAATGTGTAATGTGAAACCGGTGACTATAAAAGTTGTTACTAAACTAATTTTTAATGTTTACACAATGTTTTTAATAGTCCAGTAATGAGAAAAAAAAAATTTTAACTGCCCTGCTGCTTTTAATTTTGATATTTTGTGCCGAGTTACTTCAAGCAATGTAACGTTCTGGAAGCAAGTAAATAAATGAAATTGTTTTTGAACTTTTTTTGTCTTCTATTGCTATCAGTCTGCAACACTGCACTCTGCTAAAAGTACAAGAAGTGTATTAGAATTGTCACGTTAGTGACAACAAAGGGTTATGGGCATTAGCAAGACGAAATTTCTGCCCTATATAACCAATTCAAAAAGCAGTATGACTTTTAAAAGCAGAGTAGATAAGCGAAGATAGAAGCCTTCATAAAGATGGCCCATTAAAGGACTTTGTCAAATTTTTCGAGGGGGGGGGGGCGTGAAGTTATTTTGTATAAGAAAAAGTTCAATCCTATTCTAGACAGTAATGGCATTGGTGCAGCCTGTCATAGAAAAGCTTAACGCAACCAACTATGCCAATTGGGCTGAAGATGTTAAATATTTATTAATCGAAAAAAATGCCTGGGATATCGTTACTAAGAAAGAGCAATTGCCTGTTGTCGATGAAGAGACTGGAATCACAGCTAAAGATGTAAAGGATTACGAATTCCGTGCAAGGTCCGCACGATCGACTATATATCTAAATGTCGAAAGCACATCATGTGCTTTCATGTGCGAAAGCACATTATGACATCATGTGCATCGCCGAATTATTGAAAAATGTGAAAGTGCAGCAGAAGCATGGGAAACGCTAAAACGACACTATCAACCAGACAACTGTTCTCGCCATATGCATTTATTTTCCGAACTTTTAGCCTGCAAAATCCAAGACGATGACGGAATCGATTTGTTTTCTTCCCGACTTTCCAGAATAAGTGAACAATTAAAAGGGATTAACCAACCCATTCCAGAAGTATACTTAGCCTTCCAGTTAATCCGTTACTTACCGGGAGAATTTGATCCCATAGTACAATCTATACTTCGTTGGCCAGGACCAATTTAAATACGACAATATTCTGCTGGAATTAATTGTGGAAGAAGCTCGCCTTCGATTACGGGAGCAAGACAAACAAAGTGACTGGAATGTGGAAGTGCAGTATGCACACAAAAAGGTCATACAGTGCCGAAAGTGCCGGAAATTCAGCCATTTACAAAGCAACTGCCGGAGCCACGCGAAGTCCAGAAAAGCAAGGATGGAGTCTCCTCTCCCCCAGACATCTAGACCCGAGTCACCAGACGTTAGATTCATTCCCCGGGATTCGAGCGGCCGGAAAAGCATCTTGCTCGGTGTAAATGTAATCAGCCAGAGAATCTGCAGGAGATAGTGGTCTTTGTAGTGTGGTAGTTCAGGAGGGCCTTGTCGCAGGCATGTTATTTTTTAATTTAATAAGTCCCTCGTTTTTGATAAATGGAAATGCCACTAGGTCCCACTTACCCTTCAAAATTTAAAATATTCAATGCTTTTTTGAAATGTTCATTCATTAAATGTTATACTGAGTGTATATTTGCAAGTGTGTCTATGTATTTTTGAAGTGTTTCATGATAGTGTTACATATTAGAAATGTTCTTTTTTTTCATGCATGCATTAAAAAAATTTTGAGCTCATATCTAGAATTAAATACCATGGTTATACAAATTTCTGATTGCACATTATTTTAAACAGTTTCAATCTTTTTCACTGTTCGCAAATGTGTTTATACATATACTTAATTTGATATTGCACTATGTTAATAAATATTGTGTGAATGTGTGTAGTCAGGGGCCCCTGCATGGTGATTGATGTTTGTATTGTGCATTTGTATATTTATTGATATAGTATCTGTATTGAACTGGTGTTCTTAAAAAAAAAAATTTAAAGGTATTTAATGTAATATATTAATTTTTCATATGAATCCTGAACTGAAATTAAAAAATGAAAAATTTTTTAAACGATTGAGTAGATCGTATTTTTCTAATGAAGGTATTATATCAGTATTCTATTATGAAGTGTGCTTTAATAGGTGTATTTAAAAATGTATTGAAAATGTGTATTGAAGTATGTGTTTTTTTTATTCAAATAGAAACCTTCTATGTTTGTTATAGCACAGTAACAAGAGGGGGGGCTTTGTTAGCCCTATCAGGCATTAAAGCGTTATTTTCGGTCTTTAAGCTTAAATGCAAACAGAAAACAAGTTTTAGTTCACATTTATTTGATTCTAAAAGTTAACCTCTAAAATTCTTTTATTTGCCGTAATTCAATATCGGCCAATCAATTCATAGCATTAATTTAGTCTGTAATGCTTTAAAACATCTTTTAAAAGTTTCTTACCTCATTGATTTCTCACATATGAACAATTGCTAACGCACTTTCCTTTTCCATTATGCAAATTAACTCTGACTTTTGCTTTATGCAGATTAACGCCGATCGTCCAATGACGCTGCGGGCTTCGCGCGTGCCGTTTTCTCCCGGTACGCATGTCCTTGGATTAGCGTACTTCGCCGATCGCAGCTAAGATTTAAATACTTCTAGCTTTGATGCCTGGCTAGCGCTGCTCAGTTTTTGCTTGCCTAGTTCTTTTAGCTTTTTTTTTAGTTTGACAATGTTAAGATAATAAGAGTACTATAATCATCGGCTCAAGTGAGCACTTACCTTTTCAAAAGGAATACGTCAATTTGTAACAGTAAATGATAATGTAAGTTCTGTTTTTACTTACTATGTTGCTTTTTCCCGGACTGTAATCGAATGAATGACTTTTCAAGTATCAAGATTGAAATAAAAACTGTTTTTATCTTATTGAAAATATTTTTTAATCATTTTACAAGTTTTTACACTGTCTTATACATTGAGCAAATCTTTTAAAAACTGCTTCCATTGTGCGTGAAGTCTGCTGAAAAGTTTTAGTTAGTATTGACGGACTTGTGTGAAATTAGTTGAGACTTTATAATTTTATACAGCCTTTCCTCACTTGCCCGTTCGGTACTGACTTACAGCATTCAATTAAGCCTCACGGCACGAACTCCCGTTCGTAAACGACCGCCATCTCTGATGGAGTAGTTGGTTGGTTCAGTGAGTATCGCCCTGAAAGCCGATCGTCCAATGACGGGCGCGCTTCAGAAGCCCGGTAAACGTCAAACCGAGAAGAAGCCGGGTTACAACTAAACAACGGCATTTGCTGACGACGATCCAGGATAAAAAGGGCAAGTTTCGCTGTGAGTTTCGCAGTTAGGTAGACATCAGCGGGTAAGGCAATGTAGCCTTGTTTTTAAAAGCGAGCAATTATGCTCTAGTTTAAGTTTAATTAGTTTTCCAGCTGTTTTTAATATGGTTTTACTTATACTTTAAAAGAATAGTACATTAGCATTAAAGCTAAATTCATGACGTTTTTCTTCAAGTAATATAAAGCGAAAGCAGGCCAATCGAACTTTATTTTCTCTTGATGTTTTTCATCCTTAAATTTTTGCTAAATAAATTAAAGAACGTGATATTAAAATTAGCTCTTATAGAACTGTACAGTGACTTGTCAAATCTCATAAAGTATAATAGCCAATGAAAATGTTACTCTTATGTTACAGTTATGAACTAATAAAAGTCGATGTCACCTAAATCTCAAGTGCTGTCTTTATTTTCAACTACTCTTCAGTCGCGGCCATCTACTCTTAAACACAATTTTGTCTCCAGGTGTTGACTTCTCTATAATATAACGTAGGCTGATAGTACCATTGGAGACAACAATAACACAGTTGAATCATTGGAATGCAGAGGGGGAATATTAATTAATGCTATCCGCACAGAAGCTGACGTGTTGATTTTTCTCCTCCAGCTCCGCAGCTGTAAAATGCTTTGTTTTTGTATGTACGTCCGTCATATATAAGTTTTGAGAGCATTTCATCAGTTTGTTTTTTTATTTATCACCACGATTCATGGAATTATTGATATCCTCTGACAGTTCGAAAGTTTTACCTCCCCCCCTCCCCTTTCGTTCTAAGTTTAGTTGCGGTTCACAGTAAGAGTTATTCAATCTTTTAAGAAGACTCCCCCCCCCCAAAAAAAAAGAAATAAATAAATAAATAAAATAAGAGGGAAGCTGAAATTTTCCGGTTAAATGCCAGATAATATAGCTTTTACTGTAGTAAGAATTTGAACTTAAATATATCTGTTAACTTTGTCACACATATTTGTATCTTACCAACTTTGTAGTATAATATCCTCTTTAATAATAGCGTAGTATGCTAATGAGATGTATGTGTGTGTGTTCGCTATAGGTGACCAGAGAGCTTGTCGGATCCGGGTCAAATTTGGCACAGAGACTAAATAGGTTAAAAAAAGCCAGTGCCGCAAAAAAAAAAAAAATTTGAAATTCGAATTATTTAGAAGATATTAATTAAAAACAGAAGAAATGAGCATCTAGATTACCATATTTGGCGACCTTGCTCCAGCAAAAAATGATTTATGCTTTCGCAACAAAGCAGGAAAGCTCTTAAAAGTATGTTGGATTCGAAAAAACATGAAGTTGGAATTACGCCAAGTTAAGATTAAAGAGAAATAAATACGTGTGTTAACATAAAGTTAACTATTTTCAAATAGCAAGATCGTTTGGATACCAGGAGTTCAATATTAAAGATGACCCCCCTTTTTTTTTTAAACCAGTCATATCCTTGGCAACGTTCTGTGAATATATGGCAACCCTTGTGAAAGCCGCCATTTTATTCCTTTTGCTATGATTGAACTAGATTTGATTGCCACTGAAAGGACATTCCAGCATTTTCGTTAATAAAAAAAAAATTTTTAATTTAAAAAAAAATAAAAAAAATTTTAGTTTTCAAATGATTTATTTTACCCTTGGGAGTGCTTAACTAAGGTATGACTGCGTCTGGAAGAAGATTTTACCGTATTGATTTAGATTTTACTACATTCGTATTAGGTATCTAAAACTTTGTTCTAAAATCTAAAAAAAATTAATAAATAAAAAGAAATATACCAAAAATAGCGAAATGCAATCGGAAAGTAATTTTATTTTGCAGCATGCATATCTTACGTAATGTTACGGTTGTAGCATGGTTAAATACAAAATTAAATGAGTAAATGGGAAATTTTTAATGCATCCCGTTTCAAAAGTGATTTTAGCAACATTCAAAATGAAGAACATTTTCAGCTGAGTGAGTTAAAGTAATTAAATTCATAAACCTAAGCAACGGACTAAAATGCCACCTATTAATTCTAAACTCAAGGCCTCCTGCAGACGATAATTCTGATAACACGGAAGGACCAATGCTAGAATAAGCTCAACTTTTAGTAGTCTTAAAAAGCACAGTGACGTCAGCTCAATGTATTCACAATCGAATCGATTACCAATGTTAAAAAGATGTTCTTTTTCTTTTTTAAATAAAAGAAATTAATAATATCTTTTTTATTGCAGACTTTTCTACTGGGTGACACTACTTGACTTGATTTTCTAATTTCTGTATTGGGTGGTGGTAGGAGGAATTTTTTCAGATCTTTAATTACAAACATAATTTTGAAAAGCTGCTAAATATGTTTTGCTCAGAGTCTGTAAAGCCCAAAACATGATGTGATTATGTATAGTTACCAGAAAAACGACTGAAGCGAATGATATGAAATTGAGTGTCATGATAGGTGGTCACTCAACTTAAAACATAGGTGTCGAATTTTTAAAAAATCTTGATTGGATTTTGGGATTTTGCAAAAATCCTTTCAAACTGCGTAAATTTGTGTTCAAGCATCACATAAAAACGACTGAAGCGAATTATATAAAATTGGGTGTCATGACAGGTGCTCACTCAACTTAAAACATAGGCATCGAATTTGAAAAAAAATCTTGATTAGATTTTGAGATTTTGCGAAAATCATTTCAAACTGCATAAATTTGTGTTCGCACATCACGTAATAACTGCGAAGGTGAAAAAATGATATTTGGTAAAATGATAGGTGGTCACTCACCTTAAACTATAAGCATCTAATTAAAAAAAAATCGATCAGATTTCGAGATTTTGTGAAAATCTTTTAAAACTGAGTGAATCTTTGTTCCCGCATTACGTAATAACGACTAAATCGAATGATATGAAATTGGGTCACACGATAGATGGTTACTTAACTATAGGTGTCCAATTTTTTAAACATTTTTATTAGATTTTGAGATTTTGTGAAAATTCTCTCAAAATACGTTTATATTTCTTCAAACATCACTTCAAACATCATCGACTAATACGAAATTTAGTGATATGATAGGTAGCTGCTAATCTTAATTTATAGGCGTTGAATTTTTAAAATATTTTGATTACATTTTGAGATTTTGCGAAAATGGTTTTAAAATGCTGAAATTTTGTTCCAGCATCACGACAAAGACTGCAGGGAATGAAACGAAATTCGGTGACAGGATAGGTTGTCACTCAACTTAAATTCTAGGCTTCAAATTTTTCAAAAATGTTGATTAGATTTTGAGATTTTGTGAAAAATATTTCAATATGCATCAATATTCATTCGCGCATCACATAATTACGACTAAAGCGAATGAAATAATATTACTTAGTTACTCTCTAACCTGTGATATTTTAACAATACATAGAAATCATAACTTCACTTTCTTTACTTTGGCAACATAATACATCCATTCTGTGTACTCCTACAATGCTGACGAAAGTTCTTGCTTTTTGGAAATTTGCATTCACTAACCCGTCAAGGATGGGTACTTCAGCTAGTAATTTAATATTTATATAAAGTTTTTTCGGGTGTCGCAAAGAACAGCGGTAGCATATTTTCGAGGGGGAGCAAGACATGGATTCCAGTGAAACTCGCCACTCGATTTGATTGACAGCTGTGGTGCAAGTGGAATTGACCCTCGTCCGTTTGTATTACTTAAGTTTCTGATCAATAAAACTATGCAATTAACTTTCAACACTAACATATGTGGGGACAAACTATGTTAATTTTCGATTAGCCGGGCGTAAATACAGTGGACTCTGCTTGATGTGATCAGTTTGGGACACCGTGATTTTGATAACAATAACCGATTGATAACAATAAACGATATGCAAAATTAGATAAATTTACCCCCCCCACACTCTAATTTACATATACTAAATTTCAAAATAAAATGGAAAAACTCACCTTATATTTATGTACTGAATATTATCCTTTAAAACACAAGAATTGTATAGATAATTAAAAAAATTTATCAATGGTTGTTTGTCTACAATTTTTTCTTAGAAGGTTATTAATAAATTGTTCGTATTCATAATGTTTTTTAAAGTCAACGGAGCGGTGTTGAACTCCACGTTTCAACACTTTTAATGCATGTCTCATTTCAGCACTTGTAGGAGGTGGCTCATCAATAAAACTGTCATCAACTTCTTCTGAAACTGACAGATTCTTCATCGGACTCATCAGTTCCATCATTCGTCTGTTTTCCTATGGCAATCTGACAGACTTCAGATTCTGTTAATGTGGAAGCTACTGGGATGCTTTGATCTACTTTCACTCATGCCTCGAACTCTTCAGGGGTCATATTCGAAGGAATTTCAATCTTTTCTTCAGATTTCTAGTCATTTTTTTCGCAAGATCCTGCGTAGGTGAAGCAGTTTCTGATCGTTTGAGCAGAAACTCGATTCCAGGAAGCTGTTAACAGGTGCACCGCATCAAGAACGTTAGTTTTCTTGGCCAAATCATTAGCTTTAAGATTTTGTGTGCACTCTATTTCATCCAGTAATCGTGCCCGCATTTCGTGGCGATAATATGCTTTCAAAGCACGAATAATTCCTTGATCACAAGGCTGCAAAAGGGAAGTAGTGTTTGCGGGTAAAAAAACAACATTAATATGCTTCAGAGTGACATTTAAAACGTGTGCAGTGCAATTGTCCACAAGGAGAAGAATATCTTGTTTTAGCTTATCATCCCACTTACGTATCCAGTCATTGAAAATGACTGTTGTCATCCAGGAATTCTTGTTGGCATAGTAGTTGACAGGAAGTTTTTTAACACCTTTAAAACAACGAGGATTCTTACTTTTCCCAATGACTAAAAGTCTGTTTTTCTCCAGACATACTGACACAACATAAAACAGTGATACGTTCTTTTGAGACTTTATGTCCTTCGAAGCTTTCATTCGTAAATAAGTATGTATCTGGTAGTGCTCTAAAATACAAAGCTGTTTCGTCGGCATTGTACACATTTTCTGGTGAATATGAGGCAATTAGTTTTGGCTACTCATCTCGTAGCCAATTTTCCGCTGCTGGCTTATCGGCATCTTTTTGTTCACCGTGAATTCTCTTGTAAAAAATATTTTCGCGTGTCTTCCATCGCTGAAACCAACCATTTGTTGCAACAAAATCTTTTTTTCCCATTTGAGCAGCTAAACTTTTTGCTTTTTGTTGCATAAGGGGTCCGTTGACTGGAGCATCACGTCTCGAACATTTTCAAACCAAAGTCTTAGAGCCTTTTCAACTTGCTCATCTTTACCAGCTCTATTACGTTTGCACTTCGTATTTTCATTTTGTTTATCTCTTCTAGTAAGTTCATCACGATTTTTCAAAATTTTACACAATAAAGGCTGAGAAATGTTTAACTGCGCTGCTGCATTGCACTGACTCATTTTTGGTAACCTGTCATAACGATTTAAAATTTCGATCTTTTGTTTTAACGTTAAATCAGTTCGCTTTCTGGCTTCCATATCGACAAGCTGCATGTAAGGGAGCAAGGCATAAAATGTGAATACGCTCCTTCTGAGTTCCGATAATGTCCAGTTCACATGCGCTGAAGATTGAGGGGAACTCCAGGGGTAAACAATGTATTGAAGGAAACGTTCTCAGGAAAAAAGCTCCCGTTCCGTCTATCTATCATGAGAGGGGTGTGGTTTTATGGGTTACCGTTTGTCGGCTCATTCCAACTGGTCATAAGGAAAGCCATAAATTTTTCGATTACAATGCCCAGCAAGTAAAAACGGGTCAGAAAACGGTTATCTGACAACCACTGACCACCAGCAGAATGTGCGTAGAGGGGGGGGGGGGAATTCCAGGAAAGTGTTATTCCTCACTCCTTTGTTCATTCCCCATTTCCCTAGGTGGAAGCATAGGTGGAAGAGGGAGAATTCTGGGAAATTCAAACAACAGCAAAGGGAAAGAAAATAATGGGTTCCTTCTGAATACATTGTGAATATTCCTTTGCCAGTTAAAATGAGGTTCGAAAGCTGATAACATTAACTAATGTAATGATCACATAAAGCGATAATTTTAACATACAAATGAATAGAGAAAATCGGGACCAAGTGATTTCGATAACAATAAGCGATTGATAACATTAACCGCGATCACATTAAGCGGAGTCCACTGTACCACCACCACTTTTTTCTTGGCGACATTAAAAGACTACTTCTAAAACATCGTTGATCCCCAAAACAAAGCCCAAAATATTAATCATACAAAAAAGTACTTACTTACAAATTACAATGGATAAAAGTATCAATATACGAAAAAGAAATTTGTATGTTAATTGGATTAATCGTTTTTTAAAAATATGGAAATGGGAATAACGTGGGATTTAATTAAAATTCCAAAATATAAAAATCTGATGTGTCCAACACATGACTTCCTTGCATGTCTATTAATTCAAAAATGTTTTTTACGCACTTCCTCTAAACTTATTTGTTTGAAAACAGATAAAGTATCAATAATAGTAAGGTATAGCGATTTCTAGCCAAATATTTCGATATCGCCAAGCTGAGTTCAATTTGAAAGATTTCCTTCTGACACTTTATTTGGCGATATTTCACCAAAAGCCGACAAACTTGAGATAGTTTGCGAGATTTTGGGGATAGCCAAAGTAGTCATTGACCACTGACTTTCAATGAATTGAATGCATCCATACACCTTAATGTATTTAAAGTCATTTGGCTCACCCTGTAAATAAATTCCCAGTCGATTGCTGTCAAAAAAGATATTGAAAACAGTTAGATATTATAATATAGTTCTAAATACAAAAGTTCAAAATTGTACGGGTTAAAGTTTTAGAGTTATACAAAATACGAAATAATTTTTGGCGCCAAATTTGGCGATATTTCGGCGAAACTCGTCAATGTCGACGACATTTGGCGAGATTTTAAGCATGGACCAACAATGACAGATTATCGCCAAATTTGGCGATATTTCGCCAAAACTCGCCAAGAACGATGACAAATGGCGATACTTTGGGCATGGACCAAATGACTGACTATCGCCAAATTTGCCGATATTTTGCCAAAACTCGCCAAGGTCGAGGACAGACGGCGAGTTTTTGGGCATGTACCAAACAATGACTGTCTACAGTTGTATTATATTGAAGATGTCCATAGACATTAAAGTACTAAAATTCTTTTCAGTGGTCCTGTAAATAAACTCTCCAGTAGATTGAAACCAAAAATCGAGATACACAACTAGATGTTACAACATTCTTATATATGAAATTTCATAATAGTTTTTGAGATTTGAGAGTTAAATATGCACACACGTACACCAAAAGTCGCCAAGCTTGGCGACTTTTGGCATAGTTCTTGAGGGAGGCACGTGACCGTGGTCGGACCATTACCTAACTTATGTGGTAGGACGATATTGTGCTTGAAATGGATGAATGCCCCTAAAATTGCCATTGACCGTAATGTATTGGAAATCTTTTGAGTGTTCCTGTAGCAGAACTACAAATGATAAAGACACTTTTTTTAATGGAGAAATTCATTTTCCAACTCTTTACAGCATACATCACTTCCGAGTCGTTTGAAATAGCCCAATACCTCTAAAAAACGCTTTGATGAATTTCGGCCCATAGAGCGTAATGTATTTCGAATCTTTTGGGCGGTTCTGTAGATAAACTATCCAGTCGAATGGAATCGAAAGGGGAGGTGCACAACTAAATGTTACAACTATCCAAAATATGAAGTTTCGACATTCTACGCCTAATAGCTTTTGAGTTAGGCGAGTTTAATGAGTTTCGGCCCATTGAGCGTAATGTATTTCGAATGTTTTGGGCAGTCCTGTAGATAAACTATCCAGTCGAATGGAACCAAAAGGAGAGGTGCACAACTAGATGTTACAACTATCCAAATTATGAAGTTTCGACATTCTACGCCTAATAGCTTTTGAGTTAGGCGAGTTTAATGAGTTTCGGCCCATTGAGCGTAATGTATTTCGAATGTTTTGGGCAGTCCTGTAGATAAACTATCCAGTCGAATGGAACCAAAAGGAGAGGTGCACAACTAGATGTTACAACTATCCAAAATATGAAGTTTCGACATTCTACGCCTAATAGCTTTTGAGTTAGGCGAGTTTAATGAATTTCGGCCCATAGAGCGTAATGTATTTCGAATCTTTTGGGCGGTCCTGTACATAAACTATCCATTCGATTGCCACCAAAAGGGGAGGTGCACAACTAGATCATAGAACAATCCTAAATATCAAATCTCAACATTCTACGACCAATAGTTTTTGAGATATGCGAGTTACATACATACGTACGTACATACAGACGGCATGGAAAAACTGGCCACAGCAGACTCGCCGCTGGTCAAAATGAGTTGCAGACGCGTTAATATGATCGTGCATGCTAGCCTACGATAGGATGCATCGAAAAAAATTTTAAAATTAAATTTAGAGGTAGTCAAAATCGGTTTTTTTGTCGAAATTTGGCCCCCAAAATTTTTCGGGATCACATTACTTCCTTATACTACGTACAAGGAAGTAAAAATGCGGATGAAAGAACTCGATTAGAAATAATGCTCAGTGATTCTCGTTAGGTTTATTTGCAATTGGCGCAGGTTTGAATTATTTGGCTTTTTATCGGCTGACTGAAAATTATCCAAACCATTAACAGTCATTGAACTCAAAAACTCTACTGGGTAATTATTGATTTTACTGTCATCATGGCAAATTATTTGATCATAGCTATGATATGTTTTCAGTTCACCATGTATTCAATTAAGTATATCAGTATTAATAAATGTACAATCATCCTTTTTAGGTACTAACTGACTTCAATATGTTATCCGAGAATGTTTTGTCGGAAATATTTCCATACAGCTCATTAACAACATTATATTATTTTCATCTCCTATTGATTGCTGATGTCTTTCGATAATAACAAAACGCAACCTTCTCGGCCGAGACTTTCGTCCAAAATGAAGTTTCTACCTTTCGCCGCTAGTTGGCACACCTAGGATGATTGTTGTATCCTCTCGCTTCGTTCTGGCGAATTGCAGACCTGAATGGAAATGTCTCTGCTCTGCACTTCTGGCCATTCCTGTATAAATACAACTGCTTCGCCGATGTCTTAGCGCTGAAGAGCTGGGTAAGCTTGTTTTTTTTTTTCCACTTTTGCCGTGAGAGGAGTTAGTAATTAGTAGTGTGAAACCAGTGACTTCAAAAGTTGTTACAAAATTAATTTTAATATTTACATAATGTTTTTAATAGTCCAGTAAAGTAAAAATCTTTTTTAACTGCCCTGCATTTTTAATTTTGATATTTTAATGCTGAGCTACTTCAAGTGGTGTAATGCTCTAAGGGTTCGCGTTTACTCAGATTTCTGAGTCATTTACCCAAATTTTCTTGACTGTAATGCAAAAAATTACACACATAATGGGTTTCTCTGGAAGGAAATGAATAAATGAAATTGTTTTCTTATGAACTTTTGTCTTCTCTTGCTTATCACTCTGCTAAAAGTATAAGAATTTTATTAGAATTGTCACATTAGTGACAACATGCCTCCCTGAATGCATCGATGATCGTCCTATATGATTGTCCCTGCTAGTCACTCTTGCTAGCATTAATTCGTTTTCCGTTTTGACCTGAGCTGTTTCGTCCTGAAAATATTCAGGTTCATATATCGTCATGTTGAAACAAAAGCGGGTAAGTTACACAGCGGATTTTAAACTAAAAGTTATGGCAAGGGCTACTGAAGTAGGAAATCGGGTAGCTGCCAGATTGTTTAACATTGACAAATCAAATACTCGATTGTGGAAAAAAAAACAAGAATGATATTGAAAAATGCGACCGTTATAGAAGAGCTAATCGCCGTGGAAAACCTCACTGGCCAGAATTGGAGGAAGAATTAAATAAATGGATTTTGAAAGGGAGAGGAAATGGAGAGCTGTCTCTACAATAAATATAAGGATGAAAGCTCAACTTATTGCACGCAAACTGAATATTGGAAACTTCTCTGGTGGGCCCACATGGTGCTACAGGTTTATGAGAAGGAACAATTTAGCTGTTCGTAGTCGTTCAACAGTCGTCCAGAAATTACCAAATGACTGGCCCAAAAAAAAAAAAAAAAAAATCAAATGAATTTGCGATATTTTGTAAAAAAATTATTCTCGTAAATAATTTTACAGCGGATTTGATTTTTAAGATGGGCGAAGTTCCATTGTCAGTTGATATACCAGGGATCCGTAACTTAACGTAATGTGCGTTATAACCAATTCGTTATTCGTTACAAATCATAACGTTATTCACAAGCCGAATAACGTTATTCATACCGTAACTTTCAAATCGTTCTTCAAGAAATAACGTTATAATCTATAACGTTAATGATTTGAGAAATCAGTATTCAGTTACTTGACCCAAGAGTGCTCGGGGAATAACGTTATATTTAATAACGATATTCAACGTACACTTAAGATAACGTTATTCTTTTCTGTGCTATACATAATAACTCTAAGAACAGTAACAGAATGCATTCGGTTAATCATGTTAACCGTTTAGTTTATAACGTTAAACTCACAACTATTTGATAACGATACAGTATCAATTAGTTAGAATATAACCTTTCGTTCAATAACAATTTAAATACGGTATGAGACCATAACGTTAAAGGAACAGAACGACATCTTCATACCGTTATAACGCATA
>JAWZYV010013671.1:0-60569 GCA_038373885.1 Cheiracanthium punctorium | reverse complement strand
CTTAAGAAAGCAAACTGTGTCATAAGTTAACAGCTAGGTTATTCATAAAACAAACTGTCATCAATTTAAGCTTATTTTCAGTTTTTAAAAACTAAAAAAAAAAAAAATCGAAATAATTCTGAAGGTTTTTTAAAATATAATTTGTTTGTTTCTCTGGCAAAAGGATGTTAATTATTTTAAGCTGATTAAAAACATTTGATAGTTAAAATAAAATATTAATGCTTTTTTCATTTTCAAAAGATTAAAGCAAGGTTTAAGAAAGAAAATTTTTAAAGAGACCTTTTTAAGTATGTTACAAAAAATTAAAAATAAAGTTTTATGAAAAATAAATTATTTAAAATATGTTAAACGGTATTCCATACCTTTGGACAATTCTGTGAGTTAAAAAAAATATTTATTTTATATATGCTAAAAAACTTATATTCACTTTTCATGAATTAGCAAACATTAAATTAGAAGTGAAAGAGGAAGAACAAATATATTTCAGTGATTTGATATGGTGTTGTACATTCCAACCATTGGATATAATACAAAATTTGCTTGACTATGTCATTTATTCTAGCAATCTTCTGTGTTCTGAATTCAATTTTCCCAATTTCTATAGTTATCAATTGATGGATGAGTTGAATTGTTTGATGCAATTCCAAATAATGTCTAATAGTAATAAAGGTATATATTCAGTAACTTTAAAAATCTTTACTTGGTAATCATTCAATAATTATTGCGAACAAAAGAATTTAAATAAAATTATGATTTGTATTATTAAATTTTATACATCCTGCACTGCAGAAATTTTATTATTTTTATTACATGCTAAACACATCTATCCTAATCCACTTACACTGACAGTCTTTTTCTGTTTAAAAGTTTGTACCAGTATAGGTGAAATATCATATATGAATGTGATCCAGTAATTGTGGTCCAGTAGTGATAGTGTGATAAAATTGAGGAACAAAAATTAACAGTCCCTCTCCCTAATCATGTCTGGCTAAAAATTTCTGAAACCTTCTTCAATAAATGTACTATTCTTATAAATAATAAACATCTACATCACGTAATGTTGAGAAAAAAAAAATTAAGCAGAAAATTCAAAATTACTTAGATTAAAGCTTCCTTTTTTACTTCCTTGTACGTAGTATAAGGAAGTAATGTGATCCCGAAAAATTTTGGGGGCCAAATTTCGACAAAAAAACCGATTTTGACTACCTCTAAATTTAATTTTAAGAATTTTTTCGATGCATCTCATCGTAGGCTAGCATGCACGATCATATTAACGCGTCTGCAACTCATTTTGACCAGCGGCGAGTCTATTGTGGTCAGTTTTTCCATGCCGTCTGTACGTACGTACGTATGTATGTAACTCGCATATCTCAAAAACTATTGGTCGTAGAATGTTGAGATTTGATATTTAGGATTGCTCTATGATCTAGTTGTGCACCTCCCCTTTTGGTCGCAATCGAATGTATAGTTTATGTACAGGACCGCCCAAAAGATTCGAAATACATTACGCTCTATGGGCCGAAATTCATTAAACTCGCTTAACTCAAAAACTATTAGGCGTAGAATGTCGAAACTTCATATTTTGGATAGTTGTAACATCTAGTTCTGCACCTCTCCTATTGGTTCCATTCGACTGGATAGTTTATTTACAGGATCGCCCAAAACATTCGAAATACATTACGCTCAATGGGCCGAAATTCATTAAACTCGCATATCTCAAAAACTATTAGGCGTAGAATGTTGAAACTTTATATTTAGGATTGTTGTAACATCTAGTTGTGCACCTCCCCTTTCGGTTCCATTCGACTGGATAGTTTATCTACAGAACCGCCTAAAAGATTCGAAATACATTACGCTCTATGGGCCGACATTCATCAAAGCGTTTTTTAAGGTTTTGGGCTATTTCAAACGACTCAGGAGTGATATATGCTGTAAAGAGTTAGAAAATGAATTTCTCCATTAAAAAAAGTGCCTTTATCATTTACAGTTATGCTACAGGAACACTCAAAAGATTTCCAATACTTTACGGTCAATGGCAATTTTAGGGGCATTCATCAATTTCAAGCACAATACCGTCCTACGACATAAGTTAGGTAATGGTCCGACCACGGTCACGTGCCTCCCTCAAGAACTATGCCAAAAGTCGCCAAGCTTGGCGACTTTTGGTGTACGTGTGTGCATATTTAACTCTCAAATCTCAAAAACTATTATGAAATTTCATATGTAAGATTGTTGTAACATCTAGTTGTGCATCTCGATTTTTGGTTCCAATCTGCTGGAGTTTCTTTACAGGACCACCAAAAAGAATTTCAGTACTTTAATGTCTATGGACATCTTCAATATAATACAATTGTAGTCAGTCATTGTTTGGTACATGCCCAAAATCTCGCCGTCTGTCCTCGACCTTGGCGAGTTTTGCCGAAATGTCGCCAAATTTGGCGATAGTCAGTCATTTGGTCCATGCCCAAAGTATCGCCATTTGTCATCGTTCTTGGCGAGTTTTGGCGAAATATCGCCAAATTTGGCGATAATCTGTCATTGTTGGTCCATGCTTAAAATCTCGCCAAATGTCGTCGACATTGACGAGTTTCGCCGAAATATAGCCAAATTTGGCGCCAAAAATTATTTCCTATTTTGTATAACTCTAAAACTTTAACCCGTAGATTTTTTAACTTTGTATTTAGAACTATTGTAATATCTAACTGTTTTCAATATCTTTTTTGACAGCAATCGACTGAGAATTTATTTACATGGTGAGCCAAATGACTTTGAATACATTGAGGTGTATAGATGCATTCAATTCATTGAAAGTCTGTGGTCAATGACTACTTTGGCTATCCCCAAAATCTCGCTGACTATCTCAAGTTTGTCGGCTTTTGGTGAAATATCGCCAAATAAAGTGTCAGAAGGAAATCTTTCAAATTGAACTCAGCTTGGCGATATCGAAATATTTGGCTAGAAATCGCTATACCTTACTATTATTGATATTTTATCTCTTTCAAACAAATAAGTTTAGAGGAAGTGCGTAAAAAACATTTTTGAATTAATAGACGTGCAAGGAAGTCATGTGTTGGACACATCAGATTTTTTTTAAATCAAAAAACTTCTAGTTATGTACAGATTTAATTCACATATTTATGTCATGTTTAGAGCAAAATATTATCCACAAATGATTTTTCCTATTTCGCTTACACTTACTTCTACAGGATATTTTCTCCAAAAAAGGGGGGGGGAAACTAAAGACAAACTGGAAAAAATCAAACAATGCATTGTAAGTCAGAACACATATTACAACTGTACATGTTAAATTTTCGGGGATCGGATAGTTTCAAACCAGTTTCTAGATATGTTATCTACCTGTACATTCTCGTGGAACCCCAAAGTGCCCTTTTTGAAATTTCCCCCCAGGTTGCCATTTAAAGTTTTTTAAGACATTAAGTGGTTTTTTAGAAAAAGTTTAAAATTGAGTATTTTGTGCATTGTTTATTACTAAAATTTTTTGTGGGTCATCTGAAGAACCAGAAAATTAATTTGGTTAGAATTAGCATTAACTTTTCCCTAATTCTATTCGTATCGTTGCTGAGGAATTTCTTGTAAAAATCAAACTATTAAAATGGCCTATCTCGCGAAGGCGCGTAAAGAGGAATTAAGAACAATTGCTCAAGAGTTAGGGGAGGAGGTTACTGATGATCTTAAAATGATCGATTTAAAGAATTTGATATTAAATAGCAAGAACTATGATGAAGAATTTGTGAATTTGATAATAAGTGATAGAATTAAATCTGAAGAAAGGGAAAAGGCTGAACGTGAAGAAAGGGGGAGAATTGAACGTGAAGACAAAGAGAGAATTGAACGTAAAGAAGAGAAAGATAGAGAATTTGCATTAGAAATGAAACGGTTAGAATTGAGTGCTTCTACAGGCGATTCGCGTACGTTGTGTACCAACTTCTCAAGTGGCAGTGAGACGGGTCCTAAAGTAGAATTATTGAAAATTAACCCAAAATTCGATGAAAAGAAAGATGAAATAGGACTCTATCTAATAAATTTTGAGCGTCGTGCAGAAATGGCTAGAGTTCCTAAAGAAGATTGGGTTGCGTATTTACTTAGTGTTTTGCCGAGTAAAGTAACGAATATGTTGGCTCGAGAACCCGTAGAAAAGGTTAAAGATTACGACTATGTTAAGGAGTTGATACTGAAGCGGTACAAATTAAATGTTGAAAGGTTGAAACTGTTATTTTATAGGCATCAGAAAAGTTTTGAAAAAACATGGCGGAATTATGCTCACGAGTTAAATAGCTATTTCGAAGAATGGACTTCTGAATTAAAGATTACTACGCTTGAACAACTGAAAGAATTAATGGTTACGGAACAGTTGAAGAGACGTGCGCCCCAAGAAATAAAAGATCATTTCCTGGAAGACTGGATGAAAATGGTTTCTCCTTTTGACTTGGCAGATAAAATAGACGAATATGAAAATATCAAAGATAGTTTCAAAAGAACCGGATATCGACAATCATCGAAAAACTCAGACTACTCTAGGAAGTTAGACGGAAAATTAAGGGGTGAAGACAAGAGGTATAAGAATCAAACAAAATACGATCCACAGAAGAACAAAGAAAGGGAATTTGAGCAGAGAAAACAGCCGCGATGCTACGAGTGTTGTTCTTATAATCACCTTAGACCTCAGTGTCCAAAACTGAAAGAAGTGGTGGCTGCAAACGATATCGCTGACGGAGATGTAGATCACCTGATGGCTCCTTATACCACCTTAGGTAAAGTAAATGGTGCAGAAGTTTCCATACTCCGCGATACTGGAGCCACATTAGATTTGGTTTGCCCTAAGTTGGTGAAAACTTATATGTTTACAGGTGAATATGTGTGGGTGAGATCACCATTGATAGAGACTGCTACATGTCTACCATTAGCCGAAATAGAATTAGAAGGTAGTTTTGGGCATGTTGTAACGAAAGCAGCAGTACAACCGTATAAATGGGAAGAAAGTAAATATTTGTAAATAAGACAGCTGCATTGATCGACAGTATGAAGAAAAATAAAGATGTGGAAATGCATATGATAAACGCAGTTCAAACACGTTCTAAGAAGAAAAAAGAATTACGAAAGGAAGAAGAGAAATCGCAAGAAATCTCGAATGAAAGTTGTCAAGAGATCATTGACCTAACCGAAATCACTGATGAAGAAAAAAGTATATTACCAGCACCGGAGCCTTTTGTTGAAACTCCTAATCTTTTGAAGATCACACCTGAAGAATTCAAGTCTGCCCAAAGTAGAAGCGCAGAATTAAAGTCTCTAATGGAATTAGCTACAGTTAAGGAAAATAGTAAATTTGAATTAAATAATGAACTGTTATTTTATAAGAAGGAAGACAAACATGGAACTGAAAGACGACTGCTGGTAGTTCCAGAGGAGTATCGTGAACAGTTAATGAAAATTTGTCATGAAGGAACAGCGGCTCATCTTGGAGCAACAAAAACTAAAGATGCACTCTTTAAAAGTTTCTATTGGCCCAACTGTTACCGAGATGTTGAGAATTTCGTGAAGGCTTGTGACAGTTGCCAAAGAGCTGGAAAACCTCAAGAAAAGAAGAAGGCTCCTTTAAAGATCGTACCAGTTATCACAGAAATTTTTACGAAAATAAATGTTGATGCTTGTGGGCCTTTGCCCGTGACACCCTCAGGAAACAGATACATTATAACTGCAATTTGCATGTCTTCTAAATATCCAGATGAAATCCCTGTGGAAAATCTCTGTTCGACCACTGTTGTAAATGTGCTACTTCAGATTTTTAGTCGCATGGGATTCCCTAAAGAATTGCAGACCGACCAGGGATCATCTTTCGTGAGTGCACTTACATCGGAATTTCTAGAAAGGTTTGGAATAAAGGTGGTGCGAAGCTCCGTTTATCACTCCCAAAGTAATCCAGTGGAGAGAATGCACAGAACTCTAAAAAGAATTCTCCGAGTCCTATGTTTTGAATCTGGACCAGACTGGGAAAATATCTTACCCCAGGCTCTTTTCGCTCTTCGAACGGTAACTCATGATAGTACGGGATTTTCTCCAGCTGAATTGGTTCACGGAAAAAACTTAAGAACTCCCATCATGCTTCTCTACGAAAAGTTGAAAGGTGAAGAAGAGACAGAAAGTAGTGTAGTTGAATATGTCTTTGAACTTATGAATCGTATGAAGAGATGCCAAGATCTTGCAATTCAGCAAATGGAAAACGTAAAAGAAAAACAAAAACTATGGTATGATCGAAAGGCTACAGAACGCAAGTTTGAAAAGGGAGACTTAGTACTTGTGGTGGCTCCTTCAAAGCCGAATAAATTGTCCGTGCAGTGGGTAGGTCCTGGACAAATTATCCAACAATTATCTGAAACAAACTATGTTGTTAAATTTCCAGACAAAGAAAAAAATCATGTGTATCATATCAATATGCTGAAACCTTATTATCAAAGACCAGAAAATATAAATTTGTTATATACGGAAGAACCAGATGCTGATGAAGAAGAAATGCCATGTTTGCAGCTGAACTCCTGTAAAAATGAAGAGTCTGAACTTTTCCAAAACATAGAGTCAAACTCCCGACTTTCTGAAAGTGAACGTGAATCTCTGAGACTTCTAATATCTGAGTATTCTGGCATTTTCTCAAATGAGCCAGGATGTACGAACCTTACTAAACATGATATTGAATTGGAATCCAAGAAACCAATTTGTACAAAGCCATACTGGTTGTCGCCTAGACAAAGTGAAATTTTAAAGAAAGAAGTAGAAAAGATGCTGACTCTCGGAATAATTGAGGAAGGCGAATCCGACTTTTCATCCCCGCTCATCTTAGTTGAAGTCCCCGGGAAAGATCCCCGACCCTGCATTGACTATAGGAAATTGAACAACGTCACTAAAACGCAGTATTTTCCACTACCAAATATAGAGCAACTAGTGGAAAAGGTATCGAATGCAAATTATATAACTATACTGGATTTGACCAGAGGTTATTGGCAAATCCCATTAACGGCACGAGCTCAGCGTTATGCTGCTTTCTGTACCAGCTTTGGTATTTTCAAACCGTTACGGTTACCGTTTGGACTAAAAAATGCTCCATATGATTTCAGCCGGTTGATGGCTGGACTGTTAAAAACTTGCGAAGAATTTTCCGTGCCATATCTCGATGATGTCGCCATATTTTCTCCTACGTGGGAAGAGCATATATCGCATTTAAAAATTGTATTCGAAAAGATGAAGACAGCTAAGTTGCATATAAAACCATCAAAATGTCAGTTTGCAAAAGCGACCGTGAAGTACTTAGGTCATGTAGTTGGTCAAGGACAACGAAGACCAGGGGAAGTTGTCCAAGCCATAAGAGACTTCCCTACTCCTTCTACGAAAACACACATTAGGTCATTTCTAGGACTGGCTGGATATTATCGACGGTACATTCCCGAATTTTCCGTGATTTCAGCACCATTGACCGACCTACTAAAAGGAAAAAGTCGCATGTCAGCTATAAGATGGACGGAAGCATGTCAAACTGCATTCGATGAACTTAAAAGAAGGTTAACGGAAAGACCAGTGTTGCACAGTCCAAATTTTACAAAACCGTTCCTCATACAGTGCGACGCCTCCAATTATGGAATTGGTGTTGTCCTATCACAAGTAGAAAATGACGACGAACATCCAATAATGTACTTGAGTAGAAAGTTTTCTTCCGCCGAACAAAATTATAGTACTATTGAAAAGGAATGTGCAGCAATAATTTATGCCGTACAAAAGTTGAAGTGTTATCTCGATGGACAGCACAAATTCATTATTCAGACGGATCATAATCCTTTAGTGTGGTTAGGGAAAAACAGCGGGACAAATCCGCGACTTTTAAGATGGGCCCTAACTTTACAGCCATACAATTATGAAGTTGTTCATAAAAAGGGCAAACTTCATCAAAATGCTGACAGCTTAAGTCGTCTCCCCTAAATTAAAGGCAATTAAGAAATTATAATGTTATTATCTGTTTTGTTTGAATTTATATTTCTACTAATATTGTAAATAATTGTATTATTTGGTCATATCTTCTGATTATTAATGAAGTTTATGTAACTTTTTTATATGTAGTTATAATTTAATTTTTTGTTTGGGGAAATGCACTGTTCTTTGAATGGCACTGAACTGGCACTGAAATAGGATTTGTCGGCCCTAATTAATTATTTCCGCATGGTTCAAAATTTAAAAGAGGGAGAAATAAATGTTCAATCAGCGGTAAAAAGATGGAAAATTTTTGCCCATTAGGTTTTTCGATGCAACAGTTTTAAAATAGCATATTTTTAAAAGCAGTACATTTTCTTCGAAACAGGATTTCCTTTAAAAAATTCCCAAAAATCGGAAAATGTAAGTACGATTTTGTAACAAATTTTATTTGAAAAAGAAGGTAGTTTCCGATGATATAAAAAATATAGTCTTCGGACGAAAATTTAGCTCGTGATAACGTAAAATGGCCAAAAACCTTACAAAACATACAATAACTCAAAAACTATTAATCCGATTAATTTCATTTTTACGACATTAGCTTTCTCTTGTTCTATTTAGTCAGCGTGCCAAATTTGGTCCAGATCTGTCGAAATGTCTGGACGCGTATAGCGAACAAACAAACATACAAACTCTTCTCTTATATATATATATATAGATTGATGTCCTAAAGAACAGTAAAAAGCTCCTTCTTTTTTCTTTTTCTCTCCTTTTTTTCCTATTTTTCTTTCAAAATTTTTGCTTCTGACCCTGAACATATGTAGTTAATTTATTAAAGCTATGTAGAGCTGCGGAAAAAAAAAGTCCCACTTGAACTTTATTCAGCCGTCGTTCGTCGTACAGCAAAGTTACATATATCAATCGTTTACGATTGACGTACACTTTAATTTGCCATACATAAAAATTGCATAAGGGGCCGTCTCCATATTAAAATTCGCATCAACTTTTGTTTTTCCAATAGCAACCCCTAGATTTAACTTCATATTTCAAAAATTTAGCTAATTTTAACCCCGGATACTAATTTTCAATAAATTTGAACTGAAAATGAGTGAGTTATGAGCACCCAAAATCCCCCTCCCCGTATGTTAAAATATTTTTTCATACTTTAATTTATATCTCGTATAATATTGATAATAAGATGACTTTTATTCGTACTATTAGAACTAAACGACCCAAACATAATTTATTATTATTATAATTTTTAATAAAATATTAATATAAATTATGAATTATTAAATTAATATTCAAAATAATTATGAATAGGAACCTAGCCAGACGGAAATAGATGCAAAAAGTGATTTTACATGGCGGTGCAAAATTTCAAATTTTTACGTTCAGTAGTTTAATTTATATTAAATAAATGTGTTATTTTCCTCAGTTAAGGGACCATATATAAATTAAATTTATTAAGTGACAATTTTTTGAAAATTGCGTAAAATAAACATAAATTAGATTTCTTTTGCGCGAAAACAGTAAAAGATAGCGGTATTTAAAAAATTTCAAATTTTGAAGCAAATAAATTAGAGATTTTTACATTTTGATGGTGATTTTATAAAGCGTCTATTATTGCGTCCGCTGCCATATCCCACCAAATAAAATGTATTCCATGTATAGAATTAGTTGCAGTAGATGTATGTCAGCCAATACAACGTCCTATTTCTCAAAAACTAGCATCCTCAACATTCCATGCAAGAATTTGACCTTTTTTGGAAACATCAGGTCTTTGGACTTCCATATCAAACATTCAAAATCATGTTTTTCTGTCTACATTATTTTCATCTGACTATAAAATAAAATACCGCTAAAAATCATAAGGATATTTCATATTGCAGACGATAATATTAAATGAAGAATGTGAAATAACAAACACAGTGATAATATTTGGTCGGCAAAAAAGTAATTGCGCTTTTTACATGAAATTCAAACAAATAAAATTTCAATCATGAAACCATTCTTCAAGTTCGACCGTAGCTGAGTAACATCCATGATTATAGTCAGAAGAGCAGAGAACAGCCTCTCACTCCTGGCAACATTTCACCTGTCTAAGAGAACCTTCAAGAGAAATATTCAAGAACAGTTTAAAATTTGAAAGATTTTCAAAATCGTAAGCAGTCGTTTTGCATTTTTCCTTTAAATCGTGTGTACGAACCAAAGACGTTATGGACTCACGCGTCATTTGAACCACTCACTAAATACTTTAAATTCTACACCTGATATTCTTAGTACAAAAAACTGTAAGACTAGAAACAGTATTTTCCGTGAAAATAATATTTATTTCTTTTAACTCAGCGAACTTAATGAAGGGCGAAAAGTTCGGAACCTACAAATAACGTTTCTCAATTTGCAGAAAGTCCCCTAAAATCGCGCAAAAAATGAAAAGCAATATCGCCGGAAATTATCGTAGAAAATTGGTGAAAATTTATATTCAGGGTAATTTGAAGGTTTTCTTTCGTTTAATAAAGTAGTATGTTGCCATTGAAAAAAACGAAGTTGATACAGAATTAAATATGAAGAGGGCCCCTTATGCAAATTAAATTACTAGAAAATTAAAGTATACTTTATTTGCAAACGAATGATATATATAACTTTGCAGTCCGACGAATAATGGCCAAATAAAGAGCAAGTGGGACTTTCTTTTCCGCAGCTGTACAGTAGACACCGGCTATAACGTACTCTCACGGGACTAGGGGCGTAGCCAGAAATTTTTCATGGGGGGGGGGGTTACGACTACTACAACTCATATATATGTATACGTGTGTGTGATAATGTATTGAAGAATATACATTTTGTATGGCAAAAAATTCCTCATGGGGAGGGGTTGTGACCCCCCCTGGCTACGCCCCTGCACGGGACCTAAAAGAGTAGTACGCTATAGCCGAAGTACGTTAAAGAAATACCGCCGGTAAGATTCAATATTACACAAACAAAGAAAGTGGGCTCATCATTTCACTGTAATATGTGTTTTAAACAGGTCTGATTTTTTAAAATTTAAATTAAATAAAAAGCAGAGAAAATTCTTTATCACTTACAATTTTTACTGAGATAAATAATCTGTCATTTTCTTTTGTTTTAAATGAGCAGCTGCTACTTTAAAAATACCGTTTTGGATATCCATAATAGACTTCTGTAGAGTCTCTGCATCATCACTGCGGCATTCAAAAAATCGTGATGCTGTTTTTGCAGCATTGAATGCCTCGGGTGTGCTTGGAATAGGCTCCTCTGTTTCTTCTTCACTACCCTTAGAATCATTATAGATAGGACTTTTCAGAAGGGATTCGCATTGATGAATGAGGAAAAACTTGGTCTTGCTCTTAGCCCCGCCTAGCAGGAGAAGAAGATAAAAGATCGCTCCCTTCATTCATACACAATTCATCTCGCTACAGAATCTGAAAACTGGCAACGAGTGTTTTTGAACGTACTGAAATTTACGAGAAAAGGGAGATAAAATGCTTAAGAAAAGCAAAATTATATTTTTGGCTTTGGTATAAAAAGTATGTTATAGCCGAAAAACGTACTTTCGTTAAGTACGTTTTAACCGAAGTTAAATAACATTATAAATAGAGGACTTCAATCGGGACCTATCTTCTAGGTACGTTATAACCGATAGTACGTTATATCCCAGGTACGTTATAACCGGTGCGCACTGTATAATGATTTGGGTTATAAGTATTCTGTGTTTGCATGGTATTTTAAAAAAATTAAATTCTAACACTTTTATTGTTTTGTGTAAAACCATTCTAACTATGAAATAAAATTGTATTTTTCACTTGGATTTTCATTGAAGATTTGGGTTAATTTTCGTTGCGTTAAAAATAATTTAATCCTTTATCCCTAAGATAATGTACATTGTACTATCAAAATATTAATCTAAATGAAAAAAAAAAATCTGATACAGTTCCACTTTTTTAATGTAAAATCACTAACATCTACTTGTGGAAAATTCTGTTAAAAAAAAAAGGTAAGAAAATCTGAAACACTTTCAGATTTTAAATATGCACTAAAGTGAAATATATTAAAAGTGTATCATAATTTATGCGTTGTTCCTGTTTTACTTCCATATTCCATTAAGTTGGAATCTATGGGTGTGCCATACTTTTGTAAGCTTCTGTACTAAGCATACTGCTATAAGCGCGTTACTGGCCATTAGTACCTGTGAATTTTGTACAGCTGGATTGTTCGAGAGAGTTCTAGAAGCAATAACGGCAATGTTCCATTCTGATAAGTGGACTTTTTACTAGTACTTTCTACACGTGCTGGACTTAAGAATGACGAATCCAAGAATCAAGCAGAGTTTTCTGCAACAACAGTTTGTTCACGGAATTGCAAAAAACAATTCTTATACATTACGGTCTACGGACGCAAATCATTTAAAATGAGCTAGTTTCTAAATGGTGCATTCAAAGAAGTTTAAATTGAGTATGTATATTGTAGGTCATCGTCAAAGAAAATGTATAGATTTTCTGTGTAGTAGGACTTATAGTTTTTTGATAGGGCAAAAAATGAGTGTTCTTTTACATTATGGCCCATGTACAGAAATTCCTGAAAGTGTACTAGTGTCTATAGGGTGTATTGCATCAAAAGCAAATTGGGTATGCATATTATAGGTCACGGTTTCATGATCTTCATAGATTTTTGTAGGTGTAGAGCTGATAATTTGTTCAGATTTCCAAGAAGTAATTCTTATATATTACGGCTTATAGACGAAAATTATTTAAAGTGAGCTAGTGTCTAAATGATGCATTTGCATTCCATCGACATCAAATTAGGTATGCATATTATAGGTCACTGTCTTACTGATTAAATTTTAGCAAGTGTACCCGTACAGTTTTTTGCAGGGCTACATAATGTATTCTTATACATTGCGGCCTATTCACTCAAATCATTTTAAGTGCACTAGTGCCTGAACACTTGGTTTGATTGTGTTGAATGAAATTTATTTAAACGTTTGGTATCAAGTGTTCGGAAAGTCAAGTAGAGTCACTCCAGATTTTTTTCTCATTAGATTACTAAAATAAAACCACAAATTATTAAGTCAATGTGTTGTAGCTTTTCAGTTATTGTATGTTTTTAAAATAAACTTTTTATTTCTGAGTAGCATACAAAATCCTTTTCATGGAATTTTATCTTATTATTATAGAACTATTTAATGTACTTTATTCTTCAAAAACACTTTTTTTAGTTCTATTTGATTTGTAAGAATGGAGATAGAATTTTTTAGAATAACATTTAGAAAATTAAAAAAAAAATGGTAAGTTTATTTTGAGAGATCACATTATTATGCAGAATTTTTGCAATTTCAAAATATCATCATAAATCTATTATGAAAAATTAATTAA
The DNA here is from genome assembly GCA_038373885.1 of Cheiracanthium punctorium. Classification (NCBI taxonomy): domain Eukaryota; kingdom Metazoa; phylum Arthropoda; class Arachnida; order Araneae; family Cheiracanthiidae; genus Cheiracanthium; species Cheiracanthium punctorium. The sequence goes on along the minus strand of JAWZYV010013671.1, from coordinate 47,202 downwards.
ATATATTGAAGTAATTTTCATAATAAATTCGCTATCACTTCACTATCAATTCAGAACAATAACAAGTATATTTTATTAATACTTAAAGCATTTTATGGATAATATGCTTCAAATTAACAATGAAAGCACACGTTCATTAAAGGACAGTATAACTTAGATATTTACAAAATTATCTGTGCTTATATTAAAAACATAATTTTAAAAACGTGTTTATTGATAGATGCATGAATTACAGCGAATATATTCCCGTAGATGGCAGCACAAAATATCAAAAAGTTGTGACAATTAGAATTCAGGATGCGACAGTTTTAAAATTATTTTACGAAAAAATTCGCCAAAACAGATTCTTAGTAAAAAAATTCCTAAAAATCGGTAAATCACGTTACGTATTCAGAACAAACTGTTTTTAAAAGAACATTTTTTCCTCTATCCGATGATACAAATGCCGTTTTGCTGCCAGCGTAATTTCCGCCGTTATTACGAATTAGGTGAGAAAAAATTGCATAAAATAAAAAAAAAATCAAGGTCGAATTTTGAAACAATCTCTTCGACGTGTACAACTTCATGTATAAAACTTCCCGAGTACCAAATTTGGTATTTCTAGGTGTAGCCGTTTGTCCGTAACGCCGCCGACACACACACACACACACACCGGCATCTTTTATAATAAGTAGAGAAGGTATATCTTGTTCAAATATTCAATCTATATAAATACTAGCAGCGTGGCCCGGCGTTGCCCGTGCAATGAATGAGAAATGCCTTTTACCTTAAATATAGATTGTAAAGGGAAGGAATGTGAATCCTCCCGCTGGAATGATAAAAAAAAAAAAGGACACGGGATTTCCCGCTGCAACCAAAAAAAAAAAAAAAGAAAATGAACACGGCACCTAATAGAATACAGAGGTTGCCAGGAATTGGACTTGGTTAGGCTGGAATGTGAATCCTCCCGCTGCAATGATAAAAAAAAAAAGGACATGGGACTTCCCGCTGCAATGATTAAAAAAAAAAAAAGACATGGGTCTTCCCGCTGCAAAATAGAAAAAAAAGAACAAAGCACCCGATGGCGTAGAGGCTACCGGGAACTGGACGTGGCTAGATTTCTCCTCTTCTACCTGTCTGTGTTCTAACAGTCATTTATCGCTAATACCTACGCAAATCATAAAAAAAAATAGAGCCCAATCGTCAGTATGAAATTGTAATGGGAATCCTCCCGCTGCAGCGATAAAAAAGAGACATGGAACTTCTCACTGCAACGAAAAAGAAATGAACATGGCATCTCTTGACGTCCAGAGGTTACCGGAAATTGGACGTGGGTAGGCTGGAATGGAATGAGAATTCTCCCGCTGCAGTGATAAAAAAAGACATGGGATTTCCCGCTGCAAAGAGAAAAAAAAATGAACACAGGGCTTGCCAACGATCCGAGTTACCGAGAATTTGACGTGGCTAGGCTTCTCCCATTCTACCTATCTGAGTTCTAATATGTAGTCTTTTATCACTAATGCATACGCACCAACGTAAAAAAAATAAACAGTTTCCTGTCATCAATATAATAGCCAGTCTGACTGAATTTCGCGTAGTGGCGGCGCGAAGGGGAGGGTTGGTGGATTAGATTAGCACGGTCGCCGTCCCATCTCTCTCTTTCAATGTCCACTAAGGCGACCATATTTCTGTAAGAGATTTTGGGGACAAATCAAGAATTGTCCTCGAATCCAGGAAAAACTTGGGGACACCCGAAAATATTTTTGAGGACTTATTCGAGGACACAAAATATTATCATGTATACCAGTATGCCCAGAACTTTAAATCATGACTGACTTTGATACTTAAAAATGAATTCTAATAGTTTTTTATATATCAATTGTGTATTCTAATTTCTAATAAATTAATGGAATTATTTAATTCATTTATAAATATTTACTTAAACCAGAAATCTGAAAGGAACATCATGTTGAAATATTGCAATTTATTTAAAATTTATCTCTTGTAATAGTATTTGTATTTTTCAGAAGACATTGCTTTTTACATTGGCTAATTTTGTGATAATTTTTCATGAAACTTTGTACACCTCTAAAAAAAGTATTCTAGTGCAAGAAAAATTTCGTCTTTTATCAAAATTACCAACGCACCAACGGAAAACAAATAAAGAGTTTCCAGTCATCAATATAATAACCAATATGCCTGAATTTCGCAAAGAGAGGGGGGGGTTGGGTTAGTACGGTCGCTGACCCATCTCTTTTTCCCCCTCCACCTCTCTTCACTCTCCCGTCCCTCGCCATGCCTGACGAGAAGAAAATTACGACCTTGAAAATGAAGAACCGAGTGGGGGAAATTGTTACCATCGTTCCGGAACTTGCATTCTGGAGAGAATTTTAATATGTGATCTTTTCAGAAAAAAAATCTAATAAACATTTCCGCATGGTTCAAAATTTAAAAGAGGGAGAAATAAATGTTCAATCAGCGGTAAAAAGATGGAAAATTTTTGCCCATTAGGTTTTTCGATGCGACAGTTTTAAAATAGCATATTTTTAAAAGCAGTACATTTTCTTAGAAACAGGATTTCCTTTAAAAAATTCTCAAAAATCGGAAAAATGTAAATACGATTTTGTAACAAATTTTATTTGAAAAAGAATGTAGTTTCTGATGATATAAAAAATTTCGGACGAAAATTTAGCTAGTGATAACGTAAAATGCGAGAAAAATGGCCCAAAACCTTACAAAACATAAAATGACTCAAAAACTATTATTCCGATTAATTTCATTTTTACGGCATTAGCTTTCTCTTGTCCTATTTAGTCAGCGTGCCAAATTTGGTCCAGATCCGTTGAAATGTCTGGACGTATAGTATAGGATAGCGAACAAACAAACAAACAGACTCTTCTCTTTTATATATATAGATAACAGTGTGTAAACTGTCAGATCGTTGGTTGGTTAGTTAGTTTGTTTGTCTGTGTCTCGCGTAGCTCCGAAACGGGTGATCATAGACCTACCAATTTTTGTATGGAAATTCTCCAGGACGGGTCCGGACTAGAAGTCTTCGCCGCACGGAAATTCGCAGCGGCGGCGCGCCGCAGAGTGGAATATTTTTTGAAAAAGAGCATAATGAAAATGGGCGTATGCGTACAAACGCACACTCACACCTATGTATAAATTGTAGATTTTTTAAAAACATAGCTACTGCAAAACTGAAACAATAGATTTTATCAAAATCGGACATGTTTATATTGCTCTTATAGCACATTCACGATACATTTAGCTGTCAGTATGCAATTGATACATTTGCTTTTAAGCGGTCCCCCCCCTCCCAACAACCTCTCATGAACCATTCGAACCTATAATGTTCTTTTGAGGTATAAATCAATGCTTGAACAGTTTTTAAAGTAATCAGATTACGCCATTGACTCAAAAAATTTAAATAATATCTTTACAAGTTACTAGTGTTAACCTTTTGCAGTCCGAATTCAGATCCAGCCATAGTTTCCTGCATATTTTCCTTATAATGCGTTAATTAAAGGATATTAGTCATTTAAGCGGGTGGAAATTGTATACAATTTTCCTTGTGTTTGCAATTTTGAGCATTGGTCATTTCTGACTAATGACTTCTGACAAACTTTTACATCGGTTTCAAAAACAGAATTTGCATAGCTGCCAAGCGTTCCGTTTTTATCGGAACATTGTCTTTGTTTCCCACCACCAGGGGTAGAATCTTGTGATCTTTTTCGGTTGCCCATTAGGCGATCACTGAAATTATTTTGGTTGCCCGCAAAGGAAGTTTCTTGCTCATAAAATAGGTGGCGTTACTTACATTGCCTACATATCCGGCAATGGAGATGACAATTTAAATTAATAGATTTTATAACAAGAACTCGTAACAGAATGTAAAATTGATTAAAAAAACTGTATAATAACGCTTATTGTTGATAAATACCATTTTTCATTTATGGATTTTTCACATGTTTTTCTCCTCTAGATCGTTTTAAAAAAATCTAAAACAACTAATGGCTATATATTAAATAGTTTGTTTTCAATTCAAGCCCTCTCCACCTTTTTAAAAAAATGAAATATATATACATAAAATAATTTCTCCACATAAAAAGGTTAAAAGATTTAGTTGCAGAAGTCTTAAGTCTTTTTTAAGTCTTTATAAATTTTAGATAAGAAAAAAAAAAAAAAAAAGCTACTAAATTTAGCTAAAACTCATTATAAATTAACAGCTGATTATGAATACATTACATTATTTTATACTCCTACCATAAAAATATGGACATTAACATTTCCAATACATTTTATATTTAAAAAGAAATCATCATTTTAAGTTTTTCATGCACCTTTATCATGAGTTCTAAATTTAGTAGATTTGTTTCTCCATTTGAAATGTGCTATTATATGTGTGTTATTATACAAAGTTGTCAATTTTACATTCCAACACCAGTATTTGTTAAGAGTTCTTATTAGAAAAAGTATTACTTTAAATCGCGCTATCTTAGGACAGATAAGTAACGTAAACGGCTTCACCTCTCTAATTGCGTTCTTACAAACATGACGGGGAGTATTTCTAGAAAGAAGTGGTTTTACGCGCCCATTTGAAAATCTGATTGTCGCGGATAACTGCAAATTCCGACCCCTGCCCACCACTAATTTTACCTTGACAATTTGATTTTAAAACAAGTCTATATTTTTAATTTAAAATAAAATTGTTCAGAGATAGTGGTGGAAAATATTCCGATAAAATCGGTACGTTTGGCAGCTATAATATAGTAATGGGTAGCTTAAATCTGTGCTCTCCAATCTTTTTATCGCCATGAACCGGTCAACGTTTGATAATTTTTCCGTGGACAGCTGAGGGTGGGAGGGGGAGGGCGTTGAATGTTTCTAATTTAGATTGGTTTGATATAATAACTTTAATTTAATTGTATTTAAACATACCTCCAAAATAAAATACAGTTACACCAAAAAGAAAAAATGAATATAAAGCGATGTAGCATTTCAACCGGCAGAGTTGTTGTCTGGAATAGTTTTAAGGAAAGAACATTTATTATCTTATTTTATGACTACAATTTTAATTCATGATCTTGAAATCTTTATTAAACAACAAAAAGAAAAGAGAAATGTTAAAAGTATTACAATATTTATTATGTTAAAAAGGTATAAATCAACGCAAACACGACAGTCGCAAAAACCCGAGAGAAATACACCAAAGTAAATAAAATTTAAAGAATTTAATGTTCCTTGGCAGCCCGGTAGTATTTGATCCGAGGACCGGGACCGGTCTGTGGACCAATGGCTTAAATAATAAGTGAAATATTAAGAATTGATGAAAGTTTTATTTTAGATATGAATATGTGAAAATGGCTATTTTTATTTTTTTTTCCAGTAACTTTATCTGCTATTATAAGTCAATATGTTAAAATTTAATTTTTAAAAATTTTAATTTGACGTTCGCCATTGGAAACGTTGGCCAGTAAAAGGTTAAGAAGAATCCAGAAAAAAAATAAGCAGTTGAAATTTTAGGTGCAATTTATTTTTTATTTTTTATTTTTTATTTTTTTTGTAGCCGATTGTACGCTGCGGCATACAATCGGCATTCTTTGTCGGCGCGCCGGCGCAGACCTCGAAGCGATTTTTTTCGAAATTCGAATTATTTTAGGAGATATCGATAAAAAACGTGTCGCAAAAGGCTCATTTTTTCGCTCCACCATTTCGCAATTGTAACCCCGCAGTGGAATGAGTGAGAATTTAAGCATATCTAGGTTGCAATATTTCTCATGTTTATTAAATGATTCCGACTCCTGAAGTAAAAATAAAAGAGTAACGATTTTTTTTTTGTTTAGATTATTTGTATGGTTGTTTTTTAATTAAAATATCGTATGCATCTGAAATCAGAGCAGGAATGAAATGTTTTATACTCGAAAGAAAAATAGGATTTGGAAATTTTCCGAGACTCAAATGTGCAACTTTTTAATTCGGTGAAAAATAAAATGGTTGATAGGCGATTTTGAGGAGATGATTCTAACGCTTGGCGCAATTTATCGTAATTTTACGTCTGCTGAATGCACCTGAGAATAAGTTTTTGAAATTTTCATTCAGTTGGAATAGTGCATTTTTCTACACAGCTTTTCTCCACCTATTTCTAATGTATTACATCCAGAAAAAGGATGTTAGAATTATTAATTTTAAATTTGTTTAATCACACTCAAGAATAATGATATACTTTCCAACTTAATGAAATAAGGAACGAAAATAGGGAAGACCCATGGATTATAATACGCTCTTAATATATAGCACTTTAGTGCGTATTTAAAATCTGAAAGTGTTTCAGATTTTTTTTTTTTTTTTTTTTTTTTCTTTTTCGGCCCGAAAAAGTAAGCATACGGCGCCGGTTTCGATGAAGTGTCTTTTTTATATTAGCAGGGCGCGACATTTACCGTAGGGCCGCTCCTGTTTGTAACCATCTTAATTTTAAATTCCATTCAGAATCAGAGATTTCAATGCCAAGGAAGCCGAAGAGGAATAGGATTCTCTCCGAACAAGATTTATTAAAATGGCGAACAACTGGTTGCCGGAGGCGGCTAGTCGTTAATAAGATACTTTTTATTCATCTACTCAAGTTCAAATACATTTTTTTAAACTTGTAGTGGATGACACTTGATGTTAATACAGCTTTTTTCAAATATTAATTAATTAATTAATTTAAATAAAAAGTAACTAAAATAAGATTTTTCTTTGTGGTCCTAAGTAGGAATTGACTTAATTTTTTTTTAATATATATTACTTGTTTTAATGCGCTTTAAAGAATCTGATGTGGACTACACATGACTTCCTTGCACGTCTGTTAAATCAAAAATACTAGCTGAAACCTGTCGGATTCGACGGTCACTATTGACTGCAATATTTCAAAAATAAATGGAAACGATCAGGAATGTCACTGAGGTCTTGGGCAAAACGGACAGAAAACATCGAAGAGTGACGCGGACGTGACATGACGTGTGACAGAAAGTAAACAAAAAGTTTCTACGCCAGTTCTTACTTTGGCAACTGTGCAATGGCGATGAAATTATTGAAATATCTAAAATTTGTTTTTAACTATCTTTATTGAGTAAAAAAAGGAACAGTACATATTAAATGACGAATGAGCACGATTACAGTTACAAATTTAATTGGGTATTTCGTTGAAGACGATATTTTGGGTCCAACCATCGACCACGGAACGTCCAGGTGAATCATCGTCAGTGATCTTGATTGCCACAGCATTTTTTGATCTAAACCTTGAAAGAGCGACACACAACAAAGAGCGACACACAACAAAGAGCGACATACAAACCTTGAAAGAGCGACATACAATGTTGATATCGCGAAAGAGCGATATCAACATTCCATGAGGAAATGCGGGTTAAGGAAAGTAAACGCTAATAGTATGAAGTAAAAATAGTAAAAAATGTCTGAATTCTGCGAGAGACAAAAAATTTAATCCGCCAAATTGCGATCGCGCGTTCCGTGCTTTATTTACACTAAAGTGCTGTATATTAAAAGCATATCGTAATCCATGCGCCGTCCCTATTTTTCTTCCTTGAGAAGTGTATCATTATTCATGAGCGTGCCGTGTTTTTCTTCCTTGTTTCATGAAACATTTGTTTGGAATCAAAATCTATATTAAAATCGCCTTCTAAAACTGTTTTACAGTCTTCGCGAAGCACATTCTAACTATACTTCACCTTTATAAATGTTGTTTTGAATGTGCATCATAATCCATGGGCGTGCCATATTTTTCTTCCTTGTTCCATAAAGCACTTCTTTGAAATCGAAATCTATATTAAAACTGCCGACTAAAACCATTTTACAACCATCGCCAGGCATGGTTCGGTTTTTAAGTTTTTTTTTTTTTTTTTGGGGGGGGGGCAGCAAACTTTGCGATCAATTATCGAAAATCGCAAACCTTGTCAGACTTATTCTGCCCCCCCCCCCTCCTTCCGCGTTATGTGGCAAACACATTTAGAAAGATTTTGACCATGACAGTTCATCTCTACAAAACCTGTCCTCAAATCATGTCCACAGAATAGAGTAGAAAATGCCTGGGCGTGAACGAAATAGCACCCTAGTGCTAATAAGCGATATAGTGCCAAAATAAAAAATCTGGAGTGACTCCAATCGACTTTCCGAACACTTACGATTAAGATCATTACCAAGCATTAAAATAAATTTTAATCTATGAATAATTCAAACATATGTACCAAATTGAAGCTTAATAGAATGCACCGTTAAGGAAGAAAATCTGAAACACTTTCAGATTTTAAATACGCACCAAAGTGCTATATATTAAAAGCGTATCATAGTTTATGCGTCGTCCCTATTTTTCTTCCTTATTCCATTAAGTTGGAGTGTGTATCATTATTCATGACTGTGCCGTATTTTTCTTCCTTGTTTCATAAAAGCCATTTTTGGAATCGAAATCTGTCTTAAAATCGCCTACTGAAACTGTTTTACAATCTTCTCCAGGCATATTCCCACTATATCCCGTAGACATTTTAAATGCTGTTTGGAATGGACATCATAATCCACGAGTGTACCGTGTTTTCCTTCCTTGTTCCATAAAACACTTCTTCGGAATAGAAATCTACATTGAAATCGCCTACCAAAATTGCTTAACAATTTTCGCCAGGCATAGTCAAACTATACTTCACCTTTATAAATACTATTTGGAAAGTGTATCATAATCTATGATGTGTGCCGCACTTGCCTTCTCTGTTCTATAAAACACTTCTTCGGAATTAAAATCTATATTTAAATCGCCTACTAAAACTATTTTACAATATTCGTCAGGCGTTTACTAACTGTACTCAAAATATATTTATAATAAACTAGCTGAAGTACCCGTTCTTCGCACGGGAATGAATGGACTTTTTGATATTACGATTTGTGGTGATTACTATTCATTGTAATAAACAGATATAGCAAAGTGCATGTCGCGTTATATTGTGTCCAATAATCATGCATACCGAATTGCAAGGCAATCGTTTGTACGGTGCAGAAGGCCATGCGGCGTAGCGCAATCTAGTGGCGAGTTTTAGCAAAACGGATACGGCGAAAATATTTTTCGCATTCAGATATCGATGTATACGAATTTTCATGACTATCGGCTGGACAGTCCTGAAGTTCATGTGTTGAAGCGACATTTAGTGGCAAGTTATAAGAAAATGGATAGCGCCAAACTCTTCGCCGTGTTCAAATATCTATGTATACCTATTTTCATAGCGATCATTTGCACAGTCAAGAAGTGATACACTGCAGGGCCATCCAGTGGTTCAATAAAGTAATGATTTGCTACAGCGCCGTCAAGTGGCGAGTTATAGCAAAATGGATAACGCCAAAATATTCTCATTGTTCAAATAGCTATGTATACTGATTTTCATAGCGACCGTGTTCAACTATCTATGTATACCAATTTTCATAACGATCATTTCCACAGTCAAGAAGTGATACACTGCAGGGCCATCTAGTAGCTAATTAAAGTAATGATTTGCTACAGTGCCGTCAAGTGGCGAGTTATAGCAAAATGGATAACGCCAAAATATTCTTATTGTTCAAATAGCTATGTATACTGATTTTCATAGCGACCGTTTGAATGGTCAAGAATTTGGCCTGCTGCAGCGTCATCTAGTGGCGAGTTACAATAATAATGCATTGCAGTGTCATCTAGTGGTGAGTAACATCAAAAGGAACGGAGTTAGAATGTATTCTTCGTGCTCAAATGTGTAAGTATAAAAAATTTTATGCCGATCGGTCGAACGGTATAGAAGTTGATGCTTTTCAGCGCCATTTAGTGGCAAGTTACAGCAAAATGGATAGTGAAAAATATTCTCCGTGTTCTAATATTCGCGTGTACCAAATTTCATCGAAATCGGTTGGACGATATTCGCATAGCAAACGACTAAACGGAATAGAATTGGACGTTCTGCTGCGCCACCTTGTGGCAAGTTAGAGGAAAACGGATAGCATAAAAAGCTTCTCCATGATAAAAGACTTAGGTGAACCAAATTTCATGGTGCAACGGTGCTCAACGGTGCTGGAGTTTTTCAACCTCATACACTCATACCAACATTCATTTTTATCTATAACCAGTGTCATTATATATCCCAGTCTCAAATAAAATCCAGTTTCAAATCTAAGCCTCGCCAAAATGCCAACATACGCCATTTTGCAAGCGTTTTTTCAGGAAATCATTCGAAGCATTGACTTAGCAGCAATAATATATGGGAAATGGTTCGACCGCGAAAAAGTAAAGCAAGCCTTTATTTGAAAAGTTGAATCCCTTAATACAGCCGAATTTTTTAAAATTATCAACTATAACGTGTTTTATTCATCATTACTCCGATGTACTAAATGAGAAGATTTCAATTTTCTGAAATTTGGCGGAATTCCCCCAACTTAAATCAATGTACTCATTTGGCGAGAATTCTGGAGATAGATCAATTGAAATCCCTTAATAACTGCATTATTTCTTCACGGATCATTAAAATTTAACGCTGTATTCTAATAAAACCTTTGCACTTGTTTTCAAAAATCTATTTCCTTAAGCTCTCAATAAATTGCGCCAAGCCGAAATCTGTGCAAACCGCTAGAACTCACTTTCACAAAATCGGCATTTGAGCCATTTTATTTTTTCGCCAAACTAAAATAATTTACCTATTAGCCTCGGAAATCTTCAATTCTTATTGTTTTGCGTGTAAAGCATTACATTCCTGCTCTGATTTCCCATGCACACGATATTATAATTAAAAAAAAATAACCTTACGAATATAAACTAACAAAAAAAAATCATTATTATTCTTTTATTTTTACTTTGAGAATTTAAAACATTTTATTCGGCAAAATCGCCACACATGGCAACCACGATCCTTATTTCACACTTTTTTCACTACAGGGGTTACAATTACGGAAAGCTTTTTGCGTGAATAGCATAAAAAATCTCTTAAATTCCGGGAACGGGTGGACTTTCAAAGTTTTAAAGTGGACTACGATTTATTCTATATTATTTTACATATCTCTGCTAAATTTCAGGCCGATAGGTCCATTTTTGTGGATTTGTATACGAACGACATTTTATTCGGCAAAATCGCCACACATGGCAACTACGATCCTTATTTCACACTTTTTTCACTATAGGGGTTACAATTACGGAAAGATTTTTGCGTGAAGAGCATAAAAAATCTCTTAAATTCCGGGAACGGGTGGACTTTCAAAGTTTTAAAGTGGACTATGAGTTATTCTATATTATTTTACATATCTGTACTAAATTTCAGGCCGATAGGTCCATTTTTGTGGATTTGTATACGAATCAAATCCACAAACAAACAAACAAACAAACAAACAAACAGAATTTCATTTTTATTTATAAGATTGTCGCGTTTTGGTACCCAGTTTAGCGATCCTTTATCAAAAGTTGCAAACCTTGTGCGACTTTCAACGTTTTATTAACGCCTCCCCCTCCACGTTATCTGTCAAACTCGTTTGAATTGTATTCACGATTAATTGTTGCACAATTGCTATGTGCTGAGCGTTCGAATGGATTTTTCGTAAATCGATTGTTTCGAATGGATTTAATAATCGATTAATTCGAATAGTTTCATTCATTCATGCCCATCCCAATATGCATAACCTACAGCAGTTAGACGTTACATTATGCTGGGGGGTAAAAGCAATGCTCTTTTTTTTTGGTGTTCGGTGTAGTTGTGTAAGAGTAATAACAATATACTGTTGATTTTTGGGTTATTTTAATATGAAAACATATCAAACAAATGAAAAAGAGTTGTTACCACAAGCTTAAACAGAGACGAACCGGTAATACGAATCGAAACAAAATTTTTTTTACAGAAATCTTGCGACTGGGAAAAAGAAAAGAAATGAAAGAGTGTCTCTTTTTTGTTGGGCTTTTTAATTTCTTTCTTTTCCGTCTCAGTATTCCTCCTCTCCTTCCTCTTCGGCTCCTTCCGTCGAATCGATTCCCACTTCCTCGTAATCTTTCTCCAGGGCGGCGAGATCCTCCCTGGCCTCGGAGAATTCCCCTTCTTCCATGCCTTCACCCACGTACCAGTGGACGAAGGCTCTCTTGGCGTACATCAGGTCGAACTTGTGGTCCAAGCGGGCCCAGGCTTCAGCAATGGCCGTTGTGTTGGATAGCATGCAGACGGCGCGTTGGACTTTGGCGAGGTCACCCCCAGGAACGACTGTGGGTGGTTGGTAGTTGATGCCGACCTATATGGAACAGATTTCAGTTTAAGTGTCAAGTGTGAATTTCATTCAAGGTAGGATTCATATCATTAACCCTCTTGTTCCCACTATGAGAAATTCCGAAGCAAAAAAAAAAAAAAAAGTATTTTTTCGTTGAAATGGGGTTCTTTTAAGTCAACTAACGTAAAAGTGATAAAAAAATTATTTTTTATATATGTTTTTGACGACAGCTGTCATCAAAAAAAGGTCTCTAGATCTGTGGCACGCGATGAACGTTTCGATCGTCCGCCATCTTGCTGGTAGCTAAGTCGAGCGATGGCAACGGCTGCTCTTTTTTCAGCATTGGGAAAGGGTTGCGCCTCAAAGGGTTAATAGCCACACCTCGTATATATGTAATCCTTTATAAAATTTATAGCATAAAAGTTGACTTCATGTCATGCGAAAACTTTTTCTACAGTGCAGTTTGAAATCAATTAATTTAAAAAGTGCTGTACTAATTAAACAGTTTAAAACATCCGGTATAGCAGTATTTAGAAAGTTCCCGTTGTATACAGCTTCACAACAGACTAATAGCAGTAGTCCATTCAGTAAATCCTCACCTGTTATATTCGGAGACATGCAGCCCAAATATGTTACATATCGTACATTTTAAATAAAATCGAAGTATTTACATATAAAAACAAAATGTCTGTATCTTTTAGGGTTGTAATTTTTGTAATACCGCGAGTGATTTCGTTAATTCTAGGGATTTTTTGCTTTATACGTGTATCTGTGAATGCGTGTATGTCAGTCAGTCTCAGACTTACCTTAAATCCTGTAGGACACCAGTCGACAAACTGAATGGAGCGTTTGGTCTTGATGGCTGCAATGGCTGCATTGACGTCTTTGGGCACTACATCTCCTCGGTACAAAAGACAGCAGGCCATGTACTTTCCATGTCTTGGATCGCATTTAACCATCTGGTTTGCAGGCTCAAAGCATGCATTTGTGATCTCGGCGACAGTAAGCTGCTCGTGATATGCCTTCTCTGCGGAGATGACCGGGGCGTAAGTCACCAGAGGGAAATGGATTCTTGGGTAAGGAACGAGGTTGGTCTGGAATTCGGTCAAGTCGACATTCAGTGCACCGTCGAATCGCAATGAAGCGGTGATGGAGGAAACGATCTGGCCGATGAGGCGATTCAGGTTGGTGTATGTGGGACGCTCGATGTCCAGGTTTCGTCGACAGATGTCGTAGATGGCTTCGTTGTCCACCATGAAAGCGCAGTCGGAATGCTCCAAGGTGGTGTGGGTCGTGAGAATGGAATTGTAGGGTTCCACAACCGCAGTGGATACCTAAAACAATTTCTCAAATTAGATGGGATATTGTAGAAACACAAGTGTAAATAATCAATAATTAGTTTTACTCCTTTCGCTGACTTATCCGTTTTACTTTCTTTTTAGATTAACCCTTTTCTTACTCAAGTTACGTTTCTTTCCAGTAAATTTCTGGTTTGCTACTTGCGTATTTTGATAAGCATAAAATTAAAGGATTTATAATGCAGCGATGACCGTGTTTTCAGATTACAGCCGAACCGAAGACCTTATGTTCACCCTTATCGAAAGTGAAGTCTCTGGCATGATACTATCATAGACATCCAGTTTCTCTCTCCGTGTTGCCTAAGCATCAAGACACTCGTTCACATTTGGAGAAGTGAGAAAGCAATTTTCCTGAAGCATATTTGGATAATCAACCGTATTAAAAAAAAAACAAATGCATGCTACTTGCCTTCGAACTGATTTTATTTTCAATAGGTTTTCAGACAACTAATTCAGCCATATTGTGAGATGGATCTTTTTTTTGGAGACGTTTTTGTATATAGAATGTAATAATTAACTGCGTAGTTAATTTCAATTTTGGGTTTCGATCTAGCAGAAGAGTTTTGGTTTGCTGTTGCTGACAAAAATAGCTGTTAAAGAGAGGCTACTGTAAATAGTCTTCAATATTTCATATTGTGACTTATTTCGATTGTGTAACTCGGTACTTAATATTTAAAAAAGTATTACAAATGCTATTTTCATAGAAAAATATTCTTTTTAAAAAGAAAAGGTACAATAAGAATTTTTACAATGCATAGATCATTAAGAGACAAGCCGAATGATCATTTATTTGTGATGCACCGATGCGATGATTACCTGATTACCGTGTCGGGCAGCCTCTGGATACAAAAATAAGTTGTTTTAGTAATAAAAACCTACAAAAAGGTACAAATTATATCATAATTCACGCTCTTCCCTATTTTCTTTCCTTATTCCATTAAGGGTGTAGTTCGAAGAAACAAAATCTCCCTCACGGTCAGGTACACAAATTAAAATAAACTAATTGCGCCAGAGGCTCGAAAAAATTCAGGTTATTCTTTCTGAGGTCTACTACCCATCGTAATAAATTAAACAAAAGTGCCTTTTATAGAACTTTCGCAAAAAATTCTTCAACATGCAATTGTGTAGCAAAAATTTTCTAAGAATCACACATCCTGCTAAATTTTCGATTTTTGAGAATTTTTTCTGAACGTTTCGCAACTGATACAGATTTATGGTTTATTACGATGCATAGTAGAGCTTGCAAAGAGGAATTCTAAAAATTTTGAAGTGCATGACTTAATTAATTTATTTGTACTTGTGTACCAAAACCACATGATTTTTTCGAACTACATGCTTAAGTTGGAAAATGTATCATTATTCATGAGTGTGCCGTACTTTTCTCCCTTGTTCCACAAAACCTATCTTTGGAATCGAAATCTATCTTAAAATCGCCTACTGAAACTGTTTTACAACCTTCTCCAAGCATATTCCAAAGGCACTTCATCGTTTTAAATATTATTTGGAATGTGCATCATAATCTATATGTGTGCCGTGTTTGTCTTTCTTGGGTTGATTTCTACTTTAACGCCCGAGTCTCGCGAAGATGGCGATAATTAAACATATACAGCAGGGTTTCTACAGACCTGGAAAGTCGGGGAAATGAATTTTGGTCAGGGATTTGGGAAAAAAGTCAGGGAAATTAGCAGAAATTGAAGAAAGGTCAGGGGAATGCAAGAAAAATTGAATTTTGCGGTAAAATCCAGAAATTATTTGCTGTTTGAACCTAAGTATAAAAATTGTCTTATTTTCATTTTCTCATTCAACTTTATAATAATTTTAAAATGTGTTCTTTATGAGCATATCTTGTACAGTTGAAATATTCTTAATTTTATCCTAAATTATTATCAAACATGGTCTTTGTTAGAATCCAATCATGTCAAATAAGATTCTTGTATATATTAATTTTATTATTATTATTATTTGTAAAAAAGGGGGGCGAAATATATAAAAAAATACTAATTAAAGGATGTAATTTAAAAAATAGAAACGCAAAATTCGGGAAAGCACGCTAGATAAAGTGAGGGAAGAGCGTGATAGATGTCAGGGAAGCAAAAGCTTTGAAATTTATAGAAACCCTGTACAGTTACCACGATGATTTTTTGTATTTATGTGGCAACCTTAATTTAGAATTAAAATGGCGATTTGGAACAACGTGTAAGTACAGCATTCCATTACTTATTTATTAATTTTGGGTTACCAATTAATGTAGTTTTAATAATTAGGTGTCTTCAAATTCCTTAACTGGTGCGTTTATCACTAATTTGTTCACTTTAGTTTTCATCTAATTCTTTCGGGAGCGTTAAAATTTGTGCATATCCTAGAGACCCATGACTGCGAGACTCGCAAAAGTGCGGCGATTTTTTAGGTTGACGAGAATGGGGGCTTAAAATAGGAATCAATTCTTTCTTGTTCCATAAAGCACATCTTTGGAATCGAAATCTATCTGAAAATCGCCTACTGAAACTGTTTTACAATCTTCGCTAAGCATATTCCAACTCTACTTCACCATTTTAAATACTGTTTGGAATGGGCATCATAATCCATGAGTGTGCCATGTTTGTCTTTCTTGCTCGATAAAACACATATTTGGAATTTAAATCTATATTAAAATCGCCTACTAACACTATTTTACAATCTCCGCAAGGCATATTCTATACTACTTTTCTAGTTTCTAGTCAAATTCAGACGATATCGCCACGCTCGGGTTTGAAGTTATTTTTTGGCAGCAAACTTGGCGATCAGTTATCAAAAATTGCAAAATTTGTGCGACTTTCAAGATTTTAATCTGCCCCTTCACCACACACCTCCGCGTTATCTGGCAAACACATTTGAAAAGATCTTCACCGTGACAGTTCATGCCTAGAAATCAAGTCCACAAAATCGCGTAGACAAAAATCTGGGACTGAACGAAATAGAACCCTAGTGCTAAAAAAGTGCTTGCTCAACTTTTTAGCAAGCACTGCTAAAAAGATAGTGCTTGCTAACTTTGCTAAAGTGTTACAAGTAAAATGCTAACAATCAAGCCTCTTATTGTAAGAAATTGTGTCTTTTCTAACCTTTTAGGCAGACCTCGAAATTCTTTTCTAGGGATGGACGCGAGACTGAAAATAGGCGTCTCGCAAAACAGCCTAAAATCTTTGTCTCGTCTAGCAAAATCCCTATATCGTAATGCTAAAAATGTTTGTCTCGTCTCGCAAAAAGGCTGTAAATCTCTGTCTCGTCTCGCATCCACCCCTATTCTTTTCTGCGGTTACGCCCCTGCGTACACTTAAAAAACTTCAATATTTGATGAATATATTTAGAAAAGGCGTCTTTTATCACAGATATGTTTAGTTATATGAGCAGTTTATTTAATTTTATTAGTAATATTAAGAGCTTTCTAACCTGTGGAGCTGGGTAAATGGCGAATTCTAACTTTGATTTTTTGCCATAGTCGACTGACAACCTTTCCATGAGCAATGATGTGAAGCCAGATCCGGTGCCTCCACCAAAGCTGTGAAAAATGAGAAAACCTTGCAGTCCAGTACACTGGTCTGCCAGCTTCCGAATTCTGTCTAAGACCAGATCCACAATTTCCTTACCGATCGTATAATGACCTCTGGCGTAGTTGTTAGCAGCATCTTCTTTGCCTGTGGAAATTAAATTTGCAATTACACTCATATCTTTAGTTCTGACCAGTAACACACACAGTCTTCTTTTAAAAGAGGGTGGGGGGAGAGGAGGTTCAAACGTAATCCATATGTTAATAGCAGGGTCGCCCCTTACGGTTGTGCAGGTTGTGCGTCGCACAAGGGCGCCTCGGTGCTAGGGGCGCCAAACGGAGGCAAGACAGACAAGAAATTTTGTATATGAAGCTAATATTGTTAAGGTGCGATTTTAGTGATTCTGTTTTCACATCACCAAAAGTGGGACTTTAAGTCCTATAAAGAATTATTTTTAGCAGGGTCGTATCTAAAGGTTAGGCGGGACTCAGGGGCGGCCCGACACGGTAAGCGAGGTAAGCATAGTATCGGGCGCCATATTCGAAGGGACACCATTTCGATCTCAAAAACGGGAGAAGTTGATCAAGAGAATAAAACGGGGCGCCTTTTTTACTTTTGCAGGGGGTCGACACGTACCCTAGGGCCACCCTTGGCGACACAAGATCAGCTGGATCACAAAAAGTGTAGGCAGAGTTTCACTGTTTTATGTTTTATTTACTTTTTTTCAAAATAGCACATCTGTAAGAAGAATGGGTAGGATTTTGTTAAGTACAATAATTATGAGGGAATTAAAATTTATTATTGAAGTTGTTCAAGAAGAGTAGTGGAAGGGGGCGCAATTTGGAGTGTTCTGCCAGGGGTGCAAAACCACCTGTCTACTCTCCTAGTTTTAATCCCTGAAAAAGATTGATTTCTATATATTCTCGACCAGTGTCGCAACTGGAGATTGTGTCAAATGGGACAAACCTCAATTTTACACCCTCTTCTTACAATTTTCGTGCTCACGGCGTCCGGGGCATGTGCCCCTTTTGCAATACCTGGATTTGAATACCATCCTCCTTGAAAATTATTCTGCCGAAGACCATGGGCTCTGAGCATGAATTATTTTATTTTAATGAAATGAAGTAATGCACCATTTTTTTTTCTATTGGGGGAGGGGGGGGCGAAGTAAAATGTGTAAACTGGAAAGAAGACTTTACAAAGAACAGGCCTAGAAGGCGCAAACCTGTTAGATATATAAGTTCATGTATACAAGGCACATTCAAAAATTTACAGACAAAGTTTTTTTCATGGAACTTCCCAGTCTACCTACCTCAAATTATAGCAAAGCTGCTTTCATTACTGGATCACATTACTATAGTTTTACTAATAGTACTGGTCAAGGTTTATGTGATTTCATACAGACATACCTTAATTCACTGAACATCAATATTTTAGATTTAAGGGCCAAGTCTATGACAACGGTGCAAATATGAAAGGAAAGCATAAAGGACTACAACAAAAACAAAGAAATAAATCCACGGGCTTTTTTTATTCCATGCGCTGCCCATACATTAAACCTGGTTGTTAATGATGCAGACAAAGTGACATTTGAAACAGTAAACTTTTTTAGCGTAATATAAGAAATGTATAATTATTTTCCAAGCTTTGTTAAACGATGGGCTATAATCAAAACATATGTTAGAAATTTAAATTTAAAGCCACTGTCCACAACTAGATGGGAAAGTAGAATAGAGGCAATTAAACCTCTTAAGAATAACCTCAAAGAAATTTAACAAGCTCTTTTAGAGATAGCGGAAGATAACTCCAAAGACATTGAAAGTAGGGTACAAGCAGATAATTTAATAACGAAATTATTTTCATTTAAATTTATTTGTTCAGTTAACATATGGTACGAAATTTTAAGTCATATTAATGTAATAAGCAAGATGATGCAAGCTCCCACATATTGCATTCAAACCGTCATACAAAGTCTTGATTCTATTTTACAGTATTTCAAAGAACAACGGAGTGATGAAATGTTTGAAAATTTCATATCGTCTTTAATGAAAATAGCAACTGACCTAAATGTTGAAAGCTCTTTTCCCGAAATTCCAAGAAGAAATACGAAAAGAATGTTTGAATATGAAGCACCAGATGAAACTATTAACGGAAAAGAAAATTTTAAAGTGAATTTCTTTTTCACAATTTTAGATACCGCAATTGCATCAATTACAGAAAGGTTCCTATTGATCAAAGAATACAATGACGATTTTAAACTCATTCACAATATAAATAAGCTTAAAGAATTTGAAGATGAAGATTTATTAAATATTTGCCAGAGTTTGCGTCTGTGACGAAAAAAATTCTGAAAGCGATATTGATGTGAAAACCTTGTTTGAAGAACTGAAATTACTTCAACGATATTAAAGACAATATGACTCCAACTTATGTACTTGATTATTTATATAAGCATGTTTTAACAGAAACCTTTCCAAATGTTACTGTGGTACTGAGAATTTATTTGACGCTACCAGAATCTGTAGCCTCAGGGGAAAGAATTATTTCAAAATTAAAAATAATAAAAAACTATTTACGCTCAACTATGTCTGAAGAACGACTTACAGACTTATCAAAGACTTCGATTGAAAACGAAATTTTGGATAAATTAGATATAAAAAACTTAATTAAGAATTTTGTTGCAATGAAAGCACGATAAGCAAATATTTAGTTTTAACACCAGTTTTTTATGATATTAGTGAAAAATTTATTTAATTTTAATGTGCTTCTTTTTTAAGTACTTGATAATTTTAATGTGATAGTTAACATGTTACACGTAATGCTACGAATATTTGTTTTTGTTTTCTATTTATTGATAGTATAAGAAAATGTTACTTACGTTATAGGCATATATATGGAAATTTTAGCTATATGAAAATTTAAAAAAAATCTTAATTTTAGGAGACGGGGGGGGGGGGGCGCCAAAAAAGTAGTTGCACAAAGGCGCAATCCACCCTAGGAGCGGCCCTGGTTAGGTGTGTCCGCCGTGCTAAAAATTAAAAATGCATGGACTTTTTTCTTTCAAGGGAAAGGGCAGTTCAAATCCCATCCCCTTCTCCTTGTGTATGCCGCTGGTTCTGATAGTTCAAGTGGAGAAAACATTCTATCGTTACCTATTCAAGTTAGAAAAAGTCTGATATGAACACCACATAACTTCCTTGCACGTCTATATTAAACCATAAAATATTGTTGCGAATTTTCGGGGTGACCCGCTGTTCTGCGGTTCAAAATAGTTCAACAGTCGTATTATACGCGTCAAATAGTTAAATTTTGCTTTTTGTTGCATCAAAATCCGTCAACTAAAGCCGGACATAACAGAGGTTTGGGTTTTTTCTATTGGTTTGTATAGCAATTCCTTGAAATCTCGAGAAATATTGGTTCTAGACCTTCGGTAACTTCACTTTTGGGACTTATTTTTGGCGCCAAAATTTGGCGATATATTGCCAAAGCTTGACGAGATTTTTGGTCTTTTGGCGCGTTTTTCCCAATGGGGCTTGTAAAGTTAGTTCCTTCTGCATTAACATGCATAATAGCCTAATATTCCTCTTCTATTACGCATTCATAATCGAGTCTGTTCTAGTACATTCCACGGTGGTTTTCTAACGAAATACGTACACTAAAATGGAGGCTGTGGGCGCGTTAAGAAACTTCTCTTACATGCTCAGATCAAACAGTCTATTACAAGATAGAGAGTTACCAGCCAGGGCCGCTCCTAGGGTGGATTGCGCCTTTGTGCAACTACTTTTTTGGCGCCCCCCCCCGTCTCTTAAAATTAAGATTTGTTTTAAATTTTCATATAAATGTATAGCTAAAACTTCCGTATATATGCCTATAACGTAAGTAACATTTGCTTATACTATCAATATATAGAAAACAAAAACAAATATTCGTAGCATTACATGTAACATGTTACCTATCACATTAAAATTATCAAGTACTTAGAAAAGAAGCACTTTAAAATTAAATATATTTTTCACTAATATCATAAAAAACTGGTGTTAAAACTAAATTTTTGCTTTTCGTGCTTTCATTGCAACAAAATTCTTATTTTAGTTTTTTATATCTAATTTATTCAAAATTTCGTTTTCAATCGAAGTCTTTGATAAGTCTGTAAGTCGTTCTTCAGACATAGTTGAGCGTAAATAGTTTTTTATTATTTTTAATTTCGAAAAAATTCTTTCCCCTGAGGCTACAGATTCTGGTAACGTCAAATAAATTCTCAGTACCACAGTGACATTTGGAAAGGTTTCTGTTAAAACATGCTTATATAAATAATCAAGTACATAAGTTGGAGTCATATTGTCTTTAATATCGTTGAAGCAATTTCAGTTCTTCAAACAAGGTTTTCACATCAATATTGCTTTCAGAATTTTTTTCGTCACAGATGCAAACTCTGACAAATATTTAATAAATCTTCAAATTCATTAAGCTTATTTATATTGTGAATGAGTTTAAAATCGTCATTGTATACTTTGATCAATAGGAACCTTTCTGTAATTGATGCAATTGCGGTATCTAAAATTGTGAAAAAGAAATTCACTTTAAAATTTTCTTTTCCATCGTTAATAGTTTCATCTGGTGCTTCATATTCAAACATTCTTTTCCTATTTCTTCTTCGAATTTCGGGAAAAGAGCTTTCAACATTTAGGTCAGTTGCTATTTTCATTGAAGACGATATGAAATTTTCAAACATTTCATCACTCCGTTGTTCTTTGAAATACTGTAAAATAGAATCAAGACTTTGTATGACGGTTTGAATGCAATATGTGGGATCTTGCATCATCTTGCTTATTACATTAATATGGCTTAAAATTTCGTACCATATGTTAATTGAACAGATAAATTTAAATGAAAATAATTTTGTTATTAAATTATCTGCTTGTACCCTACTTTCGATGTCTTTGGAGTTATCTTCCGCTATCTCTAAAAGAGCTTGTTAAATTTCTTTGAGGTTATTCTTAAGAGGTTTAATTGCCTCTATTCTACTTTCCCATCTAGTTGTGAACAGTGGCTTTAAATTTAAATTTCTAACATATTTTGATTATAGCCCATCGTTTAACAAAGCTTGAAAAATAATTACTATACAGTTCTTATATTACGCTAAAAAAGTTTACTGTTTCAAATGCCACTTTGTCTGCATCATTAACAACCAGGTTTAATGTATGGGCAGCGCATGGAATAATAAAAGCCCGTGGATTTATTTCTTTGTTTGTGTTGTAGTCCTTTATGCTTTCCTTTCATATTTGCACCGTTGTCATTAGGCTTGGCCCCTTAAATCTAAAATATTGATGTTCAGTGAATTAAGGTATGTCTGTATGAAATCACATAAACCTTGACCAGTACTATTAGTAAAACTATAGTTATGTGATCCAGTAATGAAAGCAGCTTTGCAATAATTTGAGGTAGGTAGACTGGGAAGTTCCATGAAAAAACTTTGTCTGTAAATTTTTGAATGTGCCTTGTATACATGAACTTATATCTCTAACAGGTTTGCGCCTTCTAGGCCTGTCCTTTGTAAAGTGTTCTTTCCAGTTTACACATTTTACTTCGCCCCCCCCCCTTCGCCCAATAGAAAAAAAAAATGGTGCAGTACTTAGGGGCACATGCCCCGGATGCCGGGAGCACGAAAATTGTAAGAAGAGGGTGTAAAATTGAGGTTTGTTCCGTTTGACACAATCTCCAGTTGCGACACTGGTCTAGAATATATAGAAAACAGTCTTTTTTCAGGGATAAAAACTAGGAGAGTAGATAGGTAGTTTTGCACCTCTGGCAGAACACTCCAAATTGCGCCCCCTTCCACTACTTCTTGAACAACTTCAATAATAAATTTTAATTCCCTCATAATTATTGTACTTAACAAAATCCTACCTATTCTTCTTACAGATGTGCTATTTTGAAAAAAAGTAAATAAAACATAAAACAGTGAAACTCTGCCTACAATTTTTGTGATCCAGCTGATCTTGTGTCGCCAAGGGTGGCCCTAGGGTACGTGTCGACCCCCTGCAAAAGTAAAAAAGGCGCCCCGTTTTATTCTCTTGATCAAGTTCTTCTCCCGTTTTTGAGTTCGAAATTGTGTCCCTTCGAATATGGCGCCCGATACTATGCTTACCTCGCTTACCGTGTCGGGCCGGTTTTGGTGATATGATAAGTCCCACTTTTGGTGATATGAAAACAGAATCACTAAAATCGCACCTTAACAATATTAGCTTCATATACAAAATTTCTTGTCTGTCTTGCCTCCGTTTGGCGCCCCTAGCACCGAGGCACCCTTGTGCGACGCACAACCTGCACAACCGTAAGGGGCGGCCCTGTTACCAGCTAATTATACAATAGAGAAAATAATTCCTCCCTCAATGTATAGCAATTACAAAATTAGGAACCAAATCACTACAATAGACAGTATCGAACATGACACAATAGACAATTCTTACATAAAAATTTATACAGATGGTTCAAAAATGGAAAATGGTACCGCATTCGCTTTCACGGTAATAGATAACTTAAATAGTCCGGTATATGATTATAATGAACGTATAAATATATATAACAGCATTTACCAAGCAGAGCAACTGGTAATAGTCACCGCGGTGGAATGGGCTGTAAATAATAATTACAATAAAATAAAGATCTATACAGACAACAATTCCACGGTTGAAAAAATTAAATCTATATATTCAAACACAGAAATTTTGATAGAACTGTATAAAATACTTGAAACTCATAGAAATGTTAAAGTCATAATAATATGGATAAAGGCACATGTGGGCCACAGAGGTAATGAAAGAGCGGATCAACTAGCAAAATTACCTTTAATAGAAAACCACCAGATAAGCAATAGAACCATACCGGTGCCCAGGTCCAACATGCGAGATGTAAATAGAAAAATAATGTAGAAAATTCTAATATGATAGCTATATAATAGCCATGGATCAATGTAAGATGTATAGCATATACATATGAATTGATATGTAAGGGATTAATCACTCACATTGCCAGGATAAATATTATATTTCTTAAATTAGAGGATATGCCGTTGGATTTGGGTCGGACCAGGGAGCTTGGGCTGTCCCTTAAGGAAGTGGTATTCAGACAATTGTCCTCAATTGTATAATATTACATGATTTATAATGTATTAAATAATGTGTGTAGTTGTATATAATGTGTTGTTGTCCAATGTATATAGTTTTCTTGTTCCTAATGTTTTGATGTGTTTTTAATAGTTAGTACTATATGTTATAGTAAACAGGCCACACTGAATGAAATGGATTGGTAAAAAAAAAAAAAAAAAAAAAGATTTTGTTCTGTATTACTAAGATCCTTGTTCCTTCTGCCACTGGGATTCTGCGAACCCCAGTGGCATAGTTTGTATTGTTGTTCAAAGTTAAATAAATTGGACTCTTCCCCCGGGGGGAATATTGCCGTAAACCCTTGGGTCGGCCCCCCCGGTGGGTGTCTTACAGTCTTACATGCTCAGATCATACGCAGTTTTAGGGGCCTACACATACAGTTTTAGGGGCCTGTGGAGACGAGCCCCTCCAATAATTTATCCAAATATATGCCTGGGCGTGATGTTTCTTTCTAATGTGTTGGCTCGGGCCGAGCCTACAAGTTCAAGAATCGTCGAGCTCGGGCCGCACCGGGATTCAGTTTTCAGGCCCGTGCAGGTCTCTAGTGTCAATGTGTATTTTTAAAACGTTCTGTAAAGCTCATTGCAATCTTAATTATTATAAAGATAGTTTAGACATTATGGAGAACAACCATGTACCTTTTTTTCTTAAAAAATAGAATAAAAACAATAGAATGGAAACGCATATGAGCTCGCTGATCACACATGATCCCTAAAATAACTTAGGAGAATGGTATGCGCAAGAATGATGCGCGTAAGATCTTGCCACAAGTCACGTGATGGGACGAGTGCTTCAGGTTAAGGTTGACACAGAGCACTGTCTGTCCTGTTTATTATGTATGCGTAAATCCTTTTCATGTTTCATTTTTTAACTGAACTACGTGTTTTAACGACAGGATCGATCATGACTTACTTTCAAGTAAAACATTTCTGCTGCTGTTCTATTCTCAGAACCACCCCTCCATGCCGTTCTCGAACAAAAAAAGAAAATAAATTGGGGGGGGGGGAGTGAGGATCCCCCGTTCAAGCGCAATCCCCTTAAAAAAAACACCCCATTCGGGTCATTTCAAACTGACTTCAGAATTTTATCGACTGATATTCAATGTTTCTATTTTAGCTAAAATGTCACACACACCCTTGTCACGAACTGTCACTATGTCAGGAACCCCCTTCCCCGTCTTCAAGCGTGTCTTCACTGGTCACGGTCTCTAACATTCAACCCAAGATCTTAAAAACAGTCCTAAACATGCTTCCCCATAACGGAAGACGGGGTACAATGAAAAATCTGCCTCAGAAACTTCTAACTCATACATGTATTGTACAAATGCAAGCTCCAGTCACTGATGGGATTTGGAGACAGTCACATTTTTAATCAAAAGCGAACGACTATGATTGAATTTTTACCGTAATTAAGTTTCATGACCGTTTCAAGTAAGTTTCATGAGCAACAGTCATTTTCTTTCACCTCCTTGTTCTCACTAGTATCATTACTCATGTTTCAAATAGTGTGATCACTTTGTTAGGGTCTTCATACTCCCAAAGATAATAGAGCAAGAGCCCGCGGCCGCCAGACCTTCGTCATAGTATAAAAGCTGAAACATTCTCTGCGCATATTCCCCAACAGAGGTAGGAACAATCGGCCACTATAAAGTTTAGATGATCGTGGCTTTAGCAGGTAACAGGTGGTAAAGGTGTATAAAATTGCAGAAAATTTTCGTCATTTCATTAAGCTTCATTTTTTTATAGGTTCTTCTTCGCAGTACTAGAAATCACTTTATCTCTTGCCAGACACTTTTCCATCGTCGCAAACCCCCGCCAGACAATCTCAAAGTCACGGAAAACGTAATTCTATTACGAGCGCGCTGCAGCATCGTATGAAAATTCAGAAGTAGCAGTATAAAATGTGTTTGGCACTTTGTGACAGCTTGACGTACTTCGTCGCGGGAGTTTACGAACACAGCAGTTTTCCATGACTTTGAATTTGTTTGGCGGGGGTTTGACACGATGGAAAAGTGTCTGGCAAGGGATCTAGTGATTTCTAGTACTGCGAAGAACCTATAAAAAAATGAAGCTTTATGAAATGACGAAAATATTCTTCAATTTTATACACCTTTGCCACCTGTTACCTGCCAAAGCTACGGTCATCCAAAATTTATAGTGGCCGATTGTTCCTACCTCTGTTGGGGGGTATGCGCAGAGAAAGTTTCAGCTTTTATACTATGACGAAGGTCTGGCGGTCGCTGGCTCTTAGACTATTATTAAAGAAATATATTTTAGGAATTAGTAGAGACAGAGAGAGAGTCAAGATTTTTTTGCGTGGGCCGCTCAGCGAATGGCCGGAAGGGGGCCGGGTCTTGTTCTTCCGCTTCATCTGTACAAGAACTGCTTGCCAAACACGGCACTGAACAGCTGCCAGAACCGGAGGACACATGGACTTCGCGCCAAGGGGAAGGATATCGGGATACTATATCTCTTTCCCCCGAAACTTTTGGATTAGTGATCACAAGTTTTATGTCGTGTAGACATTGCGTCCATTTATGCACCTGTAAGTTCATATAGCCACCCCCTCCCCCCGAAAAATTCGCCCGGTGTCCCCTCATTTTTAACCCATTCCGGAGGACGGTCCAACCCCCTGAAATCGGCGCCCCCAGAGGTATCGATGAACGTGGAGGGCATTGGAGCTACGACGGATTGTACGTGCACCCTGTAACATTAGCGTGCACGGTCCAGCCGAGAGAGGAGTTCATCCTCCGAAGCAGTGGCCAAGCCGGATGCTGCTTCACTTGCTGTGTTCTTATGGGAACGGAGTTTAGCAACCAGACCACTGCGGGACACTAAGCACTTTTACTAGTATTAAACCTACACGCGTATCTAACTTTCATAAGAAAAAAAATATTTTTTAAGCCCAAAAATCATTGGCATGAATAGGCAAAGAGGTCATCCGTTTAAAAAAAAAAAACGGAAAATAATCCCATGACTGTGTGTGTGTGTGCTTTATGAAGTTTTCCTCAATATTTAAAAGTTCTTGAAGGTTACCTGGATAAAGTAGTGCCCATGGCAGACAAAACTGCGCTTTTTTAGCACTAGGGTGCTGTTTCGTTCGGTCCCAGGTTTTTGTCTACGCGACTTTGTACACAGGTTTTGTAGACATGAACTGTCACGATGAAGATCTTTTCAAATGTGTTTACTAGATAACGCGGGAGGGGGGAGGGAAATCTTGAAAGTCGCGCAAGGTTTGCCATTTTTGATAATGGATCACCAAGTTTGCTGCCAAAAAATAACTTCAAAACCGAACCAAGCTTGGCGATATCTTCCGAATTTGGCTAGAAACTAGGAAAATATAGTTAAAACATGCCTGGCGAAGATTGTAAAAAAGTAGGCGATTTTAATATAGATTTCAATTCCAAATGCGTATTTTGTGGAACAAGAAAGACAAACACGGCGCACTCATGGATTAGGATGCCCATTCCAAACAGTATTTAAAATGGTGAAGTATAGATGAAACAGGCTTGGTGAAGATCGTAAAACAGTTTTAGTAGGCGATTTAAAGATAGATTTCATGTTTTATTTAACAAGAAAGAGTTGATTCCTATTTTATTGCCCCCAATTTTGCCAATCTAAAAGATCACAGCACTTTGGTGAAGCTTTATAATCATGAGTTTATAAGAGTTATGCACAAGTTCCAACGCTCCCAAAAGAACTGGATGAAAACAAAAGGGAACAAATAAGCGATAAACGCACCAGTTAAGGAATTTGAAGACACTTAATTATTCAAACTACATTAATTGGTAACCCAAAATAAATAACAGAATATTTATACGAATTACAGATAACTTTTTTATGGTTTGTAGAACAAAATAAAAACTTGCTTGTCTATTTTAATCTGAGGTGTCCAAGAAAACTTACCTGTATTCATGGAAACTGGAGTGAACGATATATGTACGTCCGTAATAGCAAGAAAAAAATTAAACGTGTTATATGCGGCTATTGTAAAGTAATTAACAACACATAGCAAACAAATAAAGCAAATAAAAAAGTTATTAAATCATTCCATTTAATTACCGCCTATCCTATGTCATTTGTGGTTCTTTTATGACAAACTGTAAACGATAAGTACTACAAGCACCCAGACTATTATAAGAACATTAAGATTAATTTCATTTTAGGTTAAATAAGCTGAATGCAATTTGGACGCGAATATAATCTGGGTGCATATGATAACAAGTTTTCTCACATCCATTTTCAGGCTGCCTATGGAGGGAGTTTATCCTATTCGATACGCAAATGTGGGGCAGTGTTTCTGAAAGGCCATCATTTTGTTCTAAGGAATTTAACCTTCCTCCAAGGGGCATAAAATAGATCTAATAAACTTTCAAGTTTATTAGATATCAAGTGAGTTGCCAAGTGAGTATATCAAGTGAGTTGCCCTCTTTTCAGTGAAAAAAATAGATTAATATGGTGTATCATAATGATACAGAAAGGAGCAGACAAAAACATAGAAATATCAAAAAATTCCGAATAATATATATTCTCTAAGAAAAAAGAGATAAATTAAAAAAAAAAAAAAAAATTCGGAATCGACCAAAAAATCGAATTATCCAATTTTTACGGAAGAATTGTACGCACGTTTTGGGTCACCACGCTCCTGCAAAGGGTCGACCCTTTGCAGGAGCGTGGTGAAGGAGGGTGAACCTGTTGTATCATCCGAAACGTGCGTACTATTTATTCGACTTTTGTTTAAGCGAGTTTATAATAATATATCATATGCATATAAGCATTTAACGGCGTTTCCATGCTTAACCTGTTCGCTCTCATTATTGAGAAGATGCAGCGGAGAATATTATCCTTCTTTGACAGATGTTGCTTCTCAGTATGAGTCTTTAAATGCCCCTTCCTCAGATTGCACTAGCCCAGTCGCTGGGCCTCAGCGGAACATTCGAAAACCTATGCTGCAGAAGCGTAAATGGAGTTTTCAGTGTCCGGAACTGAAGCTTTTGCCCCCTTCTTTGGCAGAATAAAAAACAATGATATGTAGTTCGAAAATATAGTGTCCCTTGTATATGCTGCGCCCGAGGAGAGGTGCCGCTTCTAGCTACGTCACTGCTCAGCTAAGAAGAAATGCTGGTCAAGAAGGGCATCTTTCCAATGATGAACGCCTTTGCATCTTTCCAATGATGAACGCAAATCCGTTAAACATGGGTTCATCATTAAAAATAAGTGGGTGAGGGACATAACCCATTCATAGTAAAATCTTTTCTCATGCTTATCGCTCCCCAGCCAGTGACGGAGTGAGCATATATAACTGCCCCCTTTGGCATGACATAAACTTCTTATCCCTCCCTCGCTGCACCACTGCCTCCACTCTCCTGGAAACTTTTCACTATCCAATGGTTTGTCTGGTTAAAGCAACGCTAAATGTAGGCGCCTTAGTCGGAGGACTTTCTAAGGGGTTCTAACGCGTATTCTCGTTATATGTGAAGAAAACCGTCCAAAACTCCAGACCGTTAGATCGACAGCTCCGCGATGGGACCCGAACCCAGGACTTTCACCTTTCAGCCTTCATTATCCAATATTTAGACTCTTTTGTTTACAGATATTTGATAAATTATTATAAGCTACTTTCGGACTAAATGAATTGTATGTAATTATATTCAAATTCCTCACAAACATAAAATAAGAAACACTTCACTTTCCAGAACAAATGAGAAAAACGAAGATCACAATTTCACACCCAAAGCAAAATTATATTAATATAATAAAATTCAATATAATAGTTATTACGGCAAATTTATTCTGAATAATTACAACACACACACCTATATATATTTATATTATGCGCATAAAATATTTAGGAAACGCGAAGTTAGTATTAGTGGTGTGGGGGGGGGGGATTGTTTGCCACCACACAAGAGACGGCTCCAGTTAGATGTTTCGAAAATTGGCGAGTTTCATTGAATCGGAAGTGGCGCAAGTTATAACAACCCATTCTTTGTCTTTTCGCATATCTTGAATACATTGTGCGACGAGCGAGTTCCATTCCATATGATGAATTACGTACCTGTGAAGTACACTTTTTAGGATATAAAGTTTTTCTGGTTTCTCATTGTTGTACAGCTTTCCAAAAGTTAAATTGATATTTTAAAACTGTTCTAGACAGCTAATGAAATGTCATCGTTAGGAATAGTTATTTTAATAACGCTGTTTCAACGATGAAATCTTGTTGGTTCATGTTACCCTTCGATGCCTTGGGTTTTACCGCAAAGAGTCGAGAAAATAACAGGTAAATTTTTACTTACAGTATTTATAATTACATACTCTCATAGCGTATTACAGTGTATAAAAGTATTTTCCTTCATAAAATTTGAGTTATGTAGGTACAACAGGTTTATAGAAATTTCTTTTCAGAATAGCTAACATAAAAAAAAATCATTTGATCAAAACAAAATGTACAATAAAGCAAAATATTACTCTATGTGTAACCATATATATCGTGCAACTTTATTCATTATTACTTCCTATAAGATTTTGATTAATACATACATACATACATATATATAGATTCATACATACATATATCAACTTTAAAGTATTATAACTCAATTATAAAATGTCTCTAACTATGAGGTATTGAAATTAATCTGTTTACAAATGATTTTATGTAGTTTTTGAAATGTGTTACCCCCCTCTCTCATAAAAAAAGTGTGTGCGTGTAATCTTTACGCGCAATTGAAGTAAAACTTCTTTGACGTTCACTTCTTTCACGACACATATCACTGAAATGATTAAACTTTAACACAAAATAAATATCATATTATAATATAATTATATTTATTATTCTTGTACTTTACAAAGATTATATAAATGTTATATACATATTATTCATTAGAAGTAGGTACTTGAATGTCATCATATTTTTTTATGTATGAAATTATAGGTTTGCGGTAACTATAATGTGAAACATAAATTTTATTCTCTAAATTTAGTAATTTTCTTGAAAATACAGCATCTATCGTTGTACCGAAACGTGTTGTTGATTGAAGTCGAGAAGTATTCATAGTTAGATCAAATTTTTCTTATAAAAAATCTGAGTTACTCCCTAGTCGCGCCTAAAGAAGTTTTACTTCTAAACATTAGTTTTAGGATACAGTTTAAGAATAAATTCACAACATGGACACTACCTGTATTTTAACCCAACATCCATACGTAAAAAGAGGTTAAAATACAGGTAGTTTTAAAAAGGTTTTAGAACAGGGGATAGAACACATGAAAAAGAAAGGCACCCTGGCTGAAATCGAGCCCAAACAGTAATCGGAAACTTCAGTTTAAAATCACGATTACAGAATAATACTTCGAAACACATCAGAAGACGAAAACCACTGTCTAAGAGCACGGGAATTTAACTGCACGAAGAAATGGAACCTGCCTTCAGTCGAACCCTTATAATGCTTGTTTGTTTGTTTGAATTGAGAATATTTTCTTGGGGTTTCTGACTGCAGTCTCGAAGATGGTCTTATACCCCTGAATATCCGTTTGATATTTAATAATTCCATATAACATTTATTAATAGCATAGAACACAATAGAAGAACAAACACAGAAGAAGGGGTTGAAAATGACAATCATGAGCTAACGGGTTTCGCAGGCGGCTGGCAGTGATGGGTGCGCAAACCCACACAGCCATGAGATCCCCCCCCCCCGCCTATTAGTGTTCTTAAGCTTAAGTTTCCAGCTACAGTTTGGATTCAGTTACAGCCAGATTCATTTTCTTTGTGGTGTTCATCCCCATGTTCTTTAACCGTTGTTCCGTCTGGGGGTTGGGTTAGAATCCAGGAAGTGTCCATGTTGTAGTATTATTCTTTAACTGTTTTCTTATACCATTGTTCCGTCTGGAGGTTGGGTTTGAATGGGGGGGGGATGTCCATAGTTTAGTATTATACTTTAACTGTGTTCTTTAACTGGTGTTTTCCTCTGTTTGTTGGGTTCGAATGTTCGAATGCAGGTAGTGTACATTTTTTTGGTGTTTTTCTATCACAGTGATTTCGTCTGCTGGTTGGTTTCGAATTATTATTCTGTATCCGTGTTTTTTAACTGCAGGTTCTGTCTATTGTTTGGGATTGATTGCAGCCAGGGTCCGTTTCTTTGTGGTGTTCCATCCCCGTGTTAAACCGTTGCTCCGTCTTGAAGTTTGTTTAGAATCCACGGAGTGTCCATTTGTTATTTTATTTTGTTCTTAAACCGTTTGCAGCCAGTGTTTGTTTCTTTGTGGTGTTACATACCCGTGTTCTTAAACCGTTGTTCCGTCTGGATATCAGGTTAGCATCCAGGAAGTGTCCGTGTTGAACTATTATTCTTTCACTATTTTCTTAAAACGTTTTCCCGTAGGGTCTGAATCGAGAGAATGTCTATGTTGTGGTATTTTTCTTTAACTGAGTTCCTAAACTGGTGTTTTCTTCTGTTGGTTGGTATCGAATGCACGTAGGGTAAGGTGACCAGATTTTTTAGCATAGAATCGGGGACATGTCCCTGATTTTGAAACAAACCTGGGGACATTTATAATTAATGAAATAATTAACAGTAATTTAATTAAAAAACAATACAATAATTAAAAAATTCTCCCCATTTCCTGTTTTACATTTTGGGGACAATTTGAAAAAACGTCCTGAAATTGGGGACTGTCCCCGGATAATGGGGACGTTTGGTCGCCTTAACGTAGGGTCTATTATTGCGTTTTTCTATAGCAGTGTTCTTAAACATTTGCTTTCCTCTGTTGGTTCTGTTCGAAGTATTTTTCTGTTGCCGTGATCTTAAAATGAAGTTTTCGTCTGCTAATTTGGCTAGATTGTAGGTTCCATTTCTTCATGTTTTTCTATCAGGGTGTTTGTTCTTAAACCGTAGTTTTCGCCTGCTAGTTGGGCTCGATCGCAGGCAGCTTCCATTCTTTGTGCTGTCCTTTCATTTTCCTTACACTGAAGTTTTCGTCTGCATGTTGGGATCGAAGTATGATCCTCCAACAGTGTTCTTAAACGAAAATTTCCTTCTGCTATTTAGGTTCGTTTGCAGCCACTGTCCCTTTAATTGTGGTGTTCCATCCCCTTGTTCTTAAACCGTTCTTCTGTCTGGAAGTTGGGTTAGAATCCAGGAAAAGTGTTCTTAAACTGACGTTTCCATCTACTGTTCCGGTTCGATTGTAGGCAGGTTCCATTACTTTGTGCTTTTCCAAAACCATGTGACCGTTACTTCTGTCAGAAAAAAAAATCTGAGTTACCCCCTAGTCGCGCCTAAAGAAGTTTTACTTCAAAAAGTATCTTTTGCAACTGAAAATTTGCAAGAAAATTGCAGTTTATGAAAACTGCACACAATTCACTAATTTTGGGCGAATATAATTTGCAAACGATGGACTTTGCTGTTGTTTTTTATCTTTCAAAATGTTATCCTTAAGCAATGCTTATTATTTTTTGCGGGGGGGGGTTAATGAATAAGCCCCCCTCTCCCGTATTCGCCACTGGCTCCTATTTTAATTACGGCAGCATTAGTGTAAATAGGCACTAAGCCGGCACCGTGTCATTATATTACAGCCACTGTTAAGATTCCAGGCCAGTGCCTCTATTTTCAGCAATAGTCTGCATCCTGCCGTTTCATTTTAGGCATTCTAAACTTAATGGGCTAGTGTCTTTATTGTAAATGGATGGAGGGCACGTGCCATAGTGCCAGCACAGTGCCGTTGCCTTCCCGAGCTTCTGGCAAGGTACTTATCGGGCGACCACTTTTGAACGATTCAGTTACTTTTTGCAGTGCCGTGCCGGTGCCAAGGAGGTTTAACTAATGGAGGCGCCCATGCTGCGCTACGCACTGCTAGGAAAATGAAGCCTTCCACGCCCCCTCATTCTCTCAGAAGAACGCATAGAGATGCATTGAAAAAGAGTTCCGGAAAGTGTTAATAAAAATAATTTAAAAGTTACTAACTAATTTTTTTTATCCATTTTGCGTTTATGGAAGATTGTATACACGCATTAACTTGTTTTTTATTGCATAATTTCAAATTTATTTTCGTGCATTGCGTTTTAAAACATCAAATGAAACAAAAAACAGTAATTCTTATGATCATACTATACTTTGCAAAACTGGTTATATTTTTCATGATAATTGTTTTATTATAATAAAAAATTGCTTTTTATATTTCTAGGGAGACATTTTTGTTGTCACATGGGTAAAAATAAATAAATTGATCACATTATATTAACACTAGTTTTAAGTCATATTACAGGTATTAGAAGTAAGAATGCAATTTCAAATATGTTAAATAAGATACATGAGGTATTTACAGACAGTGAGCGAAACATTGTCTTCTTTAGACATGAGGAAACAATTATTAAAATGCTTTTCACAAAAACTTTCATCTTAAAACAGAACTTTCTACAAAAACATCATCTGTAAATGTTTCGCTCAATAAAATTTCCATCATAAAACAAAACACTTTGCAAAATTTTGTGTCTTAAATATACAAATTTTACAAAACTTTTCTCACCAACAAACTGATTTTTTTAGAAATGTAATCATTTACATCAACAAAAATCTCACCTTTCACGAAACAGTTCAGTTTTCAATAAGTTACCCTTTTTAAAATTGTATACGACCCCCGTAAAAATATTCCCAGTTAGTAAAATGTGACGCATACATTAATGAGATGATGAACAAAATTTCAACCTTTCCTCATAAAACGCCTCAAATATATCTTTAAACAAAGATGATCAAGATGCTATACATGAACTTCGAGTGCAAACGCTTATTGCTAGAGTGGGGGAAAATATCTCTAATTTCTGTACGACCCATAAAAGCGCAATCACCCGACGTGAATTTTTCCCTCCGAGTGCCACTGAAAAGTGGTTTAAGTCAGCATATTTTAAATCTTCACATCTTTGATGCTTTTCAAAATATAATTGTCAAATTTTTTACATCACCTCATTAATATATCAGGCACATTTTACTAAGTGGGAAATTTTTGTACGTGGATCGTATAGAAATTTAAAAATGTAACTTTTTGAAAATTAACGAGAGAATTTTTTTCTTAACGAGAGTCTTAATTACAAAACTGTTACGAAAAGGGCCAACGGTAGCATATTTTCGAGGGGGACCCCTACAGCGATGGCCGAACCCGGTGATGTTTTTTTAGGAGGAGGGGTCTCACAAAGGGCCACTGGTAGCATATTTTCCTTAGGCGCAGAAGATAAGGATTCCGGTGTAACTCGTCCCTCGATTTGATTAAGGTGCCTGCCAACCTTTAAAATGCAATTTTCGGTCAAAAATCTGATTTTTATTTTTGGCTTTTTATTAAAGCTTAATTTATTAGCTTTCTAAATCCGTTTGAATTTTCTTTCTATCATGTTTAGAACTCGAGTTATACGAATTTTAATAGAAGTCACTTGGAAGATTTCGAAACCGGAAGTAGGATTCTGGCGCCGGAAGTAAACCGTAAATGTTTGTTTACATTCCTATTTTACTTAATATGAGTATTAAACTTTGTTACTATGCTATAAAATGAGCATAAAAAATAAAATAGAAAAATTCAAACTATTTAAAATGTGTTAAATATTTGTGGCAAAAAAAAAAAAAAAAAAAAAACCACCCTGTGAAATTGGGTGCGTATGATGCAGTAATACAGTTTAATGAAGGCTATCAAGGCTGTCTAAAAGTGTTAACAGAACTAAATATCATAAGTCCTGGATATTTTACCATGTCAGGATATCGACAGCTTGATGGTTTTCGAATGACCAATTCAAAGCGTCATGCAACCCCAAGTGCACATAAACGTAGAAAAATTTCAAAAGCAATTAGAAAAAAAAAAAAATCCTTGTTCATAATAATAGAGATGGCGAGCTGAAATCAGGAGCATTCTAAAAATAAATTTTTTTATTTATTAGGTAAGATTTAGTATTTGTTTCTATTTTCTGCTTTTTTTCAAAATGAGATTTTTACGATTTTACTTTATTGCAAAACATCATAACGCAAAAAATTATTAATGCAATGTTTTGAAACTTTGACAAAATATTCTTGAGGAGTCATTTTAGGGACTGAACTACTGAGATGAATCTAGTTTTTTTTTTTTTTTTTTTTTTTTTGTCGATAGAAGTTATGAATTGTCATGTATATTCGTGATTTTTCACCGTGTAAAATGTTAACTTCTTTAAAATATTAAATAACATGCTTATA
Source organism: Cheiracanthium punctorium (assembly GCA_038373885.1). Classification (NCBI taxonomy): domain Eukaryota; kingdom Metazoa; phylum Arthropoda; class Arachnida; order Araneae; family Cheiracanthiidae; genus Cheiracanthium; species Cheiracanthium punctorium. The sequence goes on along the minus strand of JAWZYV010013671.1, from coordinate 10,727 downwards.
GTTTTTAGTTTAGTTCACTCCCTTAAGGACCTTTCAATAATCAAAATAAAATTTACAGAATAAAAATATCTTTAATTAAATTTGACTTACGATGTTTTGATAAAGTGCTTTTTTTTCGCAAATTTTATGTATATTTTGAGCCTAAATATCAAAATATATTTTGAAATTTGATATTTTTTCATGTTATTCACAGTTTTTTAACTGTATTCTATTATATAATACATATAAATTAGCAATTTTTCAATTATTAAAAAATAATTCCCTCCGACACTAGGCAGGCGCCTTAATAGCTGTTGGCGCGGATGCAACCGGTGCAACTGACCTTCGTCCAAGCAAATATACAACGATTTGAATGTTCTGAAACAAATAAGCACCTTAAAATATTAGTATAATCCTGGTATTTCCCCCTTCCTCCCTTTTGAGAGCAGAATTTCAATTTGGAGCACTGGATATTATTTATGTCACATGTCTATCTGTCTTGCAATAATTAAGTGGATAAACAATAATAAGGCGTATTTTTTCAATTTAAGCATCAAAATATTTTTATGTTTGGAATTTCACTATTTCATTTTGTTCAATATTTTCACTTAATTGGTACACTATAGATACAGTATACATAAAGAACAATATAATAAAAATGAATAAAAACATGCAAACTAACTGATGTGATATATGCGTGGAATAAAATGAAATATTCTGCAAATACAATTTATTACACATGCATATACAGTTTGAAACTTGTTTCATATTATTTTGGATGGTTTTGTGAAAAAAAAGCTTAGTAATTATACTGCAAAACAAATTGATTTAAAAATGGTTTTAAAAAAAGGCAAAAGTGTGAACAAAAAAACTGATAAAAATAATTTTAAACAAATGAAACCTTACGCATTTCTCAATGGTAAACATTAAGTGTTTGCCTGGGTAGTTTAATAAACTTGATAACTCTGGTAATGTACCAATATTTTTGTGTAGGGATCCTTTTTGATTACCTAATACAATATGATAACACTAGGAAAGGAAGAAAAAAAATAAATTTTAAGCAAACAAAAGTTCTTAAACGACGAGAACAAATTAGCTTAAAACGGGAGCGATACAGAATATTGATATTCATTACTAATAATATAATTATGCTAAAATAGAACATGCATTCAGTTGTGCATATTTGGTAATGTAACCGGGTGTGCATATTTGGTGATGTAACACAGTGATACAATAAAGTGAATGCAGTACGAAAGTTACAATAACAAATAATAAAATTGAACTTTTTCTCCGCCCTGGAGCAATAGCGACAACTGTCTATGCAGGGCCTTCTCGACAAAGCATCTGCATTACCATGAGATGCTCCTTTCCGATGACGTATCTCGATGTCATATTCTTGTAACCTCTGACACAGCCTATCTATGTCCGAAGCCAGCTCTTGAAAGGTCTCACCAGATCTCTGCATCCTTGACTTAAGTTGTATTGTACTATACACTTTCTGGCACTTCTCACAAAATTTCATCTCCAAGGCACTTGCAAGGGTGTCAAAAATCTCCTAGCTTCGTCAGGGTTGGGTTTTTGACGTCAAAAACTGGTTTTTGACGTCAAAAACTGGTTTTTGACATGACACGTCAAAAATCAGTCGAAAAGTGTCAAAAACCTGTCGAAAAGTGTCAAAAACTCACGAAAACTGTCGAAAACCTAATGTTTCTTTTTTTATGGTCATGAATAACAATTTTAAATACATTATATTTCACAATTAATGTAATTACATTAAAACTACATATCACCCTTCATATTATTTGTCATGTTAGAACTAAATATCTTAAAAGGTAAAAAGTATTTGTGTGAGTACTTATACACATCTATTTTTTCCTCCCCTAAGTACCCAGCTATTTCTAAATGTGTTAATATAAATAATTATATGCATTACTTAGGATTAGAAGTGTTGCTAAAACTATTCCTTATCCTTTATTCAATGAATAATCATAAGTTATTTAAACATTTTTTTAAAAATTCTAAATATGTGTATAAATAAATTTTCTGCATAAATATTACATATAAACCACATCTGTTTTATAAATATTTCCTGGGTAAGTAAATTAATAATTTGAAAATGAAATAATGATTTGCTATTATCAATACACTTAAAATTTTATAATATACTCTTCATTGTATTATGTTAATAGTTTCCATTTAATTATTCAAAGCAAGGGCAGTTTATTTTGGTAACAGTTTCTGTACTTTTGGTTCAAGTTTATAGCTGTAAGCAGCAACACGGTGTTAATCCTTTGTGGAATGTCTTTTGAAAGGCAAATGGATAGCAAACCTGCTTTTTCTTTGTATTCTAAAGTATGCACCTGGGTGGCCAATGGTCAGAAGTGTGCAATCAGTTTACTTAGTGATAAGAGAGCTTGTTTACAGCAAAATAATATTGTCAGTTTGGAAAATTTTTCCGAAACTAGCTAAGAACACTTTATTCTTTCTTAAAACTAAGCTAAGCTATTTTAAAGTAGTACTTAAATTTTGGTCAAATAACTGTATTATTCAGTTTTTTTTTTAAATTTTATTAAATCTGTTCTGTACATAATTAAAATCATGGATAAAGGTGGTAGGCCAAAAAATACTATATGGAATGATTTTATTTGTGTGAAAGAAGGAAATAAAATTTACGGAAGATGCAAAAAGTGTGGACATACCATGGCCAATAGAGTGGATAGGATGAAAGTACATTCAGCAAAATGCAATAGTGGAGAACAAGAGAAAAAAACAAGGCATCGTAAATGAGGAACAAAGAGTGCATATGGAAACTGATGATACAGGTCTAAAGAGAAGTCATGAATTATTTGAAGTAAATTAATGTACATCTCGAGTTGCAGGTGTTGAAAGAGTTTGTTTACAGCAAAACAACATATCTGATTACATAGTGAAAACTGCACCCAACATGAAAAAACAGCTGGATCTACAACTTGCTAAGTTATTTTGCAGTTGCAATATCCCTCTTAATGTTGTTGAACAAAACGAATTTCTCAAGCTCATAAATTTGCTACGCCCTGGTTATAAACCTCCTACCAGAAAAGCATTATCTGGCAGTCTCTTAGATGAAGTCACTGAAGAGTTAGAAAAGCAAATGAAATCAGAACTTCAAGTAAAGGAATGCACATTAGTTGAAGATGGATGGAGTAATATCCATAATGAAGCAGTTATAGCTTCTTGCCTGCATGCTGTGGGAAAAGTTAAAAACAGCAGTATTTCACCTGAACTTCTACAGCTGATGGTGCATTTGCATTCTTGTCCTTGCAGTTCAACATCAATAGAAAGAATCTTTTCCAATTTTGGATCTATCCAGACAAAGTTACGTAATAAACTTGGATTACAAAAAGCTGCAAAACTAGTGTTTTGTTACCGCATGCTCCGGGGTAAAAAGGAATTAGAATGGGACTAGGTAAAAATGTAATTGTGTAAAACTGAAAATATTTGTTTTATTTACTTGTAATTTCACAGATTAACTTAAACAAATGTATTTTCATTTTTAAAAACTAAATAGGTTGATATTTTTTTTTTCATAAATACTTTTTTTTTCTATTTTTATAGTAGCTTATTTAGTTATTTTCTATTCAGTACAGCTTGAACCAAACTCAAGTTTGGGGGTTGTCTTGTCAACAAAATAATAGTTTGCATTGTCCAAAGGTTTATTCTAGTGTATTAAGTCAAAAATTATGATAGTTGTACAAATATTTTTGTTACAAAAGTGGTTTTAGGACAAAATTTTAGGTTTTTGACACATAGTGTCAAAAACTATGTCAAAAAGGGGTTTTTGACATGACGGTTAAAACCATGGTTAAAACCGGATAAAACCACCAACTGTCAAAATCTTCGTCGCTCCGATGGTTTGTAGGACGTTAATTGCGTCTCCGCTGAGAGAAGCGGCCAGTTGGTTCGCTCTCCCGGAGTCATCCCAGCCAATCGCTTAAGCGCCAATTAAAAATTGGGTCTTGTATGCTTTCCAGGGAGTCTTTCCGTCATAAGTAAAGACTCACTGGTGGGCGGCGCACAGTGGAGTATTTGTGTCAAAATCCTGGCCAAAAATATTTTTCATGTGTTTTAATGTTAAAATCATTACTGTTGACTTTTGACTTACTTTTTAGTATTATATACTTCTTAAATTATATAAAAAAGCGTGTTGTCGCCAAATTTGGCGATATATCGCTAAACGACTCGAAGTTGGTTTCTAACAAATGTCTTGTCCGGGGAGTGTCACTTACTGGGAAGTACTGCTTTTGTATAATACCACTTATAAATGTAATATCACGCGGCTGTCGATCTAACGGTCTGGAGTTTTGGGCGATTTTCTCCAGATGTCACGTGAATACGCATTAGAGCCTCTTAAAAAGCCCTCCGCCAAGGCAAACTTCCCGTGAGGAAAATAGCCGTGCCTTAACCCAGCGGTTCTCAACCTTTTAACTTCGCCCCCTCCCAACAAAGGCTAACTTACGGTAGCACCCCCCCCCCTTCACATTCTTCAGCATACATTCAGTTTTTTAATCTTTAACAATGTACATTTAGTCGAATTTTTCTACAAAATAATGTTACCAGTAAAGTTTGAATGACCATTTTAAGCGAAAATGGATATATTTTTCAGTAAAAATGAGAATAAATTAGGCGATTTTTAAAAATCTTGCATCATTACTTGCTCTTTGGTTTTTCTCGTGCCTCCCCTGGAAACGCTCTGCGCCTCCTTGGCAGACGCGCCCCACAGGTTGAGAAACGCTGCCTTAACCACAATAAAAATATATAAATGTAATGCTTTACTTATAATAATACTTATAAATATAATACTACTTATCTATAAATCAATTTTTATCATAAAAGTTTTCAGATTTTCCACTTTTCTAAATGTAGTTACTATTTGGATCTTAGTTTTCTAATGACTTCTGAAGATTAACTTTTTCATTCCGATTCTTTTGAACTCTGATATTCGCCTTCACTCAGAATCACTTTCTTTTTCTTCTTCTTCTTCCTTTTTTTTTTTTTTTTTTTTTTTGAGAGAGAGAGAGAGAGACAGAGAGAGCACCATCGAACCCATCTGGAAGAAGAAGTTATAGGGTCTCACTGCTATAAGGCTTGCTCTTTTTCATTGGCCTTTATCTAGAGCAGATCATATAAGGGCACTGCTTAAAAGATGCCCCCCCTTTGCAAACCCATAAAATCTCATTCCTAGCTCGAGGAGAAAGTAATTTATTTCAAGCCAGCACTTTTCTGTTTACACACTCACACTTCAATGACCCGAAGTCACAGTTGCCAACCCTTGAGAACCAAAAATGGGGAGTTTTTGCTTTGGACACAATTTACTACATAAATGGAAAACTAAGCTGTAAATAGATGGGACTATTTACATGACTAAGAAAGGGCAATTTTGGAATATGTAGAAATTTTCTTTTTATAGCAAATTGCATACTGAATTTAAAATACTGATGTTAAATCTTGACTAAAATGAATTTTATATACCTTTATCCAAACACCTGCACATAATTTATAGTTTATGAGAAATACAAGTGCGTATGTTTGTATAGCTTTTGCGATCACCCGTCGAAAAATTATCGAAAAAAATAAAAATGGCGCTATATAAATAATTTTTTTATAAAAAATGGTGGATGTTGGGGGAACATTTTTTTTCTTGGAATAGACACTCAATACTGTAATAATTACGATTATAGTTGAAATTGGGCGCGACAAGCCGCGACACCCCTTCAAAAAGCTTTTTGAAATATGAATTTTTGAAAAAAAATTAGAAAAAAAAAGTTTACAATTTTTTTTAAATACAGTCATATTATTTTTTCAAGCTAATAGATACATATAATTAAAATACATATATTTTACTACAATTATACTAAGTATCAAACCAGTAAATTAATTTAAAGAGCCCGTAAAAAAATGCAAGACGAAGTAATAGAAAACGCTGAAATTTCTTGCCGTAAATGAAGAAATTTGCTTTTAAACCGAGTGTTGCATCTTTTGGATATGAATTACGGTCGAAAAACATGCATTACATGATGCATCAGTTACTAGGCTATCCAAAAAACATATATATTACTGTTTTTTAAACAAATTTAAAATTTTCGACTTTTGGCCAGGATTTTGATACGAATACTCCACTGTGCGGCGTGACGACAACCTGATGTTTTCTGGTAGTTTTCCCAGCTTTACGAGAGAGTCTAATTTTTCTTCAATTTTAGATTCGCATTCTTCATGTATTTTCGAAACTACATTTTCTTCCAGTCCAGTTTCTCCTCAATTTTATTCTTAAATTCTTCCTGCATTCTGCAAATATCTTGCTGCAATTCTTTAACATTTTCTTCTATTCTTTGTTCATATTTCGTTTGAGTTTCTTCTACGAGCGACAGTCTTTTCTCTATTTGATATTGGCTTTCCTGAATACTCTTTTCCAATTTTTCTAATTTTCTGAAAGCACTCTCTATTTTCTCCAATCCGGATTTCATCTTTTTTTGTCCGGATCCAATAATCTTCTCCAAATTGGCTCTTCCGGCTTCAATTTTCTTCTCCAAATCGCCTTGTCCGGTTTCAATCTTCTTCGCTAAGTCGGATTGTCCAGCTTCAATTTCCTTCTGAAAATCAGCTTTCAGCTGTTCCTGTCCGGATTTTATTTCTTTTTTTTTTTTTTATCTCATCTTGTCGTTCTTCAAATTTTTCTCTAAATCGGCTTGTCCGGATTTCATCTCGTCTTGTCCGTATTTCATCTCTTTTATCATATCAGTTTTTCATCTCCTCTATCAGTTTTTTAATCTCTTCCATTTTTCTTGCACACCATGCACTGGAGAATATAAGTCTTTCTTTAGAACCCCACACCTGACACCAAATGTTGCAGAAATGTTGCTTTTTCATGGGTTATGATATGATTATTTATGATATTGGAACATTTTTGTTCTTACCTTTCATTTTAGCCTTTTAATCATATCTTGATTTTTAGATCCATCTTATTGCGTATGTTTACTTTTGTTTCTTTGAAACATTATTTCTTCAATAGTGTTGCAGAAATACTCTGCTAATTTCCTGGGTTCGTCGTTCTAAAGTCCAGTTGGTGTAGAAAGTTCTAGTAAAGAGTCCACTTGTCAGGATGGAACACAATTTTATTGCTTCTAGAACTTCGTCGAACAATCAGCTGTACAAGATTCACAAGCACAACCAAACAGTAATGTGCTTTTAACAGTCCGCTTAGATCAGAAGCTCTCACAAATGCTGTATTTTTCACACAAAATAAAACACATCCACAGGTAAAAATTCAGTGGAAATATTCGAGGGATAACACTAACAGTCCATCAAGACTCAGCAATCAAGAATTTTAAACTGAGCACTTTAAAAAAAGCTTCGAAAAGCAAGTTAAAACACTGCTTCTGTCGTGACCTTCGCAACTAAGGCCTGCTGGCTTAAAGAATACGTCATCTTAAGTAGGCCAATTTAGGTATAAAGTGAAAATTTGTAAAATAAAATTAAAATTCTGGTTGCTCATCACCATTTTATCAAATTCATCAAATATATATATAATTATTAGCAATGCAAAAATGGCATATAAAGTCAAATCAAACAACCATAATTATACTATCACAATAATTCTTGCACTTTATTTGGTTTCAAAATCTGGTTTCTAATTCTTGATAATAGCTGTTACTTTTCTGCGAGATATGTCTTATTTGTAGTATGTTTTGTGTTTTACTTGTTAGTTATATATATATATATAATATATAATAGCTTACTTACGTAAAGTGAAATCCCAAGATAATCCAATGATAAAGTGAAAAAAATATAAACAAATATAAACAAATAAAAAAAGTAGATAGCACATGGTGCCAATTAACGAGCTTATACCGGATAAGTGTTTAAATATAGCCTTTTAAGGCAATGAAAGAGTGGAAAAATTGAATATAAATTAGAACTGGTGTGCTTTTTAAGCCTAATCACATGTAACCAGAAATAGACGGAAAATGGAATTAATATTGAAATGGTGTGCTCTATCATCAGGCGCCACCGCACACACATTTCAATTTAATCGAAAAAAAAACAATAATAGCTAGGTTTCTGCAAGTTACCTGACCAAAATTAGGGTCCTTTTGTAACTTGGGGGCGCGACCGTAGCTATTAGAAATAAACAACGAGGAAGTGGACCGACACGAAGATCAAAGCTCAGTAATGGAGGCAGTATTAGTGCATGTTGCCATCAGAGAAGGCTTAATGCAATCAATAGACAAGTAATGCCATGGAGTGTGAATAAAAAATGATATATTAATAATACTTTGGAAGTGTGGAAAGGAAAAGAATAAATAAATATAAAAAAAGTAATAATTAAATTAATATATAAAAAGAATAAAAATGGTAATAATTAAATGAATAAATAAAAAATGGTAATAATTAAATGAATAAATAATAAAATAAATATTACACTAGTATAGCTAGCCTATGTTTTTACGTAGTACTAGCTGCAGTAGCTAAGAAGTACTTAGTTGAGGTTGTGGAAAAGGAGAAAAAACTGTAGAAATAATTTTAACTGTAATGATATTGATAATAATTATACTCATTTATTATTGCTATTTATGCTAATATAATTGTAAAATATTTATGTAGAACAGTACTCTGTTTGGCTTCATATATATATATATATATATATATATATATATATATATATATATATTATATATATATATATATGTATGTATGTATTAAACATTGGAGCTGCAATCACAATTTCTAATGCATTTTTAGTGTCATAGTTAATCCGTAATCAATAATAAATGAAGATAAATGTAAGAAATAATAAATTTTATAAACCAATGATAAGCAACCACAATAATAATATTGCTATATAACTTTTTAATTTTATGTCTAAATTTGGCCTACATAGGATGACTCAATATTTGAGCCAGCAGACCTTGTTTGCGAAGGTCACGCTTCTGTAGCTTCAATACAAAGCGTAACAGAGCAAACTCACACTGATCTGGGGCCTCTGAAACGCTTGTATTTATAGGTAGGGCAGAAGCTACAAGAAACTTCTAGAAGAGTCTATTTCTCGAGGATTCTACATAAAGCGGGAATTTTGATTACGTCATAGAAGAGAAATGTTAGGCTATCATGTGTTTTTAATTCAGAAAAACGAACTTTCAGGCCCCATTGGGAAAACGTGCCAAATGACCAAACTGTCGCCAAGCTTGGCGACTTTTGGTGAAATATAGCCAAATTTGGTGCCACAAATAAGTCCCCAAAAGTGAAGTTAGCGAAGGCCTTGGACCAATATTTTCTCGAGATTTCTAGAACTGCTATAGAAAAACAATGGGAAACCGATACCTCCGTATCCAAGAGCGAATCCAGAAAAGTAGTAGATAAACGAGAGTTCTGCTCAGCCGCAGCCATGTTAATTCGCCGCAGCCGAGCGCAACTGTATAACTGCTTTCCCTAGGCTGAGCGGGGAAGGGGGCGTGGTCGGACCGGATGTGGGGAGCGGATGCTAAGACCGGATGTTGGAAGGGTTGATAAGAATTTTTTTTTCCTTTTTTTTTCAAATAAGGGGACTTGTAATTTTTTCAGACTTTAAGATATTTTTGAAATAAGGGTACTTGGAAAAATTTTCAGATTGTGACATATTTTTTTAAAATAAGGGGACTTGGAAAAAAATTTTCAAATTTGAACGCGCAACCTACAAAAGAATTCATAGGCTAATGATTGTTGTCCATTAGGCCGAGAATCCTTCAGGTATAAAATTGTAGGTGTATTGTGTTATACTTTAGTTTTGAAAATGAATTGGGACTTTGATTAATTTTTCGAAGTTTATTTTTTATTTATTTAGTTTTCTTTACAATTTAGTAATAGAACCAATGCAAATTGAGTAAATGCTGCTTAATACATACTTCTAACGTTTAGCTAATTTTTGTATACTGATTATAGCATATATTTAATAAGTAACAGTTTACTAGAATATTAAAGTAGGGTTTAGGATACCCATACATTTTCTACAAAATTTCTTCTACTGTTAGGGAAGTGAGAAAATTATACCATAGAACGATTTTAGTACCTATAGTTTTTACAAATAATGATTTAGATAGTGTATGAACTGTTTTATCTAAACATTTTTTTTTTCTTAAGAGATTTTTACCCAAGTTTTTAATTTTAAGTTAAATAAGTAATTTTACAACAAATATTTTTTAACCAACAGTTTTAATTTTAAGTTAAATAATTTTTACAACAAGTATTTTTTTTAATTAATTTTACAACAAATATTTTTTAATCAAGAGTTAATTAATTTTTATTTTATTTTTTTTACCATGAGTTTTAATTTTAAGTGAAATAATTTTTTCAAAGCTCGCTAACAAAAGCATTGTGTATGTCACGCTACTCACAGATTTCGTGTCTTAATGACATAATTAACAACTGAAGACTTCCTAAGAATAGATAAGAGACACCCCACACGACAAAGATGTGAATGTGTAAGTGATACGCTAGCTGTAATGAGCGCAGATACTTCATCAATACGCACCTCAGTGTGAGAAAGTGTCATAATCGCACACACATACACACTGTCTCTCTCTTTCTTGCTATCGCACACGGTAATAAATCCTTCGTCTTTCACCTCAATCACGTGTCTCTTTTAACGGCTACCTCATACAGCAAAAAACAATCACTCAACTCCGCTCTACTCCATCAGTGTTTTAATTTTTTTGCCCTATACGTATTTTTGTTAAGTA
>JAWZYV010013670.1:0-140403 GCA_038373885.1 Cheiracanthium punctorium | reverse complement strand
GGTGAGCAGACTTTTAGAGGAGATGCAGCGTGATGACGTCATCGAGCCATCGACTAGTCCGTGGGCCTCGACGATTGTTTTGGTCCGGAAGAAGGATGGTTCCACCCGGTTCTGTGTTGACTACAGACGTCTCAATGGCATTACCAAGAAAGACAGCTACCCTCTTCCCAGGATAGACGACACTTTGGACACTTTATCGGGAAACGAATGGTTTTCCACTCTGGATCTGAAAAGTGGTTACTGGCAAGTGGAAATTCATCCCGACGACCGTGAAAAGACTGCGTTCACCACGGGACAAGGACTATGGCAGTTCAAAGTTATGCCTTTTGGACTCTGCAACGCACCTGCTACATTCGAGCGACTAATGGAGACAGTGTTGAGAGGACTTTCCTACGAAGCATGTCTTGTTTATTTGGACGATATCATCATCGTCGGAAGGACTTTCGAAGAGCATCTCGAGAACATTCGAAAGGTACTGCAGAAATTAAAAGAGGCAAACTTGAAACTAAGTCCATCGAAGTGCAATTTGTTTCGTCGGGAAGTACGTTACCTCGGGCACATAATATCCGCCCACGGAGTCCGAACCGATCCCGAAAAGACGTCCGCAGTCCAGAACTGGAGTCGTCCCGAGAATATCCACGACTTAAGAAGTTTTCTCGGTCTGTGTACTTACTATCGAAAATTCGTGAAGGGCTTTTCTCAAATTGCAAGACCTCTTCACAAATTGACCGAGACTGGACAGAAATTTCTATGGACTGAGGAATGTGAGGACGCATTCAACGAACTGAAGACGGCTTTAACATCTTCGCCGATCCTGTCGTATCCTCACCCTGACAAGCCATTTATCCTGGACACAGACGCAAGCAAGGAGAGTGTTGGAGCAGTTTTGTCCCAGGAGATAGATGGCCAAGAACATGTCATTGCCTACTGGAGCAAATGCCTTTCGAAGGCGGAACGTAACTATTGTGTTACGAGAAAGGAACTTCTTGCTATCTTTAAAGCCGTGGAGCACTTCCATCATTACCTGTACGGCCGAAAGTTCCTGCTCCGAACGGACCATGCCTCTTTAACCTGGCTTCTAAATTTCAAGAATCCAGAGGGCCAAATAGCCAGGTGGATACAGCGATTACAAGAATATGACATCGAGATACGTCATCGGAAAGGGGCATCTCATGGAAATGCAGATGCTTTGTCGAGAAGGCCCTGCATAGACAGTTGTCGCTATTGCTCCAGGGCAGAGAAAAATTACCATCTGAAACATCCCGTTGTCCGCCAAGTTACATCATCGGTATCATCTCAAGATCCCTGGAGTGACGAAAATGTTCGGGCGGACCAATTAGCAGACAGCGACATCAAACCTATTGTGGAATTTATGGAAAATCCAGCGCTAAGCCCTGTTGGCAAGAAATATCATCTTACAGTCCGGCAACTAAACAGTACTGGGCTTTATGGGATTCGCTTCGCCTGAGGAATGGAGTCCTGTATCGTAAATGGGAGTCGGACGATGGCAAGATGCTCCGATGGCAGTTAGTACTCCCTCGTTCGAGGATTCCGAAGGTTCTAGAAGAACTTCATAATGGCTTAACTGGAGGCCATTTTGGCGTAATGAAGACCCTGCAGAAAGTTCGCGAGCGCTTCTACTGGGTTAGGGCTGGAGGCGACGTCGAAAAGTGGTGTCAAGCTTGTGACGCCTGTGCCGCCCGTAAAGGCCCGAAGAAACGAAGCCGTGGAAGACTACATCGTTATAATGTAGGAGCGCCTTTTGAGAGGATCGCCCTCGACATCCCGGGACCTCTTCCGCGAACTTCGGATGGCAACAAATACATCCTAGTTGTCATTGACTACTTCTCTAAATGGCCCGAAGCGTTTCCTATTCCCGATCAAGAAGCTACGACCGTAGCAGAGGTATTGGTGCAAGAATGGATTTCCAGATATGGAACCCCTCTGCAACTTCATTCCGACCAAGGAACGAACTTTACCTCTGCAGTCTTTAAAGGACTATGGCAACTTCTCGGAATGGACAAAACCCAGACTACGCCTTTACACCCACAATCCGACGGCATGGTGGAGAGTTTCAATCGCACAATTTTGAACAACCTCTCGCTCCTGGTATCTAGGAATCAAGAGGACTGGGACAAGAAACTCCCCCTCTTTCTGCTGGCCTATAGGAGACTACCGGCTGGCCTATAGGAGACTACCGGCTGGCCTATAGGAGACTACCTGCTGGCCTATAGGAGACTAACTCCACGAGACTACTGGCTTCACGCCTTCCCAGATGCTGTTCGGCAGAGATCTTCGTCTTCCCGCCGATCTAGTGTTCGGCCGCCCTCCAGATGCGCTCTCCTCCGGGGGTTTCTTAGTTGAAAACCGCTTTCGCGGTCGGCTCCCCCGGTGGGTGCTCCCTCCAGATGCGCCTTCATCGCCAGAGGAGTACGTGGAAAACCTTCGGGCACGGTTTGAAGATGTACATCATTTTGCTCGGGAGCGGATCAACCTGAACACGGAAAAGATGAAGACTCGCTACGACACGAAGGCTACGGGACACGAGTTCAACGCAGGTGACAAAGTTTGGCTATGGAATCCTACTCGACGGAAAGGCCTGTCTCCCAAGCTGCAATCGCTGTGGGACGGTCCTTACACAGTCCTAAACCGGCTGAATGACGTCATCGTACGGATTCGTAAGTCACCAAACTCGAAGCCAAGAGTTGTACATTACGATCGGCTAGCCATCTACCGCGGTTGTAATTAGCTCAGACTATGGTCACTATGGCGTAATTCCTCTTTTCTTTCATCTCTCATTCCTTTCCTGTCTTTCTCTTCTCTTCCTCTTTCTTCAACTCTCTTTCTCTCACTACTTACGACATGTTTAGTGTACATATTTGTAATATATTGGTTTTTACTAATGTGTATTTGTTTATTACATTGATTACTTATTAGTGTAATTGTTTATTATGTATTTTATTTATTTATTAGAGTGCATTTGCTTACTGTGTTTATTGATTATTTGCTTGAATTATGTTGTTAAGATCCTGATAATGGTTATATACTGCAGATATTTGTGAGACCTCCTAACTGGGGATTGTACTGCCCGGGACTTGCAGTCCTTGGGAAGGGGGCAATGTTACGAATTTTCGGGGCAACCCGCTGCTCTGGGGCTTAAAATGGTTTAAAATTCGTATTCTACGCTTCAAATAGATAAATTTTGCTTTTTGTTGCATCAAAATCGGCCAATTAAAACCGGAGATACGGAGGTTTCGCTTTCCCATATGTTTTTCTATGGGCTTCTAGAAAACTCGAGAAATATTAGTCCTAGAGCTTAGATCTCTTCACTTTTGAGGACTTATTTTTGGCGCCAAATTTGGCGATATTTCGCCAAAAGTCGCCAAGCTTGGCGACTTTTCGGTCATTTGGCGCGATTTTCCCAATGGGGCCTGGAAGTTGTTTTTCCTGCATTAAAAACGCATAATAACCTAACATTTCTCTTCTATGAAGTAATCAAAATTCACGCTTTATGTAGAACCCTCGAGAAATTGACTTTTCTGGAAACCTCTTGTATCTCCTGCGTCGGCTATTTATAGAAGCGTGCATCGCCCCGAGGAGTCAGTTGCGAGTTGAACATTCAATGTGTGAAGAGCTCTGAGTACGCTTGTTTTGTGTGAACTGATAGTGCTATAGAAGCTGTGTTTTAGCTTGCTTTGTGAAGCTGTTTTTAAAGTGCTGTGTGTAAATTCTTCATTGCTGTGTCTTAAGGGATAGTGTACTATATCCCTTGAATATTTCCATGGAATTTTTGCCTGTAAAAGTGACTTATTTTGTGTGAGAAATACAGCATTTGTGAGAGCTTCTGATCCAAGCGGATTGTTAAAAGGACGTTACTGCTAGATTGTGCTTGTGAATTGTGTGCAGCTGATTGTTCTACGAAGTTCTAGAAGAAATAAAGTTTGTGTTCCATCCTGACAAGTGACTTTTTACTTGAACTTTTTACACCAACTGGACTTTAGAACGACGAACCCCAGGAGTAGCAGAATAATTCCGCAACAATATAATAAAATCCGAGAGTAAACATTGTATGTAGCTAGGTTTGTAGGTAGGTTTGTGACCTCCGATCTGCTTGCGCGCGTCTCTCGATCGCATTGCGCCGAGACGGTTGGTCGCAGACCTACCGAATTTTGCATACGGCTTCACTAGGACAGATACTATACGCCTCGGAGCGATTTTTTCGAAATTCGAATTAGAAAATGTTTTATTTTATGTTTTGTCCGATTTTTAGCGATTTTTTTTGCATAATACGTAATAACGCCGGTCATTGCACTCGCAATAAAACGATATTTGCATCATCGGATAGAGGAGAAAATTTTCTTTCGAAAACAGTTTGTTTTGACTATGTAACATATTTTGCCGATTTTTGGGAATTTTTAAAAAGAATTTCTCTTTTGACGACGTTTGCGTAAAAGTAATTTTAATCACTGTTGCATCTTTCATTCTATCTGTCATAACTATTTTATATTTCGGCGAAAGACGGAGCCTATATTTCGCCCACTTTTAAAGGAAGAACGGAGGGAAAATATAAATTAGGAGATTTTTTACGAATTTTTATGTTAAGAAGGATTTTGAATTTAATAAAAGCTGTTTCATGATTTCGGTATGATATCTTCCGCTATGGTTGTCTGGGAAACAGTAACAATGAATAAAATTGCCATTTGAAAAACATAAATAAAATGACTTTAAAATAACTTAGTTTCCACATGTTAGATCAAAATGACTTAGATTTCACGAGATTAAAACCCCTTTCGAAACTCAATCAAAATTACGGGCTCACAAACAAAACATACGCCACGCACGAAATTATTCCCTATTTTATAATACGTTGCCAGAAAAAGAATTGAATGCTGTTTTTTCAACGATGAATTATCCAGCATTATTTTAGATATAATTTTTAAACGGGACACGTTTTCGAATCGCAGGAAATATTTTACGTGCTAAATACGCCAATCTGACAAGAGTTATGCATAAGAATGTATGGAGAGCTGTTTTAATGGCAGCCAGAAAGTGAAATGATTATCGTTTATACTAATGCGTAAATTGCAAAGAATCACCAAAGAATAAAAAACTACATTAGTGGCAAATATCTAAACCGTTTCTTTAAATTAAACATTAAAGATGGAAAAACGAAAATATATTGGTATCAGTAAAGGATACTCTTAGTAATAGTTATTAGATATGCTAGGGCAATATTGATCAAAGCACAATATACCGCGTTAATAAATATTTCGTGAAACTATTCGTTTCTTTTCGTTTTTCAACAGCCATCTTACATCACAGCTAACTAAACATTAAATAATTCTACGTCGCGTTAATATATCCCGCGGTAATTTCAACAGAAAATTCTGTACCTGAACTTTTTTTTTCTTCGAGATTCTGTTTGTCACAAGTAGTTATGATAACATTTTAGGAAAATGTTCTCTTCTTGCCTTGCGAAGAGCGGGTACACACAACTATTTAATTATAAAATAAAACGGTTCTTCACATCATGTAGTATCTAAGGTATTAATGGTATAACTTAAATCTAAAAAAGAATATGATGTAGAAATGAGACATTTTGAAAGTTAGAAATTTTTAGGAACCGTCACGCTTTTCTTTTTCTGATCGCCAATGACACCGACATAGTTTTTTGTTTCATAATATTAACAATGTTCTCAGATCAGTATTTAGTTGTTCGTAAAGTTAGTATAATGAGTAACTTTACGCCAAGAGTCAAATCATTTTTTTTATTTTAAGATTCCACATTACTGGAATCAATTCGAATTATACATGTAAGAAAAAGCTTTGTTCCCTACCGTGCGGAGAACGGGTACGCAGCTAGTATATTTAATAAAAGAAGTGATTTTAATTTTCATGTTAATGCATTTACTCATTTTACTTCTTGTATTATGCACACATCTGTTTTTAGAAACATAATCTCCAATCATGAATAGAGTCTCTATGTACCAATAGTTTTAAGGCCAATAACTTAACATAGGTATATAAAACAGCTCTGAAATATAAATATCCAGGTATATTTCTAAAATCAATAATATATCCAGTATGTAATAAATAAAACTGTTTGTCTAAATTAGATTATTGGATGGTGATGATGGGGTTGGTTGTTGGTTATTTCAAATAAAAGAAAAATGAATCAATGAATGAATCATTCATATATGTATGTATGTATTTACGTATATATATATAGTAAAAAGGCATAACTTACAAATCAACGTAGCATCCACATAGCAGATATAAAATTCTAAATATCCATGGATTGATACATGTATGTAAATACAATGTAGAATTTTTGATTACTGGTACTTTTTCTTTTTGAGGTATATTTTTTATTTCTTATTTTTTACTCTACTGTACCATATATAAGCCTTACTAAGTGCAATTTTACTTATACTGCATAGAATAATATTAGCACTAATAACAATTAATACATGTGTAATATTATTACTATATAATTATTATGATACTATAATTATTATAATAATTATATAGTAACTATATAATTATTATTATAATTATTATAATAATTATTATTAATTGCAATAGTTTTTTCCCCACAATTCTTTATTACCATCTTTCCTTAGTACTTCTTAGCTATTAAAGCTTGTACTACGTTGCTCATATTTTAGCTATTCTCGAGTATTTTTTTAAATATTTAATATTTATTTATTTATTTATTTATTTATCTTTTTCCCTTCCATTTTCTGAATTCTTGATAAATTAACGTGGTTTTGGCAGCATTTTGTCTGTTTTTCTTTCTCCTACTTTTTTCTCCTTGGCTCTAGCTGTTTTTATTTTTGTCGATTAACCCATTTGTGCCTGGATATTTTTGCGACTTTCTTCGATTTTTACTGATAACAGAAATAATAGATAAATTTCTGATGTCAACTTCTTGAACAAGGGATGATTTCTTTTAAAATCATTATGCATAAAAATCGAAGTATCAACATCCTACTTGGTCATGTTAAAATATTTTGTAGAGTTGAGGCTCAATACTCATGAATAAAGGATAGGAAAAATAAATAACGTTTTCGACTAATAGCGAAAACGCCGTCCCAAAAAAGGGACGCTAGGCATAAATGGGTTAATTTTCTCGGTTTGCATCGATTTCTAGTCTTGTCTGTGCTTCCACCTTCATGTTAGGTTAGCATTCATGCTGGTTTTATGGTCGTACCCCCAGGTTACGTAAAGCAGTGGCTTTACGTAACTTTTGTCAGGTAACCTGCAGAAACCTATCTATTTTTGTTTTTCTTTAAATTGAAATATGAGTATGGTGGTACTTCATAATAGAATACTCCATTTCAATTTTCCACTCCATGTCCACTTCATTGCTTGGGTTCGTAAAGTTAGGCTTAAGCCCACGTGTTCTCACCTGGCTTGTTTTCCCACTTCTCTTTAGCTTTGATAGCTCTGTTTTTTACAATATTTATAGCCTCTGGATTATCAATTATTATTTCATGGTTTCAGTTTTATAATTGTTATTATGTGCTATCACTTAATGTTTTACTTGGGATTCCACATTACGTAAGTTTAGCTATATATATATTTGCCAAAATAGCGATTATCCAAATTCTTGACTTTTGACAAATAGTAATTATAATCCTTTAATTCCCCCCCCCCCTTAAACTTTTGGGTACAAAGTAGCTCATGGTTTCTTCACTTAAAATGGATCATTAATATGTAATTCCTCATGCTGAAAGATTTTTTTTTTTTACTCTTTAAATGTATCAGATAAAAATACGAATATAAATTTAAATTTATAGAGCTCGAAAGTTCCATTCAAAATTATTTCAATTCCTGATTACAAGTGCTTTTCAAGCATTGAAGCAGAATCTTGAAATATAAACATCATGACTGTTATACAACTTTTGGTATCAATTAATATTCAAGGTATTTAGAATTACTTTTCGTACGTATGTATACTCACGGAATCTTATAATTAAGTTATTTATCCTAAATATAGTTTCTCAATTTAAAATATATATATATGTGTGTGTGTGTGTGTAGTTATTACTAGAAAAATGCTAAGAATAAACCTGCGAAAATACGAAATTGCATATCAACAAATCGCACATCAACACTAATAATCATCAGTGCCAAACCGCAAATCAGTTTTAAAAAACGTAAGGATATGGGAGAATAAAATACAAGAGTGGTGCTCTTCATCAGGCACCCCCCCCCCACAGTATGCATTTGAAATATGGGGAGGGAGTATATTATTATATTGAGGGATTGGGTGATTCCAAATGATGATGATATGATATGATATGATATGATATGATATTTCCAAAACAAGGTGATATCATGCCTCTGAAAACATAGGATATCAAACAATATCAAGAGTTATATATTTCATATCTGGGTGAAATCCAGCCCAAAATCTCAAAGCCTTAGCAGTTTTAAGAAAATAACACCTACATATATTTGTATCCTCAATTGAGGATAAATGTTTTTCTATCATGAAACAAACAAAAAAAAAGTTGCTCACAAAACGTACAAGAGACTGATAAAATTTATTTAAATTAAGGGTGATATTTTTGTGCATTATTCATTTATTATTTCTTAATTATCTCAGATTATTCTTACTATTTTCGAATTATAACTATATGTATATTTAAAATATAGACTGAGAGATTAAATTTATGTTATACAACTTAATTATAACACTCTGTATATAAGCCAAAAGAAAAACTTATATATATACAAATGATAGGGATCGACCGATAGTATCGGCGCCGATACCTCCTATTTTTTTTAGATATCGGTATCGGTTCTTTCTCTTCTAAAACTATCGGGAAAGTATCGGTTTCTGTTGCTTTCATCCATTTTCACCGATACTTTTCAACCGATACTTCGCTTTTCAGAAGAAAACCACGCAGGCGCAGCACTATTCTCGAATCTTTATTTTGCTAATAAGATGAGGGGCGTCGTTTCATTGGCACATTTGTTTGCGCGAGTGTTTTCGAACTGTGTTTTTTTTTTTTTTTTTTTTTTTTTTAATTCTAACCATCGCTGAATGGATGTCGTATCCCCAAGTGTAGTCGAAATTATGGACAAAGAATCGTTAGATGACAGTTTAACAGAACAATCTTCTATTCTTCTAAATTATTTTGATTTGTTTCCCAACACTTAGGGCGAGATTCAAGTGAAACACAATTCGAACGTTTTCCCCGTCGAATAGGGGAAACTTCGAAATATAGCAATGTTTCTTATTCAACTGAAACAAAACAATCGTGTTTTGATCACGTGACAGTGCGATAGGTTTGTTCATTGGAAGCATTCTGGGGACTGAAGTGGAAACTGGGGACTGAAAAACGTTCGATTCGAACTCGATTGCGCGCGTTTCACTTGAATCTTGCCCTAAATATACTCTATCTGCAAGGATTGCAAAAACAAAGTCGAGAGGTTGGATATAATTTTACTTCAGTTTTATAAACGTTCATTTTCTCACTGTGTGGGCTCAAAAAAGAGTTCATTCATATAAATATCTATATCTATATATATATATTATATGCACAGTTGAATCTCCCTATAACGAACTCGCTCGGTTCCAGTTTAAAAATTCGCTATAGAGAAAATTCCGTTGTACAGAGATTAGAGATTTTTGCAGTTATTTCAGCAAATATTACAAACTTTTTAGTTAATTCAATGTTTAGAAGTACTATTAAATTATGACTGTCAATTAAAAATAAATTGGCATTTACTATAAATTTGTTAAACTTAACGGTTTCTTACTTTTCATTGTATAAATGAAATGTTCAAAAGTAAAGACAATCCACGAATTTAGATAATAAAATATGTAATTGCAATTTTCGTTTATTTTACTTCAAAATTCCGTTATTTGATAAAAATATTCACATTTTAAAAGTGCGCTGAAAATAGGGCGAGGCACATTTTCTTCCATTTGGAAACCTCTGTTTGAAAGGTTGAAGCATTTCGGTTCGGTATGATGTGGTTTTGGTCGTGAAGCGCAGTGCCTTATTATTATATGGGCAAATCGGGATTTTACCCGGGGCCCCCGATTTGAAAGGGACCCCAATTTTAAATGTTTTTTTTCTGAAATATTCTTTTTTATATCAAAATTTTAGGAAAAATATAACAAATTTCATAGATGGGGCCCCTAAATCCATCAATGTCCGGTGCCCCTGTTGGTCATAATCGGGCGCTGGTGAAGTGTCTTCATTATCGGAGTCAGATTCACATTCCTGGCCTCCATTTTTATCATCTGTTACTCTTCCACTAAGTGCTCTGTTCAAAAATTAAAATTTTCTTCAAAACTAACAAAAAAAATCAAAGGTAAATCTGAAACATTCGATATGGGAAGATAAGCTCTTCGTTATATGGAGAATGTTTATAGTGTTATTTAAGTCTTAGAATTACGTTTCCATGAAAAATTTCGCTATAAGGAGAAATTCGTTGTAAGGAGACTTCGTTATAGGGAGATTCTACTGCATATATAGGCTTTTGATATCGTTGGACAAAGTTGGACAAAGCTCTTGATATAGATTTCACGCTTAAGAGACATGTTTTAAATTTTTATTTAAAAAAATTGGCGCAAGGGCATCTGATTCGGCTGGGTATGATATAGATATCAAAATTGATGGGGGAAACGGCCCTTGACATCGTTTGATATTTCAGTGGATGGCAACTTTTAAAGTGTTAAAGCAGGTATGGGCAACTTTTGAAAAGTTGTTGGCCAAACTTCCGGATTTTAGCGAAGCGGCGGGCCGTATAATTGGGATTTATATGGGATATTGAATGGTTTATACGCAGTTTTGGAATGTTCTGCGGCCAGATTAAAAGCCGTGGTGGGCCACATCCGGCCCGGGGACCTGCGGTTGCCCATATGTGTGTTAAAGTGTAATATTTCAGCCTTCGAAATACGTTTCAGGTATTTGTTTCTATTTAGCTTATAGAACTTCAGATACAGACATTTTAATATTAGTCAGCCGGAAATATTTGAAACCGAAAGTAACATTCTGCTATCGGAAGTGAATCCTATTTCTGCGCATGCTAACGGGGATAGGGTTTGAACCGAATGACGTTTGCCGGACATCCCTCCCCATGGTGCCCCTCTGCAAACGTAAAAAAGGCGCCGTAAAACGTAAAAAATCAGTGCTTCTCAAACTATGGTCCGCGACCCATTGTTGGGTCACGGGAGCAATTTTGGTGGGTCGAAAATGGTGGGAAAAATTAAACTTTAGTATTTTATATATATAGTAAACTATACTATTTTATATAGCCTATATTGGTTATCGTTATGTAGTAGTGGATCTCGAAAAAAAAAATCTAGTTGCAGATTTTTTGAAGAGTTTGTCCCAAACAAAAAAGTTTGGGAACCACAGCTCTAGATCAAGATTTTCTCAGTTTTAGTTCAAAATGCCTCCCCCTTTGGAGATGGCACTCAGACCTTGCTTACCGTGCCACGCCGCCTCTGCTCAGAGCTTAGAATTAAAACAGATAAAATTTGTTCATATCAATCACAGAAAAACATATTAACAATGATCATAAATACAAAAACACTGAAGAGCAATTTCATTAAATATGGATACTTTAAGTAGCAACTTTTTATAAGACTTGAAAATTGAATTTAGTTTATCATTTATGGATTTTTCTTTTATCTTCGTTTAATCGCGTCATTTTTAAGCATCTTTTATTTAGACCCTCTAAGGCGTAGCTTGAAAACGAGCAAAAATATTTTTCTTCATATTGTAGCTGTTTTAATGCAAAATCAATGATACTAAAATTATAAACGAAAACTATACGTAAAAACAATTTATTCCTTCTTTGTGTCGCAAAGAAGTGAACTTTTTGGCAGTGACTTGAAAACTGGCGACTCCCGTGAACTTCAATTATGTGGGTCCAGAAGTTAAAGGATTCATTTTTAAAACATTACACACTGTCAAAACAACGAATTATCAAACATTTAATGGTTTTATTATCTATCAGATTAATGAGAGAACGTAGGATTTGTGTATCATTCTCTTTTCAGAAGTGCAATAATTATCAATGTGTAATAATTATTTATATTGTTAATTTAAAAAATTGAAGCTGTATTAGTATAATTAGTAATACTAATTATTATTTAATTTATTTCAAATATTGGGGTAAAAAGCATATTTCTTGTGAATAGTATTTGGTTTATATATAAGGAAAACACAGGAATAAACGGTGTGGTAACCTGTTCTTCGTAAGGAAAAGATCAAATACATGGATCACCCGGATTAATTTTGACTTAACCCTGTCTGGAGAATCAAAATATTCAGATTTTAAAAAAGAAATTAAAAATGACCATATGAGTTCATACTAAAAAGATATCTTGCTAAAACATTTAATAATTCACTTAGTGGTTAAATAATTGGAGCAGATAAATAAAACCATTAATTTTATGAACTTATTATGCATTTTAAGGGAAGAATTTACATACATATTTAATGAACAATATGTAAATACATATGTACTTACATAACTGTACTTACATACTGTACATAACTGTACTTACATACTGTACAGTTTATACATTATCACAATTTAATGCAGTTTAAGTAATCTAAAAAATATTTTTAAATGTGAAAGAATTATAATTAAGGAAATGTAAATAAAACTTGCAAGCTTTGAAGTTGAATAAATTTCATGTGTTTACTTTTGTAAGCACAAAATCGAGGCATGAACCAAAAACAAAGACACATATAGAGACAGCAAGCAGGAAGTTGTTTTAGGCCTAATATGGAAACCTTTTATCTGGCTCATAGCAACTAACAGGCGACAAAATAGAGGTTGAGAAAAACTGATTTAAATATTTGCACCTGTCGGCACTGGAAATGGATTCTCTTATTAATATATCCCTGTAACTCCCTCCCCCGTGTTTGTGTTCTGTCAAGCCTAAATGAGGGGTATAAACCTATAGGGGGGGGCAGCTTGGGCGGAGGATTTTTTGAGGGAGTCTAACGCATATTCACGTAACATCCGGAGAAAATCTCCCAAAACTCGACAGCCAGACGATTAGATCGACAGCCACGCGAGGAGAAAGAATTCTGAACCTGTACACTAAGACGCTTCCCAGTGCTCAGCTTTTTATAAATTCGGCCATTCGTCAGCATGATTGAATAGAAAAGAAAGACTAGAACTACTGTAAATACACTTCAATGTATCCACTGCTTTTCCTTTTTAATGCTTTCCACTGGGCTCAAATTTTCATCATGCTGTTATTCATTTTAACGAGAAGTACACCCTCGTTACAAAAATTTCCCAGAATGCAGATGTAGGTTTAAATGACATTAAATTATGTAAAGTATCGCTATCGGTTAAGTATCAGTATCGGCCGATACCATAACTTAAAAGTATCGGTATCGGCTATTTCCAAGGGCGGATCCAGAAACTTTTTTCGGAGGGGGCGCAAATCGTGAATACTCATTTCATCTAGTGTAAAGCACACTTACTATTGGTGAAAGCTCCATTTATCTAGTGTAAATACATTTTTCTCGGAGGGGGCGCGCGCCCCCTGCGCCCTCCCCCTGGATCCGCCTTTGGCTATTTCTGAAAATGAATTTATAGGTAAATTATCGGTATCGGTCATCGGCGAAAATGTAGTATCGGTCGATCCCTAATAAATGATTATTTAATGCTACAAAATGTTTTATAACAGTAATGATGTTTTAACTTATTTTTGGCATTGATTCTTTCATTTGATAAATTTAAAAAAAAAAGCTGAATGAGAAATCGAAATTACTACACACACAAAAAAAGAAAAGAAAAGAAAAGAATGAAGAAAAATTAGAATAACCGAACAAATTTCGATCTTTCAGAATACTATATTGAGAGATATAAGTATTTAATAAACGTGTAATATTTCTCTGAAAATCTAACGGAATATTGCTTTGGAAACGAAAAATTTCGTTTTTCAGTATTCTCAAATTCTGACTTTATAATTCTTCCTGTCCTATAAAATTTCAACTCGATGTTTTCTATGAATTTCCGATTAAAAAAGTACTTATACATTCCACAAACAACTATTAGCTCTGTAAAAAATATCTCTCGGACTTGCATCATTTAAGTTTCTTCGGGATTCCTTGTGTTGAAAGAAAAGTGATCCGATCAGAGATACTATATTAAAACTTTCTAGATTTAAAATATTAAAACCATTTAAATATTTATATAACGTGCTTTTAAAAACAACGCAACTTGATACATCCAGTAAAGCACTATTAAATTTGTAAAATGTGGTATAAAATATTAACAATTGAATGATTGATGAACATTTTCAGATGGCTGAAGCATGAAGGTCCAGCGTTCTGGCTTCCTCCGCAATTGTCGATCTGGCGTTTTGGGAGGTTTTCCCCAGATATAAAGTAAATACTCGCTAGACCCCCTTAAAAAGTACTCGCTCAATACATTTTTCTCTTTGGATGATAGCTCTATACAAAAGTAAAATTGTATATTTGAGTATTGGCTGCAATTTTACCTTCCCTTTCCCCACACACATTCACGATGTTAAATTTCTAGAACTTTCTCTTGGGGATGGAGGCATCAATCGTTATTGGTATAGCAATTAAAAAAAAATGGGGTCTATTATAAAAAAATGGGGTCTAAATGGGGTCAAGTTCCATAACTTGAACATCTAAAACAATCGCTAATCCAGAAAATATTCCAGCTAGTGAGGCTTAAGTCCCTTACTTCTACGACAATGTCACATGAGTCCTTCCCCAGCAGGTGGATTCAATGCAACCCCTTTTGAAAATTGTATGGATGCCCTTTTTTTCAAGGCCGAATCGTATGGATGCGGTTGGCCATGGCGTTAGAAATCATTTAGCAATTTTCATAATTTTAACCTTATAATCTAAAATTTCAGCACGATTCGCCACCAGAAGATGATATTTCTAATCAAAATCCTTCTGAGGATATGTTTAGCTCGCCCATTCACAACTATTGAACACATAGGCGATCCAAAAATCAGAACTTCAGTTTTTCGCTCCCCCCTAATATACATATACATACACATACATATACATATATATACATACATATCCATACATATATATATATATATATATACATACACATGTATACATGATGGGGAAGGCGGGGTAAGGTGGCGAACTGAAGCAACTATGATTTTTATTGGCTACTGTGAATGAATCTAAGAACCGAGATTTTTGTGATAACTTCTTTCGCGTCCTGCCTTACACCTCGAATTTTTTTAATCTGCTGTTTCAACTTTTAAGTGATGAAAAAACGGTTCACCTAAAAAGGTAAATTTTGTCATTTTTCCTCAGCCATGATTACTCTCCTATAAATGAAATCGTCAAATGTATGGATGACATGGCCACACATATATTCTCAGTTCACTTTTCGATTTTTGCACCAAACAAGGACACACTGCATGAATTGGTAACCTGAGAAATATCTCTGCTTGCTATTACTCGATCGACACGTGCGAATATACAAATATTTCCCTTGGTTTCCGAAAACAGAGTGCATCCAGCTTTCGTAGAAACTTCCACAGTTTGCTTCTCAGTTTAATTATGATTTTAACAAGAAAGTAACATGCTTTCTGAAATTTTGTACATTGATGTCTGAAATTGCTTTAAAATAAAGGGTGGCTAAATAACACACACCTTCATCTTCACATTTGCTCTTTTTAAAAAAACCTTAACTACTCTAATATAATGTCATACCACATACTATAGTATAGCGCGATATAATGAAATATAAAATAGTAAGTCATTCAAAAAGCGCCGATTATAAAATACTTTCGAAGAAGATGCTTTGTATCGAATGTTCAAAAATGTATCTATAGCAGCTTTAAATTTCACTAATATTGAGCAATTTTTACATTTTTCTGAAATCTAAAGAATAATGTACGTAATACTCTTAAGTAGTTTCATAATCTTTTATTTTGTTTCGATAGTGAAACTGTTTTATAAGTCAAATTTTGAAAATAACTGTTCCAGTGCAAAAGAAGAAAAGAATGTGCCTTACCATTAAAATTCAGATTTCCTTTAAGAAAGAACATTCTTCTTTGCAAGCACGAAGAATCTTAATGAATAATTTATTATAGTAATTTATGTATCAAACCTCGGAATTTAATTAATAATTCCATTTTTCATAAAAGAAGCGTTTCAAAATGCTCTCTCACAAAGTAAAAAAAATTTATTTGGGAAAATTTTTCAGAGGGGCATGTGAATAAAATGTCCTTTAAGTTGCAAGAGATCTTGATTTTTAGGAAAACATTTTGAGACTTTTTAAAAAATATAATTCGTTATTTAAAAGTGTGGTGGTCAAAAATGTAAACTAACCAGTTCATGCTGTATGGCATGTATTGAAATAATTCATAAACAACATGTGATTTTTCTAAAATTCACATGTGTCAGATGTTCACGTTAACTTGAATATAACTTCGCTTTTATATTCAGTATGTGGCCAAAATATCAGGGAAAATACTCAAATTTTTGTATTTTATAATTTAACTGAAATTTTAGAATACATAAATTTATTTTCATAACTTTTTTATTTTGCTTTTGCGCCAGGTATCATTATTCTTGTTTCTGAGAAGTGGGAACCCTGTATCACTGTGTACTTATTAGTTAAATGAGGATAGACTTTACTTATGATTTGGTATAAAGTGCTGTTAAAATTTTAAGAAATAATTTTTCGTGATCGACATAATTTAAACGTCAATAATATTTCTTATTAAATTACACTGGTTTCAAAAAATTGAGGGAAAATCCCAAAAATAGCGATAACTCGCTCAAAAATAAGCCAATCCGTATGAAATATGTGTATGCTGTCAAATAAATTTTACTGAAGTAAAGCTGCAATATGTAAATTACTCACGTTGCAATCAGAATGTATTAATTATTAGAAGCATGAAACTGCATCTTTGAATTCAAGCCTGTAACTTTTGCTGCGACTGTAAGGTAAGAAATCTGGGATAATTAATTCGTAGCAATGACTTCCAGACATCATTTGCTAGAAGAACTGCGATGGAGAGACTAGAGGCAGGGCAAAGTCAAACACAAGTGGCCAGAAGGCTTAAAATCAGTCCGTCTGTGGTTCAAAGAGTTTGGCAACAACTTCTAACGACAGATCGCTGTTGGTGCTGTGTTGCTTCTAGGGGGTGTCATATTCCATATTGAAGGTGCTCTTCCTATACCAAACTGACGCATGCAATTTGTTGATTTCATACATATGCTAATCAACCATATTTCATGCATATGCTAAATCCACCAATTTCTTTTCATGCTCTTTTATAGCTTACTTATTATCTGTTATACACTGTGGGTGAGTTTCATTCAATTCTATAAATAACTTTTTGAGTAATCGTCATTTTTGGGATTTTTCCTTAATTAATGATAACCAGTGTAGTTTAGCTGTATTTTATGAGTTAATTTCAATTTGGACAACAGAATGACGCAATAACTTCGAAATTGAATCTTTCTAGTATGAACAAGTCTTCAGGCATATCCATGAGAAAATTTAGAGAAATACAGACGTTACATCACTCTACATTTCCACAGAGACTTAACAACGCTTGCATGAGTTTTGATATCGGTTCTGTGCCGTCATTAAATAAAAAATGGATCAAAACAAGATTCTGGAAGCGAACTATGTCCGAAAATGCTGAAGAAAGATTATCAATAAGCTTTGCAATGGTAATAAAAAGTGACATCTGCAGTGAAAATTTTATAGTAGTGTGAGTGTGGCTCGTATCCCAGGTAGCACGTAACGGATTTTAAACGTTGCAGTTTGGTTGCAATGGTTGCATTTTCGTTAAGTTGCAAATATTCCTATTTCTGACTTAGCAGAAACGTTGCTTTTTTGTTTCAGAGGTTGCATATTGGTTACGTTGCAAATATGCCGAACCGGTGATGTGGCAGAAACGTTGAATTTTGGGATTCATTTTACCCTGCTCTTTCTGTTGCTGTTTTGTATTTCGATTTTAAAACCAATTTGCAATCGTTTTATATTAGTCCGTTTTTCCATGTTTAGGGCGTTTAGAAAACGCTGCATAAAGGTTGCATTTTGGGACATTTAAGAGCAGCATACGAACTCCATGTTACCTACTGCAAGGTCAAGTCACTATCCAGTTCAGTCGCTTGTTTACGTCCGCCATTACAAAACGGTGTGTTGCTTTACTGATTCAAATGTCGATTAGAAAAGTAAGTAAATGATAATATTATTGTAATGATTGTATTTCAGCTAATAGTCTAAGAGCCAGCGACCGCCAGACCTTCGTCATAGTATAAAAGCTGAAACTTTCTCTGCGCATACTCCCCAACAGAGGTAAGAACAATCGGCCACTATAAAGTTTGGATGACCTTGGCTTTGGCAGGTAACAAGTGGCAAAGGTGTATAAAATTGCAGAATATTTTCGTCATTTCATAAAGCTTAATTTTTTTATATGTTCTTCTTCGCAATACTAGAAATCACTTTATCCCTTGCCAGACACTTTTCCATCGTGGCAAACCCCCGCCAGACAATCTCAAAGTCATGGAAAACTGTAGTGTTCGTAAACTCCTCCGACGAAGTACGTCAATCTGTCACAAAGTGCCAAGCCCATTTTATACTGCTACTTCTGAATTTACGATGCTCCAGCGCGCTCGTAGAATTACGTTTTCCATGACTTTGAGGTTGTCTTTTTGGGGTTTGCCACGATGGAAAAGTGTCTGGCAAGGGATAAAGTGATTTCTAGTACCGCGAAGAAGAACATATAAAAAAATTAAGCTATATGAAATGACGAAAATTTTCTGCAATTTTATATACCTTTGCCACCTGTTACCTGCCAAAGCCACGATCATCCAAACTTTATAGTGGCCGATTGTTCCTGCCTTTATTGGGGAATATGCGCAGAGAAAGTTTCAGCTTTTATACTATGACGAAGGTCTGGCGGCCGCGGGCTCTTGCTCTATAACGATATGTGTTTACTTGAAGAAAGATACGCGTAATGGATAATATTTTGTCATGAAGGCTGTCTTTAAAATAGTTGTTCGTATATTCTCATACATAATCCTTGTCAGAATGCAGTGTTGAGCAAGGTGAAGTATACACTGTAACAAAAATTCAGAAACGTTTCAGCTAACTGTAAGGCAACTTTTTTCGTAATTGTTTCTCACAAAGCGTGAGAAACATTTATGATAGGTGACATAAAATATTTCAGAAAGCGATAGTAAAGGTTTCAGAAATTACTATTCAACAATTCTGAAAGTGATATAAAAAGTTTCATTAAATTAAAGAAAACGTTTCCACATTAGTAGTGAAACTTTTTCTGTCATTGATAGAAACATTTTAATAGATGATAGAAAATGTTTCACTGCTAATACAGAAACGTTTTCTGTATTCAATAAAAATGTTTATATAAGTGTTAGGAACTGTTTCACTACTACTATAGAAACATTTTCTGAACTTTAAAGAAACTTTTATATCACTGTCAGAAATGTTATAGGCTCACTGAATTGATTTCCTTTATTTTGAGAAATGTTGCATGGTAATTTAATAAAATTATGCAAAATTTCTCATGTAAAATTGTCTCATGTTTTATCAGAAGACTAATAAATATTTTTCGGAAAAATATTTCTTTTCTACTTTTATTATTCTTTTCTTTTTGGGGTTTTCATATTATTTTATATAATTAGTCATTTCCTATACCACTATATGTGCGTATACCACTATATTTATATTTATTATTTATGCAACTTTATTTTAATAATATATGGTTAATTTCAAATTTGGAATTTCTCAGGGGAAAAAGAATTACAACTACTCTTTAAGACATTTACACACACAGTTAACAAAAGATACTAACTCTCCCACTGAAAAGTGTAATGTGACTTTTTATGACATAGTATTGTGTGCGTGTACATATATACAATGTAAAATTTTACTTTCTGTATATATTCTTTCATACATAAATGTGTAAGTTATCTTTTCAAGTCGCTGCTTTGCAGAACTGGTTGTTGTGTGTGTGTGTGTGTGTGTGTGTGTTTGTTTATATAGATATATATACAGGGCCTCCGAGAGAATTTTTATATGGCGGGACCTAAATGTTCCCGCGCCCCCCTCCCCAACTTGTTTTTGCCTCAAGAAACATATTTTAAATTCTGCCCAATTTTACTCTAAAAGTAGTTATTAAAAATGAAAAAGTTAATATTGTGGAGTCATTTTTATTCCTACCTAAATTATAATTTTAATAACAGTATTTACAATCTGTAATAATGTATTATAGAAAATAAAAAAAATGAGGTATCATTACGGTATTTTTATAACCAGATTCCAAAATCTTCATTTCCCTTAGCACCCTCGCTGTCTAACATGTGTTGCAAATCACTATCACCAACAGTGTGTTATTAATCTGTAAATGCACCAGTTCATATTTTGCTTTAGTTAAACACACAGTTTCGAAAATTAATTATTTTTCTTTTAGTGATTTTTATATAGAATGTTAAATGAAAAGAATGAGTAAGGAAATCTTCATATTTAGCGATTTTTTATTCATGCTTGAAGGTTAAAAATATATATAAATGGAAGAATTAGCATATTTATTATTTAATTTTAATAATGCCTTTTCGTGCCTTTTTACTTGCAAAATTTCGTATAACATCATCAAAATTAATAGTTCTGGCAATGTCAGATTCGATGCTTAGTCTTGATAAGTCTACAAGTCGTTCTTGAGACATGGTTGATTTTAAGAAATTTTTTATGAATTTCAATTTGCTGAATGATCGTTCAGCAGAAGCTACCGTTGCTGGAATGGTTAAAAATACCCTAAGGGCAATGGAAACATTTGGAAATAGA
Organism: Cheiracanthium punctorium; assembly: GCA_038373885.1. Taxonomy (NCBI): domain Eukaryota; kingdom Metazoa; phylum Arthropoda; class Arachnida; order Araneae; family Cheiracanthiidae; genus Cheiracanthium; species Cheiracanthium punctorium. Next base: position 119,574 of record JAWZYV010013670.1, on the reverse strand, counting down.
TTGTTAAGTTTATATTCTGTTAGTATGTTCAATAAATCCAGAAGCTTTAATTGATTAATTCCAAAATTAGCTTAGTGGACGGATGGTAAGTGAATTATTTCTGAAAGAAAATCTTCACTATTCAGATCATCTTGGTACTGTTCCGATAGAAATAATGCCGTTTCTTTCAAACTGCTTTCAGGTATTGTTAAATACTGCCATAATATTTCAAATTTCCTTGACAAGTTTTTGACAGCATCAAATCGTACAGTTAGTCCCCCTATGGCACTCTCTACCAAAGGATAAAACATGTAAATTTTAAAATATTTTTCTTCATTATATAACCGTTTATCAGTTTCTTCACTATCCAGATGATGCATCTTTTGTTTTTTGCGTCTCTCATCATATCCACGGGAAAATGTTTTCTCGATCTCCATACTTAAAGCTACAGTTTTAGCTTCAGACCAGACTGAATTCCAATCATTTCGAAGTGTTTTCAGGTCGGAGAGCAATGCTCCTATATTTTCAGCTTTGACATCAATTGTTGTATTTCTGGCTTGGATGAATTTATTGCACGTATCGATTCGAAGCAATATTTTGAACCACACAGTTGACATTAACATACACACGAAATATGACATATACCATAGAACTCCATTAATTTCATTTTTAGTTTTTGGAGTTAAATTTAAATCTTTCAATTCTTGTAGTGCTAACTTGATGCCAGGAAGGTGATTTGCAAACGGTTTGACACTGTGAATTCGATCTGACCATCTGGTATCTGACATGCTATGAACTGCGCAGTGGATATGCTTCCGTAAAATATCCCAGCGCTTCGGACTAGAGCTAAATAAATTATAGGTTGTTTGTATAGAATATTTTTAAAGTAAAGATGAAGAAAGGAAATTTGTAGTGCATTTTGAAAAAATCACGGGCCCCCTCTAATTCGACGGGCCCCAGGGCAGTGCCCCGGCTGCCTTCCCCTCTCGCTGGGCCTGTATATATATATATATATATATATATATATATATAGCATTTGGGCGCTACGGGAAGATATGTGTAGTCGTAGTCCGGATAAGTCGTGGCTTTTGAGGTGCATTCTCGGCGTGGAATACTACGCGAGGCGTTGACGGGCAGAGCAGGAGGAGGCGGCGCGACTGGGTAGGGACTCTGGCTTAGAGCCCCCCCCCCCGGCCGGCCGCGCCGGTAGATGGCAGAAATGAAACGGAATCCAAGTACGATTACATCATTTTATTGGACGACTGAGTACATCTTCTTAGGCAGCACGTCACCTTAGGCAGCTGTGTCACGCGAAAAGTCTGCTCCTGATCTCTTGCAGGTCCTTTTAAAAGGTTTCGACGTCGTGTCACATGACCGCCAAAGCGTTGTAACCATTGGCCAAAAGCTAAATCTGGGCAGAGGTTTTCCCAGGGTTTGTTATGACTTTTATGACGCCTATGTGGCTGTCTGCTGGGACAGTCTACAAAATTACAAAGGAGTTGCAAGGGACCGTGTAGTAATTGCAGTTTTTGAACGCGGATTTCTTTGTTCCAACTGAATTAAACTGCGTAGTTCCAGAAATATGGGATTTTCATGGGCTTTTGACTTGTAATGTTACAGAATATCCTCCCCCCGTCTGATAAGAGGCTGATGACCAATGCCTGCATTGGAGGGCAGACTGACTCAGAAGAGCGAGAAAAATTTGGAAAAAGCCTTAATTTTTTTTTTTTTTTTGAGAAAAAGAAATTTAGGTCATGTGGCACAATTTAATAACTTTCAATCAAAATTAAATATACATTAGAAATTACCTGGATTAATTATTGTAAGTACACAAAAATAAGTAGTTGAAAAATAATTATATATGAGCACAAAGATTTTAAAGGTCTTCCACAACAATGGACTTCAAAGACAACAGTCAATTTGTGCAGATGCTGTTGTTAAAGTTCCAAAAATGGCAGTTTTTCAGTCCTCACACACAAAATATCACTGAAATTATTTCTTGTATAACGCTATAAAAAGAACACATTTGGTTGCATATACCATAACAGCTTACATACTATACATTTTAATAAACACATGGGCCCAAAAAACATCACATAAAATACAATAAAAGGTAAAAATATTCAGACTACATTATAAAATACTGGATACAATTTATGTTAAATCACTTCAAATATTTGGCTTTGGCTTGAATTCTACCTTCTCAATTTATTTTAAATCATTTCAAACATTTGACTTCGGCTTCAATTCTACCTTCTCATATAAGTTCTCTTATTTCTATTATTATTTATTTTCTTTTTATGGCTACTTCAATGCAAATTGTATGGCACTTGTCTTTTATCTAAATTCTTTTTTCTGGGTTTTTCTTTTGGGTAATCATGCTCGTGTGTTTGAGGTACCTACTTGTTTGAATGGTGTAACCCTAACTCCATAATTTCGAGATCCTTTGTAACCTCTAATCTTAGCAGGTAGGGGGGTGTAAGTGTTGGTGTAAAAAAAATGGTTAGCTTTCTCCCTACTGCGCGCCTTGACAAATAAGGAGGAGGAGCTGTGGCCGTGTAGTGGACCAACTTATTCTTCCAACAGGATATGACAGTCCAAAAATGACATCTTGTGAAGGACAAGATGCGAAAAAGGAAGGGGGACATTCGTCATACCTGTGGAAGTTTTTCAAGAAAGGAAAAGGGGATTTTAAGGAGTGGCCATCCCAAAAACGTCTTTCGGCATTGTCAGGGCTGTCTACATTTTTTGTTTTTCAGCACCCATGGTGACTGAAGTGTCAAAAAAAAAAATGAGCAGCAAAATTTACAGCTACTTGGGATGACTTCCAAAACTAAATTTAGAGGTGGGTCATAGGACAGAGGCTTCAAGAAGGAGAGAAATGATGAAAGATAAAAGAATTAGAATTTGTCAAAATCAGGAGTTTAAATCTCGGATTAAAAAAAAAATACACACACATTTAATTTTTTTTTTTTCATTTTATATTATTGATAGACAAAACGCAATGTTTAATCACCTAATGTGAAGTCATGTGATGTTAGGCATCAATTTTTTTTTCAAATAAATAGGAATCTGAGATTTTAAAATTGTCATTCTTCGTGATATAATTTGAATTTATCAGGTGAATTATAATATCGCAACCTACATTATTATGAAAGAAATCATTATTAACTCTTTAAATAGCCGGAGAAACGCTTTCTGTGACAATGGTGGGCTTTTCTTGAAAATAACCCTCAAACATTATCATTTATCACTATTTCCCTGCTACCTTACAAGAGAAAACAATTCTATGTAGCATTTGGGCGCTACGGGAAGTTGCGTGTAGTCGTAGTCCGGATAAGTCGTGGCTTTTGAGGCGCATTCTCGGCGTGGAATACCACTCGAGGCGTTGACGGGCAGAGCAGGAGAAGGCGGCGCAACTGGGTAAGGACTCTGGCTTAGAGCCCCCCCGGCCGGCCGCGCCGGTGGATGGCAGAAATGAAACGGAATCCAAGTACGATTACATCATTTTATTGGACGACTGAGTACATCTTTCTTAGGCAGCTGTATCACGCGAAAAGTCTCCTCCTGATATCTTGCAGGTCCTTTTAAAAGATTTCGACGTCGTGTCACATGACCGCCAAAGCGTTGCAACCATTGGCCAAAAGCTAAATCTGGGCAGAGGTTTTCCCAGGGTTTGTTATGACTTTTATGACGCCTATGTGGCTGGCTGCCGGGACCGTCTACAAAATTACAAAGGAGTTGCAAGGGACCGTGTAGTAATTGCAGTTTTTGAACGCGGATTTCTTTGCTCCAACTGAATTAAACTGCGTAGTTCCAGAAATATGGAATTTTCATGGGCTTTTGACTTGTAATGTTACATATATATATATATATATATATATATATGCATACATACAGTTGAACTCATTTTGAATCTTGGATAAAATAAATTATTGGTTGCAGTTAACTTTCAAATGGTCCCATGCAACCAAATTCTATTTTACTAATGTTGGATATAGTAAAACCTCGGTTGTACCATAGTGAAATTTTAAATTGGTTAACTATGATTAGGTTCGAGTGTAGGTGAAAACTAAAAGCGTATCTGAATTGACGTAGCATGAAAGAAAAATCTATGGAAGAAATTTAAATTAATTATAATTACATATACATAAAATAAATTTTGTAGTACACTAACTGATCTTTAAATGTGTACAAATGAATATCAACGAGAATCTGTTTCTTTGATAATGCATGACTAGCCACATGAGAGCTTTGGGAATATGCAAATATTGCGTAAGCATCTGATGGTCTGGTGATCATCTGATCTAGAGCTTTGCTTATTTTTCCTGAGAAAGGAAGGGGGTGTTAAGTATAAGCAGGGCTTTGTGAAGGTAAATGTAGATTTTTTGCTTTGCACATGCAGTCTCAGCTGAAAAGAGAAGAGTTACTATTTCGTCCAAACAAAAATTACTTACTACTATTTTTCCACAAACCTGATATTTCTTCAATTAGTCTGACCCTTATTAAATTTCCTTCACATTTTTTTTTTCAGTTTCCCTGATATTCTCTGACTTGGTCTGTATAGTATATTGTATGTCAGAAAAAAGGCACTTCACCATGAAGGGGAAAAACATAAAGGGCAAAAAATTGATGTGTAAATGAGGGTATAAATTGGCCAAAATAAAAAGTACTTATGTTGTACTTGAAAAGCACTATTTGACAAACATAGCAAATGATGATATATTTCATAGAAGGGGGGGGTTCTCATTTTTATGAATTTATGAAGGTCACAGTATGAAAACAGTGAAAAATATTCCAAGAAGTCCAAAGCTTTTTACAAAAATAAAGACTGCTATTACTTATGCAAAAATTGTAGTTTGATATACATACACTCAAAAAAGTAATCGAGTGTAAACCAAATTTCTTATAGTGATTTTGTGACCAGCTAACTACTTTTTACTTTTTAGAGAAAAAAAAAACAAAAAAAACCACAAGCAATATGAGAAATTATTTTTAACTACTTCATGATTCATTTTCCAAGAAACATACATTATACATGAAATTGGCATAGGAAATTTGACTTGCACTCGAATAATTTTTTGAGGTGTACATAAAATGTACAACATACAAGAACTTTATGTATAGATTACTGAAAAGATTAAATCTTTATACAATAATATTTTTGATTTTGAATGAATTCTTATAATTTCAGAAATCCTCTGGAGTTTTATGAATTGATGTCTGTTTTTTTTAAACGAATTTTACCTAAAAATAATCCTTTAATTATTAATATACCTTTCATGATATAAACAATTTTATTCCTCTTAATTTAAAATTATTATATTTTGTGAGAGCAAGACAAAATGTTATCTGAGTAATTTCATAAGAGGGAAGATATTTGCAAATTGCCATCAAAAAAATGCTCTGTACTTTATCAAATATACTTAATTAGAACCTTAAAGTATAAAATAAACACAGAAATGGTTGCTTTTCTTTTTAGGGAAAGAAAACCAGAATAATCCCCCTCCCCTCCCCCCTGTTAACTATTGGCAGCAAACATAAAATAAGGGTCGCACATAAAAATACATAACCTCATTAGGTGTTTGCTGCCTGTCAATGGAAATTCCATCAATTTTTAACATAGCTGTTATGCGAGTCTGTAAATTTGGACTCAACAAGTTAACCTTTAAAACACTCATACACTGTTATCTCATTTATTCAATACTCAAAGGTGTTTAGATACGTTAATGTGTGATATCTAAGTTAATACTGCTTATAAGTTGCTGGATCACAGATTTTAAATGTACTGTAGACAGTTCTTTCCTTTTCCTGTTTTCACCTTTTGTAACACAAAAAAACTCTTTAAATCATGCTAATTCTTTTTCTACAACTCAAACCATGATTGTCAATAAAACTGAATTTAAAAATTTACTGATAAAATTTTCCAAAAGTGCAAAATGTTGAATTTTTGGGATAAATAGTGGTTTTAATTGTGTGTGTGCACATTTGTGCCATAAAATAGTGAGATTTTATAGGAATTTCTAATTTAAATTATTCATATATATGGAAAGTGGGAAATTTTCTTTTAAAAATAATTGATCTTATTCAAAATAACCCTTTACTGCCTGAGAGTGGAAGATGTGTAAAACTAATTTTCTTGTAGTATATTTAGGACATTAAAGTTACACAACACACAAAAATATAAAAACATTTGCAAATTAAAAGCATGTATACCATAAAACACACAATAAAGCCAAATAAAGACATAAATATTTAATATGAAGAAAACAAACATACATTAAAAGAGAATCACATTTATAACATTAAAATGAATCACTGAAAGTATAGCGAAAATTCAAAAAAATCACGTACAAAATTTCTATATTATCAAGACCTATATATAAAGCTCTTACAATGGAAAACTGAGTGGAAAAAATACTACATTTTCAAGTTTTTAAAAATCAGAGCTCTAGATTAAGGTAAAGATTTTTTAAAAAAATTCAAGAGCTTGGAGGTAAATAATCACAAAATTTTACCAATTTTCTAGGCAATCTTCAAAGATTTGGTGGCAATTTCAAGTTTTTAAAACAAATATTTAATATAAAGAAAACATACATTAAAAGAGAATCACATTTATAACATTAAAATGAAACAATAAAAGTATAGTGATAATTCTAAAAATTCACATACAAAATTTGCATATTATCATTATTAAAACACATATATAATGCTTACAATGGAAAACTGTGAGTGAAAAAATATTAAGTTTTTAAAAGTTAGAGCTCTGGATTAAGGAAGATTAAAAAGCAAGATCTTGGTGGTAAATCATCACAATTTAATCAATTTTCTTTGCAATCTTCGGCGATTTACAGGCAATTTCAAGTTTGTAAAACAAATATTTAATATGAAGAAAACATACATTAAAAGAGAATCGCATTTATAACATTAAAATAAATCATTAAAAGGATAGCAATAATTCTAAAAATTCTCGTTCAAACTTTCAATATTCCCCAGCAGCACACTTACGTTCCAAGTACGAACTGGGAACATTCAGTTTAAACGTTCAATGTACGTAAACAAAAAACGTTCTACTAACGACTATGTGTCCGGGCAGCCGACGTGTTTAAAACGTACAAAACCGGTTCAAATTATGTACTTCCCGAACGATTAAATGTTTCGGTAGGACGTTCACACTGTGTTTAAATTATGTTTTGTCTGAACGTATTATATCGATGTGACGTCACCGCCCTCTTCCTTCAACCAATCAACAGTAGAATTGAATGTTATCGTAGCTCAATTTGATTGGCTGTGCAATTTTCACCAAAAACGTGTTTAAAATCGATAGTATCGATATCGTTCGTCGAAACTGTTTGTATCGATACTAAACATAAACAATGATATTTAGTTCCGATTTCATGCTTTCCAAATAATTTTATTTATGCACATACTGTTATGAATTTTAACTTAACTGTGACGCTGTAATTAATTTATTATGACGCCCACGTTCGCTCATGAGATAGTAAATTTTTGCAAGTGAATGTGAATGTTAGCTGGATTTCCAACTTTGCTTGCAAAATTATGTTTATTGTTTTAAAAAATTTAGAGGGGAAGGATTGACATTTTCTAATTTAATGAAAGTTACTAGTCTGTTGAATATGCATATACTTAATAGATAAATACTGTCTAGAACCAGTACTGAAACCCATTACAAAAAATTGCTAAATTATTTTTAGCTACAAAAACTCAAATTCTGTTAACAGTGCAAGTTTTTTTATGCATTATTTGCATAAACTGAATCTTCTAGAATAAATTTAACCGCAGCTTGCAGAAAAAATATTCTTTTACTGTTCCTAGATTTATAATTAGATTCCATTGGATTTTTGGTAAAATCATACAAGCCGGTGCGCACCCCATGTAAACACGGCGACAGTCGCTGGAGCTTGGCAACCGTCAAGCTCCAGTGACTGTCGCCAACCATTTTGCACGATCAGCAAAGTATTTTAACACATTAAAATTGCACATATATTCCACTTACAAAAACATTAAAACAAAATACAACGTCCATATTTAACCAAAAGAACGTCTGCAAATTCAGTAACAGGCAATTTAAAATGAGCAAACAGTGGACCGTTTTTAACCCATTTTTGCCTAATGTCCCTTTTTTGGGACGGCATTTTCGCTATTAGTCGAAAACGTTAGTTATTTTTTTCTAGCCTGTATTCATGATTATTGAACCTCATCTCCACAAACTATTTTAACATGACCAAGCAGGATGTTGACAGTTCAATTTTTATACGTAACAATTTGAAAAGAAATCACCCCTTGCTCTAGAAGTTGACATCAGAAATTTATCTATTATTGCTGGTATTTGCAAAAATCGAAGAAAGTCGCAAAAATATCTGAGCACAAATGGGTTAACTAAAAAAAAAAATACAGTGGATTCAGCAACCTAGCTGTACAGCTATGTAAACTATGCAACCAGTGGACCGTTTTTAACTAAAAAAACCTCAGTGGATTCAGCAACCTAGTTGTACAGCTATGTAAACTATGCAACCAGTGGACCGTTTTTTACTAAAAAAAATCTCTGGATTCAGCAACCTAGTTGTACAGCTATGTAAACTATGCAACCAGTGGACCGTTTTTAACTAAAAAAACCTCAGTGGATTCAGCAACCTAGTTGTACTCTCTCAAACTGGCTGAGCGAAAAACGCTCAGACTGATTGAATATTTCTTCTTTTTGCGTAACGAAGTTGCTCTTCTCAGTCTGAGCGAAATGTTTTCTTTCGGCGGAGCGAATAACGCTCCTTTTTGAAAGATTTGTCTTCATTCAGTTTTTGGCACTTTTTATCATAAACGGAGCGATTTTTCTGAATTTCGCTCCGTTTTCATTAATATGCTTTCATTCAGTTATGAATGCCTACCATCATAAAATGGAGCGATTTCCATGAAACGCTCCTTTATGAATATAATCATTTTTCGTTATATATGAGCTTTAAATCGAAATGTGTATATATATTGTTGCGGAATTACTCTGCTACTCCTTGGGTTCGTCGTTCTAAAGTCCTGTTGGTGTAAAAAGTTCAAGTAAAAAGTCACTTGTCAGGATGGAACACAAACTTTATTGCTTCTAGATCTTCGTAGTACAATCAGCTGTACACAATTCACAAGCACAATCTAGCAATAACGTGCTTTTAACAATCCGCTTGGATCAGAAGCTCTCACAAATGCTGTATTTCTCACACCAAAATAAGTCACTTTCACAGGCAAAAATTCCGTAGAAATATTCAAGGGATATAGTACACAATCCCTTAAGACACAGCAATGAAGAATTTACACACAGCACTTTGAAAACAGCTTCACAAAACAAGCTAAAACACAGCTTCTATAGCACTATCAATTCACACAAACGTACCGAGAGCTATTCACACATCGAGCGTTCAGCTCGCACTGACTGACTTCGGGGCGATGCCCGCTTCTATAAATAGCCGACGCAGGAGGTACAAGAGGTTTCCAGAAAAGTCAATTTCTCGAGGGTTCTACATAAAGCGTGAATTTTGATTACGTCATAGAAGAGAAATGTTAGTTTATTATGCGTTTTTAATGCAGGAAAAACAACTTCCAGGCCCCATTGGGAAAATCGCGCCAAATGACCAAAAAGTCGCCAAGCTTGGCGACTTTTGGCGAAATATCGCCAAATTTGGCGCCAAAAATAAGTCCTCAAAAGTGAAGAGATCTAAGCTCTAGGACTAATATTTCTCGAGATTTCTAGAAGCCCATAGAAAAACATATTTGAAAGCGAAACCTCCGTATCTCCGGTTCTAATTGGCCGATTTTGATGCAACAAAAAGCAAAATTTATCTATTTGAAGCGTAGAATACGAATTTCAAACCATTTTAAGCCCCAGAGCAGCGGGTTGCCCCGAAAATTCGTAACAATATATATATCAAAGCCGTGCCCAGGGAGGACCAGGGAGTGCGGTCCTCCCCCCCCCCTCAAAAATTTAAAATTCTGTTAACAAAACTATAATAATAAAGCCATTTTGTGAAAAATTTAGCCTTTTTTCACCTCTTGGTCCCCCTCCCCCCCACCCGAAATTTTTGTCTGGGTACGGCCCTGATATATATAACTTACCTCCTACAATCGAACAATTTCTGCTTTTAAGAGATGTGCTTTAAAAAACCTCCAAACTCTGGACACAAATTGAATTCCTCTAAAAACGGCCACGATAGGGTGAAGTGGGAGAGCATATGCTCCCCTTGCCCAACCTCTTGAAAATCTTATTTGAAGCCTAATATAGTTTTTTAATTTAAAAGAAACGTCCATTATTTACACTTCTATTTTATGTCCCTTCATGGGCGCCGGCAGCATAAGGCAAGGGGAGGCAATGCCCCCCCCTGGATTTTTGTATGCAGTGTTTTGTATGCTTGCGTTTTTGCTCTTTCCAGCATGGTAACCATACGTTGAAGTAGTCTTTGCCCCCTCCTTGAGAAGTCTCCTCCCCCCCTTGGAGTAGTCTTTGACACCCCCCCCTGGGAAATATTCTGCCGGCGCCCATTTGTCCCTCCCCACGAATTTCCGATCACGTTATGCTTACGACAGTCCACTTTTTCAGTTTTCCAAAATGTACTAAGGAAAATTTTAACTTTGGAATTATTGAGCTCTATTAGCAGTCACCATAGACGTTGCGTCGGCAGGGGGCACAAGATGCTCCATCGGGGCCCTTTTCAGAGACTTTTAATTTTTTTGAGAAACTTTTCTTTTCTACTCTTGAATTTGATATGCACCCCTGTTAAATTTTTTATCAAACTATGCTTATAATGGTCACTTCTAACAATTTTCTTTTTAAGAAAAATGCTTTATAAAACTTCCATTAACAGTCACAGACGTAGTGTCCTTCGTTCACAAGAGAGAGCATGTACCCCCTACTTAGTTTTAAAATCCTTTGATTAAAAATATTTTTCTGAAACTTCCCTATTCTACTCTTAAATTTAACATGAACCCCCCCCCCCCCCTGAATTTTCGATTATGATACGCTCATAACATTTTAGTATTTCTTCAAGGCTCATTAGCTCAAAGGCAATCTCTCAAAATTGTTCAATATAAATATGAAATAATAATGATTTTTATTATTAACAAGCGTACTTCTGCTTGAATTTTACATTTCTAGCCAAAAAATAATTTAAACAATTTTTAGATATTTGAAAAAAACACATAGCTGAAACAAAAATATTTCTAATGAAATGTATAACTGAATATATACACGCACACGCACGCACGCACACACACACACACACACACACACACACAAAAAAAAAAAAGATATTCTACATTTTTTTTGCGAAAATCTTCTCCAGATGCAGAATGCGATGATCATTTCAAGGTAGTTGAAATCATCTTTTGACAACATATCAAATGTTCTCTAAAGGATAAACTGCAATAAAATATAAAATAAAATCAAGCACTTAGATTATACTCATAAGGCATTCCTTTTGTACATAATAATTATCATAAAAACACTTTACTTAGCTTACAATTGAACTTTAAGTTAGAATTTGATGCCCCCCCCTCCGCAGGAAATAAAATCCTGGTTACGCTACCAAGGGCGGATTAAAGGTGGGGGCGGAGGGGACGACCGCCCCCGAGAGAGAAAAAATAAATTAATGTAAAAGATCCTATTTTACTTAAATAAAATGGATGTATATGTCAATCTTCAAACTAACCTCCCCTACCGACAAACTAACCGCCCCCCCGAAAACTTGCATTAATCAGCCACTGTACACTACTGTGGGGGGGGGGGAAGAGCACTGCCCTCAAATGCACCCCATGAGGATTCATTATTCAGAAGCTCCAAGATATTTACTCTACACAGAATCACATAATAACTTTACAAGAAGTCATGTTAACAAAGAACAATTTCTTTATATATCGCTTTAGAGAAGGTAAACGTTCTTCACAAAAAGACTTCACATTATCATTTTGTTAACAAAATTTTAAATTTCGGAGGAGGCGTGGTGGCGGACCCCCATGGTCCACCTTGGTACCATTTTGCCAATGGCTTATGAAAGCACCTGCATGACAATACTTCTAACATTATTACTAACAATCAAATTACCCACTTATCATTAGAAAAGTAGAACATTTTGCTTCATAGAGTTTGATTTGATGATATAGTCAGGGGTATATTTTTACCGTGTGTTAAACACGGTAAAAACATGCCCCTGAATAAGATATTATGTGCGATTTTCGATATCTCGAATTTCTGTTATATCGAATATTTTTTGCCGGTCCAGCCGACTTCGAGATATTGAGAGTCGACTGTATATATGTGTGCGTGCGCGTGTGTGTCTCTTATTGTTTCCATTTTTATTCCTTTTTTAAAAATAGAATATATATATATATATATATATATATATATATATATATATAACTATACCTAATGTAAATTAATTCCAAAATTATTTTACTTATAAACGAAGAAAATAAAGACAGCTTTTTCGTAAATGAAAAATTCTACATGGAATTTGACACTTTAAAAACACGTACAGCTCTCCCGTCAATGTCCGGTGTACGGCTCTGAAACAAAAATTATGTTTCGATACATACTGTGCATATTAATTATGGTTCACGCCAAATAAATTTTTCTTAAGTTTCAAAAATTGAAGTTACAAAACACTGAAAAGTGGCCTATCTAATAATAAAATAAATAAATAGCTTATGAAAGCCCCTTCATGACAAATTTTCTATTTCACTTGAAAGCACAGCAACAAGCGGGGAGAGGGAGGAAGAATCTTTTCCCTAAGTCCGTTTCGTGTGTGGGTGAAAATGGCGGTCTCCCTTTTCGCCTGGTTTATTTGGAACGCAGGAAATAGCTAACCAGCAAGGGGTCATTCCTTTCCCGTACGTACGCAGCGAAACAACATCTAAACCATCCTCTCATCCTTCATTGAAGATAAGGAATTTCTAGAGGGGGAAATTTTTCTTGTACTGTGGGAGAGTCAGGCGTGTTAGTAAGATAATTGACTGGGGCAAAAGTGGTAGCTAATGTACTGGGTTGTTGTGGGATTAAGACCAATTATCTGCACGAGGGATCTAGGCCCATAGGTGGGATGCCTCCTGTGGGGGTCTTTTTAAGGGATCCTAACCCATATTTATGCTAAGTTTGGAGGAAACCACTGAAAACCCAGAACGGTTTGGTCAGTGGACGAGACCTGGTTTTGAATCAGGCACCTTCCATCTCCCAGTTCAAAGCCGTATGCGCTGGGCGACTGGTCGGGCAGTTGATTTCCCGTCAAGAGAGGACAAAGAAGTCTTGGGTAAGGCACTTCTACCAGAGCAGTTCTTCAGTCACATTTATCTTTTGGTACAACTGTTGTACCACCAGAGTCAGAAGGTTACGATATTTTACATTTAATAATAAACAACAAAAAGTAAAAACCATATCTGTCTATGCACACCACGTCATAGCTTGCCCAGCTGTCTTTAGGCTCCTTATGCTCTAAAACCCCTTTTTCACGGAGAAGACATCTTTATTAGTCAACCATCTACAGGTGTCGTCTTCTAACCATTTAGAAGACACCACTGCTACTTTATCTGCTCGTAAAAAATGAACTACAAATGAACTACAACAGCAAAATCCATCTGAAAAATAATATAAGTTTGTCGCAATTATAATAAGACAGTAAGATGGGCTAGTCGCGTAATATTAAACATGTACTATAACATTTGATTGATCTCTGTAGGAAGCAAAATCACAAAATCATGAACTCACTGCAATTTTCATAACATTATTGAAACTAAGAACATTCCTGACAATACCACAGTGGGAATAAACCAGTCTTTTGGGAGGGAAATTTATGGAAAGTTTTAATTTATACTTCTTTTTAAATAATTTCAATAACCGTAATTACATAAGTAACAACTCCGCTCTTCAGGCTTGCGAACGAATGGCAAAGTAATCAAGAGATAAGAATGTTTTCTTCTTTCTTACTTTGTTGCAATGTTAATTCTGACTAAAATAATTCATAGTACATATTTGACCTTTTAAAAGATTCTACTCAATATCTATTGCCAAGCTTTTGGCAGTCTTCAAGTCAAAGTTCAAGGTAAACTAAACTAGTTCAATAGCATTTCATAAATTTTTTAAAAATAAATTTATAAAGTTAGAAAATATTGAATTTATAATTGATCTTTAATGAAGTATTATATGTTTAGGTGAAATGTTAAAAAAAGAATACATTCAAAATCATTACAATTAATAAAATTTTATGTCAAACAGGTTTATGTGCTAATTTTAACTGTGGTTACTATGTTTTTATTATATATATTAGCCCTAACTTCAAACTGGAAAATTGCTGGTTTTGTTTACTTTCAAAATTCCGAAGTTTCTTCCCGGCTTTCAAAAACTAGATTTTTTGCAACTCTAAATTTGAGACGACACCAGCATGATAATGACACACATGTTCTATAAAAGTATATATGAAAAAGAAAGAATGTAAGGAAGGATAATGATTAAAATTTAAAACAGTTTTAGAAGTCCTCCTTAGACAGTCCGACGCAACTCAGTATGTGCTCTGGAAAGGCTTGATGATCACACTGTGGAGGAGTGTGCTGTCAGCTCCTTACTATAGATAAAAATTAAGAATACGTCGAGTGTAACATCAGTTGAATGAAAATACTATCTAATAAAAACTTAACGATATTTTATTCAGATTTTAAGTCGAGCATGCAAGCTCTGCACGATACGGTCAATTTACATCCAGTGGTACAATTAACATAGGGTTCTGGTAACAACAACAGCAACGCGATAATAATAGCGAACCATGCGTGAACACACTTCCTTTTATATTCCCGGACTGCACATCAGCGTTGCCAGATTCCCTGGCCCTGCTATCGTGAGAGTAGCCGCTAGCGCTCTTCACAGGATGCGCGGAAGCTTGTTCGATGTGGGCGACCGCTGGAAGATCAGGTTGGTGCTCGGGAACGCACCGATCGAAGACGCGGCGGCCGCCACAGTTCCCCCTCCAGTGACCACGAAACTTTCACAGATACACTGCTGGCCACCCAAATTGCAACACCAAGAAAAACAAGAGATATCACAACAAAATTTATTGTGTAGATAACATGTTGACCAAGTAACAAATGATTAAATTTACAGCATTCTATGAAGCGTGGTTCCTGCCAAAATCAGTACCCAGAGTAGCCGCCGTTGTTGGAGATCACAGCTGCCACACGCCTCGGCATTGATTCAAAGAGACTTTGAATGTGTTCTTGGGGTACAGCAGACCAAGCAGCTTCCACACGTTGCCAAAGTTGATCTGGTGTGACAGCTGGGGATGAACTCTGGGTCAGTCGTTGAGCAACCATGGACCACATGTTTTCTATCGGCGAAAGATCCGGAGAGCGCGCCGGCCAGGGAAGCAATTCAATCTGGTGATTGACGAAGAACCCTTGGACAATGCGTGCCACGTGTGGCCGTGCATTATCCTGCTGAAATATGGCTGTTGGCAAGCCCTGAAGGTAAGAAAGGACAACTGGCTCCAACACCTCGGAGATGTAGCGCTGGCTGGTTAAAGTACCGGCAATGCGTACTAGAGGAGTGCGAGAGAGATATCCGATACCGCCCCATACCATAATACCCGGTGCAGGACCAGTGTGACGGTGCATAATGCAGCTGTTCAGCATCCTCTCTCCACGGTGTCTCCAGACTCGAATCCGACCGTCGTGGTGTTGCATACAGAAGCGTGACTCGTCAGTAAAGAGAATTTCATTCCATTCTGTCGTCCACATCCTTCTTTCATCGCACCATTGGCGGCGGAGACGTCTGTGGTTCCGCGTCAGAGGTAGACAAAGCAACGGACGTCTTGCGGACAGACCATTCTGCTGTAAACGACGTCGAATGGTACGCGCAGACACTGGATGATGCGTTACAGACTGAATCTGCTGTGATATGGTTCGTGATGTGACTGAGCGGTCCGTCACTGCCATGCGTACAATCTGCCTGTCATCACGTGACGTGGTGCACTGAGGTCGATGCGGTCGATCACGTCTGTCCGTCGTACCCTCCTGCACCCAACGATCACATATCCGCATCACAGTTGTTTGGTTTCGTCCAATACGACGACCGATTTCCCTGAAAGATAACCCACAATCTCGGTATGCCACTATCCTTCCTCTGTCAAACTCGGATACTTGATCAAAAGATGATCGTTGTTTCCTACGAGGCATAATTTATCGTTTTTTTGAAAAAAAAGCAAGAAAAACACAATTGCTGTACTTGAAACCGTCGAAATCTCCAAGCCTTAAATAGCGCTTTGAGGTGGCGCCACAGGCGCGCTTGATGTGCGTCTGCGCTGAAATTCTAATCATTTGCATATCTCACCTCAGCTAATGCATGTTGTAAATTTCATATTATTTGCATGCTTCCTTCAGGGTGTTGCATTTACGATGGCCAGCAGTGTATTTTGGATTGAAACGCACTCTCCGACCAGAACGTGTAGTAACAGCCGGAGGTGACGTGATGGAGGATGCTGGTTTTGTCACAGTCGGAGGTGGAGTTACGGAGGATGTGGGCGTTGACACTCTTCCTGATGGACATTCTTTACGGTCGGCCGGTGAAGCATTGTCCGTACGTTCAGGAGCCCAGATAAATGCGGGTTTGAGGCGGTATGTTTATAACATACTCCTTGTTGTTTACCAAAATTTTAAAAGTGTTTACATTTCGTTCGAGGACTTTGTGGGGTCCGGTATACGTGGGTGCGAAAGCAGTCCTTGACGCATCATATCTCAGGAACACATGCGAAGAGTTCTGCAAGTCAAACACACACACAGCATTCACAAATTCAGCATTCACAAACACAGTTTTTGAGCAATGGGCGCTGGTGGGTACGGGGTGAAAAGCTGACATGTAGTTTTTTTAACTTTTGCACGAATGTTTGCTGGTCGGCACAGGATGTGGGTGAACTGTCCGCTTGCATGAATTCTCCGGGCAGACGGAGACTGGTGCCGTACACCAACTCGGCAGCAGAAGCACCGATATCCTCTTAAATGGCGGAGCGCAGACCAAGTGAGACTGTGGGAAGAACATCGGTCCATTGGATCGAAGTATGACATCGTATTGACTGCTTCAATGAGCGACAAAAATTTTCGACAATGCCGTTAGAGCGCGGATGATACGGGCTAGTGCGCACTCTGTGAGTGCCCAGGAGCTTGGTTAACGCCGTAAACAGCAAGGACTCGAACTGACGACTTTGGTCGGTGGTGATTCGCTCCGGAACTCCAAAACGCGCAATCCACAAGCTATAAAATCGTTTGGCAACAGTGTCGGCAGAAATGTCTACTATGGGAATTGCCTCGGGCCAGCGTGAGAAACGATCGATGCAAGTGAGCAAATAAGAAAATCATTAGTTGGAGGTAGAGGTCCAACTAAGTCGATATGCACTTGTTGAAAGCGGTAAGTTGGCAACTCAAATCTTTGTAGTGGGCTGTGAGTGTGCCTATGGATTTTTGATTTCTGGCACTCAATTCATGCACGTGTCCACTCGCCAATGTCTTTTAACATTTCTGGCCACACAAAACGCTGTTGCACTAACTTCCTTGAAGCTTTTATCCCAGGGTGAGACAGACGATGCAAGTTATAGAAGATGGCACGTCGAAACCTCGCGGGAACGTAAGGTCTGATCTTACTGCCCTGAATATCACAATAAAGTGATTTATCAGGAGCGAGCTGCATGGGCTGGAGATTCAGACTACTACAGGTTGTATTTTGTAGGAGGGCTTGAAGCTCCGAATCCTGTTTCTGTTCGTTTGTCAGAGTTATGAAATCGGTTGACGAGGGCATCGAAATTTCCTCTATGCGGGACAGAGCATCGGCGACGACATTTTCGGCACCATCAATATGGCGAATATCTGTCGTAAATTGGCTGATAAAATCGAGGTGTCTCAGCTGGCGAGGGGATGCTTTGTCGGACCGCTGCTTAAACGCAAAGATTAGGGGTTTGTGATCTGTAAAAATAGTAAAGTTACGTCCTTCCAGGAAGTGACGAAAGTATTTGATGGCGGCGTAGATCGCCAAAAGTTCGCGGTCATACGTACTGTAAAGCGTCTGGGTTGAGGAAAGTTTTTTGGAAAAGTAAGCGAGAGGCTTCCAGGTGCCCTTATGGTTTTGCTGCAAAACTGCTCCTAAAGCAGAGCTGGACGCATCTACCATAAGGGAAAGGGGCTTAGACGCCGACGGATATTGCAGGACGGTGGCAGAAATTAAGTCACTTTTGCATTTTTGAAACGCTTCGCGCGCTTCGGGAGTCCAAGCAATAGGACGCTTGTCTTTCTTTTTACTGCCTACCAAACAGGCATTTAGAGGAGCTTGAGTGGTAGCAGCGTGCGGAAGAAAACGACGGTAAAAATTCAGCATAGCGAGGAATCGATGCAACTCCTGAATTGTAGTCGGTTCGGGGATATCTCGTACAGCGGCAACTCTATCCATGAGAGGTCGAACGCCGTCGGCTGAAATTTCGTGGCCACTGAAAGATACCTTGGGTTGACCGAAAACGCATTTAGATGGGTTAAGACTAACGCTGTATTCCAGGAACCGTTCAAACACCGCGCGAAGGTGAGTCAAATGCTCTTGCTCCGAAGCCGATGCGACTAAGACGTCATCAAAATACGGAACGCAGAAATCTAACCCAAATAAAACCTGATGGATGAAGCGTTGAAAGGTCTGCGCCGCGTTGCAGAGGCCAAAGGTCATTACGGGGAATTCGAAGAGACCAAAGGGTGTTGTTACGGCAGTCTTCGGAATATCGGTAGGGTTGATTGGGATTTGATGGTATGCCCGCTCGAGATCAAGAGTAGAAAACATAGTTTTACCGTCCAACACCTGCATACAGTCCTGGATGTGAGGGACAGGGTACCGATCTGGCACGGTGACAGCGTTTAAAAGCCGGTAATCACCACACGGGCGCCAGTCGCCATTGCGCTTTTTAACTAAGTGGAGCGGGCTGGCCCATGGACTTTTCGAGGGGCGACAAAGGCCCTGCTCGAGCAAATAAGAAAACTCATCTTTCGCGGCTAGCTTGTCAGGATGGAGACGTTTCGGCTTAGAGCAAATTGGCTGTCCCGTTGTCTCAATGTGATGAGTAACATTGTGTTTAGGTTGGCTGTGTCCCATAACAGGACGCGTTATCAAAGAAATTTCCTAAGCAGCTCATGATACGGAGTAATTCCAGAAATAAGTTTGACGCCGAAATTCGCGCTGTTACGAAAAAAACCTGGGTATGTGAGGTTTGTCACAGTGTCCACTAGGCGACGATTTTTAATGTCGACCAACAGTGCAAATCTATGCAGAAAATCTGCTCCGATAATAGGGTGTGACACCCACGCAATAATGAAAGGCCATTGGAATTTTCTCCGTAAGCCCAAATCGACCTATAACAGACGTTCACCAAAGGTTTTGATGGGGGAACCGTTTGCGGCAAACAGCTCGAGTTTGCTGGCGGACCCTTTTCGCTCATGGGACAGCGGAGGAACGACAGATACGTCAGCCCCGGTGTCAACTAAAAATTTCAGGCCAGAGGTTTTATCAACGACAAAGAGGCGCGCAATGGAGCGGCCGCACTCGCCCACGGCTTCGAGCGATGGGCGATTAAGTTTCCCGAATCATTAAAATTACAGGGAGGGGTACATTTCCGGGCTTTTGCACCGAAGTTATGATGGTAAAAACAAACATCTGCCGGGGGATCTTTGTTTCGCTTTTTTGAGTTACTTCGAGACCTGGACCGCTGACGGAAAGAAGGTCGACCCCGCTGCGGCTGCTGCTGTTGGACAGAGCATAAATGAGCAACTTGCTTTGTAAGCTGGTCTATTTGCGCTTGTAATGTTGCAATACTGGAACCTGGAGCCTGCAACTCGTGTACGTGCACCGGAGTAGCTAACTCGTGAATTTTATCGGCTATGCCGGCAAGGTTGTTGAGCGGTTCGCTACTGGCAGCAAGTATGGCCTGGGTGTTAGATGGGAGGCGATTCATCCACAAAGTTTTAAGAATGTTGTCACTTAAACCACCGGCGGATAAGTCAGACATCTTAGACAACAGCTGGGAAGGTCTCATATCACCAAGTTGCAGATCTTGAAGCAAGTGTTTAATTTTTACAGTCTCCGACTCCGCGTATACGGCAATTAATTTGGCTTTAAGAGACTTGTATTTGTCGGTAGGTGGGGATTAAGGACAAGCTCTCGTACCGATTGTAACACTTCCGATTCCAAAGCGGAGATCGCCGTGTAAAATTGGGTGTCATCGGCGGTGATTCCGCCTAATTTAAATTGTGCATCTAGTTGGATAAACCATAGCGAGGGGTCGGTACGACAAAATGGGGGAGGTTTAACAACAACACGTGCTAGCTGGGTAGGGCCGGACGTGCCATCGCCGGTACTGGCATTTTCACAAGGCAGAGACATGTCAAAACAACATGAGGGGTATCAAATACAAGCAGCGCAATAAAAGAGAAAGAAAAATAAATAAATTGGAAACGACTCACCCAGGGTTCGCTATAACACCTTGAAGCGACGAAATGTTTATATCCAACTTGAGTTGCGCTGACACAGCCCACTACAAAACAACACGACGTGCGGGCAGGAAGAAACACATGAACACGGCATCACCTTGCACACACTTACGCCCGGTATCACTCGTGCTTGCGCACGTGTAAAAAATGCATTTTGGGGTATGCACGTGCACTTAGACGAAGCGGCACTTGCAACACACACGAAGTGTTAGCACACTTTAGAATGCACACGACCGGAAGAAAACACCGCGCAGATTACATACGCCTTGACAAGCAAACTCTTGATGATTTGAAAAAATAAACACTTGAGATTCCGTACTGCATTAAAACACTTGCGATTACACGCGGCGATGAGGAATTTTGTCAACCACCTGGCGAGCAATATTTCACCCAATACTGTCGGAAGGAAAAAATAATCTTCACTTAATGGAAATTGATACTGGAATGCACAACACTAATGCTGGATGTTACGAATTGATGACAAGAAATGTCTTGAGACTCCATAATTCTTGGATGAACTCGGATTGCAGGATTGCGTATACAAAATGTCCAGAAGTCACCAATGTGGAGGAGCGTGCTGTCAGCTCCTTACTATAGATAAAAATTAAGAATACGTCGAGTGTAACATCAGTTGAATGAAAATACTATCTAATAAAAACTTAACGATATTTTATTCAGATTTTAAGTCGAGCATGCAAGCTCTGCACGATACGGTCAATTTACATCCAGCGGTACAATTAGCATAGGGTTCCGGTAACAACAACAGCAACGCGATAATAACAGCGAACCATGCGTGAACACACTTTCATTTATATTCCCGGACTGCACATCAGCGTTGCCAGATTCCTTGGCCCTGCTATCGTGGGAGTAGCCACTAGCGCTCCTCACAGGATGCGCGAAGAGATGCACGGAAGCTTGTTCGATGTGGGCGACCGCTGGAAGATCAGGTTGGTGCTCGGGAACGCACCGATCGAAGACGCGGCGGCCGCCACAACAGCATTTCCTGCAAGTGGGGTGGATTTTCTTGCCAAGTTCATACGAAAGACACTTAAGGTGGCCACTTTTAAGTCTAGCAAGTGCAGTCTGAGAGCATCGATCTCATTTAAATTCCAGAAGAGACCCAGGAGATTTTCCGGTGTACCATTGGTGCGCAGGTGGAATACGCCAAATTCAATTTAAATTAGATTTCTTGGTGAGTAAGCGAAACACCAATGGTCGTTTCGTCCTCACTGCCTTCTTTGGCCAATCTATCTGCAACCTCATTACCACTAATGTTTACATGTGATGGGATCCATTGGAGATGGATGTCGTGGTTCTGAGAAAGTTTCTTTAGTTTGAGGAGGATAGATATACTGGTTTCATCGCCTGCAGAGGACCAGTCACTAAGATGTTGAAGTGCACTGCGGTTGTCCGATAAGATCCAAAGTTCACCAAATTCATAATCAATAGTTAAGATAGCGGCAAGTCCAACATTTATTGCAATTAATTCGCTCCTGAAGACAGAACAAGTATCAGGGTTTCGTTGTTTTAATGAAGTCTCAAGATGAGGAGTTCTAATATAAATACCGCTGCCAGTACGGTTTTCTGTACGGCTACCATCAGTATAGACCTGCACTGCATGTTTAGGAATGCGACTAATGATTTCCAGGGCCAGCTTCCGAAGATGGTCGTCAAGATGAGTTTGCTTGTTTGCAGTGGAATTCAGATCAAAGTGGAAGAAAACTTTTGGCATTCCCTCTGAGGGATCAATACAAGATCTCAAAGATTGAGGTTCAACCTCACGAGAGATCATTAAAACATGTATGCAGGATGTATCTAAATTCTTTCTAGAAAATATTATGGAAGAGAGGGCACATAATAAGGAATCAGAATCTCATAGCAATGTGGGGTCAAAAAGGCTGTCTTCATGTAGCTTTTAATAATAACTTTATGAAAAGTGTTGAAATGTTTGTCATATTTCTTAAGAAAGTTTCGTATACAATGGGCTTATCTTCAAAAATCTCATCCAAGCAACAGAGTAGAATTTTTAAACTATGAATTCTAGTCACGTTTTCTGTGAAAAATATGTTAGTTTTTGACAAACAATATTCGGAAAGTTCACTTTGTTTCAACACCTGTTCCAAAGTGATTATTAACAGCTAAACGAAGACAACGTTTTCTACCTCACCTAGCTATGTGATTCTGATACCTTATTATGTGCCGTATCTCTCGTAATATTTTGTTGAACCAATTTAGATACACACTGTATATAAAGCTTGCAATGGAAAACTGAGTGAAAAAAAAAACTGAATTTTAAAGTTTCAAAAAACCTGAGCTCTGGATTAAGGTAAAGATAAAAAAAATCGAAAATGCTTATGATGAGCTTGATGGTAAAAAATCACACATTTTTGCCAATTTTCTTGGCAATCTTCGCCGATTTACTGGAAATTTCAGGCAGTAGTACTCAAAAAGCAAAAATACATGACTTGCTTCTTTAGGATATTCGATATTACATATAAAATACAATGCAGTAAGAGTAATTATTCCTTCAACAAATTCACATGCCTCAACTAAAACTGTTTTTTCCCCAATTATATGTACTTCAAGGCTAACATAGATGTCACCAACGATAGCCAAACGAGGTGTAACAGAAAAGTTTATAATATCTTCCATCTTTGTTTCGATAGGATATTCTTTGAACAAAGATTCATTTCCCACTAGAATTTCATTAAGCATTATGATTGTAAAAGCTAACACGTTATTCACATGAGTTGACTTTAAAGCTTCATAGTTCTGAATAATCAAATTTGCATTCATGAGTTTCTTTTGTCGGGCATAATTTATTAAGTTTTGACTGCAGGCAAATAATGAATGCAAAAATGTTTCATGCAACTTCGACGACTTGAGTTCATTATAATCATGCTCGATCCCCTTTATGGTAAAAAGTGCGGGATACATTTCCTTCAAAGCTGGTAATAATATATTGCTGTTAATAATTGTTCTCCTGGGACCATATGTCACTATACTCGCTGTATTTGCAGGTACTTTAGAGCTTTGCAAAATTTCATCATCACTAACTCTTTTTCTTTTATGAACATGTAGTATTTTTCTTGAATTTTTTTTTTTTTTTTGCATCATTCTTTACTCTGTAATATAACTTTAAAATCCATGCTTCATGTCCCTCACCAATATTTGACTTTATTTGTGGATACTCTGAAATTAAAGTACGCGCAACAAGTTCTCTTTGATGAACTGTAGGGTTCAGAGTGTACTTTCTTATTTCTCGAGAGAGAATACCGAGAATTTCATTATTCCCTGCCCATGTTAGATGTCCTGCCAGTAGTTGTTCCCTCAATTCGGATGAAAATTTTTCTTTAGGTAGGATAAACTTGTCAAGCCAAGGAAGAAAACTTTTAGTTTCTGCAAAATAAATAAATAAAAATATTACACACACACACACACACACAGGTTCTCCTATGGTGGAAAACGAGGACCATGTTTTTCTACCGGCCACCGAGGACCTCTTAAAAAATAGGAATTTTAAAAGAATGCAAGCATCATGGCATAACAATTAAGGGATATATCTCATATAGGAACGAAAATTTAAAAAATATTGATTATTTCTTTTGTATGTATTTTCGCAAGGTAACCGAGGACGTTGGATACACTCTTGTGTGTGTCGAGTGTTGGTACACTCAATCAATCGAGGACTCATGCAAGCGAGGACATCACAAACACACAATCAACCGAGGACTTCACAAATACACAATCAACCGAGGACTTCACAACACATCAACCGAGGACTTCACAAACACACAATCAACCGAGGACTTCATTTACACAATAAATCGAGGACTACATATACATCAGGGCTGAGAACGGCGAAATTGAAAAAAAGAGGAAATCCCGAGCAATGCTTTAAAAAGATGAAACTATGCTTTAAAAAATCACTATGTATATTTCTAAAAATGAAAAAAGAGCTAAAGTTTAATTGCTTTCATAAAAAAAATATAAATACAGAACACGTAATCTTAATTATTATAATAAATAATCGGGAAAAAAGTTTTGCTACACACAAAGAATTACTGTGGTATAACATTTCAAAAGCAATTAAAAGAAAATGTATGAACATGTTATACTTATTTCTTATTTTCTTTATAAACATTCAGGATCAAAATATTGCTTCAAATTTCAATTTTTAAGCATATCTGAACCTGCCGCAATAAGTTTTTCTTTTCTTGGCTTTCTGAGGGAAGGCGGGGGGGGGCGGGATTGTATAATGATAAAAAAACTTAAATAGAAGTCATTTTTTATTCTCATGATATTAAAGCTTTAGATAAAGAAATGATAAGAAAGTATATACCTTCAAGAGCAGTGGCGTAGCCAGACATTTTTCATGAGGGGGGGGGTGTTATGACTACTGCAAGTCATGTACACGCGTATGTGATAAGTTAGTGAAGAATATACATTTTCTACGACAAAAAATTCCGCATGGGGAGGGGTGTGACCCTCTAACCCCCCCTCCCTCCTTGGCAACGCCACTGTTTAACTGTTCAAGAAGGATGGGAAAAAATTGAAATTCGTATGCTGGAGGGTATTTCTTATCAATATTTTTCCCCTCCAAAAAAATTTAAAAACAAACTGCGGGATTCCTCGGATTCACGTAAACTTCTCATGCCTGATTAATACAAGCAACCGAGGTCATCAAATACACACAAGCAACCGAGGTCATCAAATACACACAAGCAACCGAGGACGTCAAATACACACAAGCAATCGAGGACTTCACATACACACAAGCAACCGAGGACTTCATATACACACAAGCAACCGAGGACCACACATACACACAAGCAATCGAGGACTTCATATACACACAAGCAACCGAGGACTTCATATACACACAAGCAACCGAGGACGACACATACACACAAGCAACCGAGGACTTCACATACACACAAGCAACCGAGGACTTCACATACACACAAGCAACCGAGGACTCATGTACACACAAGCAACCGAGGACATCAGATACGCACATGCAACCGAGGACTTCACTTATACACAAGCAATCGAAGACTTTTGAATACACACAGTCAACTGAGGACTTCGTAGATACACACAGGCTATAGAGAATATCTTCGATTCATGCAAAATATAGACGTGTAAGTCGATTTACATAGTAAATAGAGCATTTTTGTCGATATACATATTAAGTATGTACTTGGACTTAACAGAAAGTGGACAAACAATGTTTTGCGTTAAATTTATATCTATCTATATATAATATTAAAATGCTGAGGCAGCTCGCGACAAATTCTTGAAGTCGTTTCTGATACAGTTTGACCATGCGCTTTGACCATAATACTCTCCTCGACCAAGCAGTAACCAGAATAAAAGTCTGTCTCCACACATAAGTACGGCATTTCATAAGTTATTACGTCATTTTCACGTCAAATTAAAAAGCATGAAAAAAATTCAGTCGAAATGTATTTCTTAAAGTTCATAAATTTTAAAATTGCTAATACGATCGCGTGGATAACAGAATTTTAAGATTTCAGGTGATGCGTTTTTTCGAAATGATATAAATGGCTGTATTCATTTGGCAGTTTTCTTCTGAAAGCATCGATTTCATTATGTGAGATTCTGAATCAATTGAGCACAATCACCAATCACTTTCGCTCCCACTTTCGCCAACCTAGAAAATCGCTGCACTTTGGTGAGTTTTACAGTCATGAGTTTGAGGAGTTATTGTTATGCACAAGTTTCAACGTTTGACAACGCAACTAGATGAAAACGAAAGGTAACAAATTAGCGATAAACGCACCAGTTGAAGAATTTGAACACACTTAATTATTAAAACCACATTCATTGCCAACCCCCCCTCCCCCCCCCAAAAAAAAAGAATCTATATACATAGAACAAAGTCGGGTTTGTTCCAACACTTATAACTCAAGAATGACCGGACCGATTTTAATGATCTCTGATTCGTTGGATTCGTCTTCGCCCCGAATAGCAGAATAACTATTAAAATTTTCGAAATTCCAATTCCAATTTTTTTAATGCGATTTTTTGAATTTTTTCTCACCTAATTCCGTAATAACAGCGGTAATTACATTTGCAGCAAAACAGTATTTACATCATCGGATAGAGGAGAAAATTTTCTTTTAAAAACAGTTCTTCTTGAATATGTAGCATTATTTGCAGATTTCTAGGAATTTTTTTACTAAAAATGAGTTTGGTGTATTTTTTACGTCAGTTTGACGTCATAAATTAAAAAATATGTGAAATTTGTATACTCTGCAACACTAACGTCCTATTCGCAATTAAAGCGATTCTAAATAGCTCCTCGAGATTACACAGCTTGATGTTTTACACGAGACAGAACCATGGAGGATTTACAAAGTAGCGCTATATTGGATACATGGAAATTAAAATTGGTACAGCTTGGATATTAAATGGTTCTAGCATTTTTTAAATACTTAAAAATTAGTGTGGCAAATGAAAATAAACATTTATGTTGTACTAGCTGACCCAGCGAATTTTTTGCTGCCTAACAGTCCATGAATGAATGTAGTAATAACTTTTAACTAAATTTAAGTTATGATTTTAATTAACGTAATAAAATGAATACATTTCAGGGTTGGAGCGCCACGTTCAGAAATTCAGGAGGCGTTCAGAAATTTTGAAGATTTTTAATAGGGCTGTATAGCATGTTTGCAAAGAAATAGCAAAACGCTTCAGTGACGTCATTCGAGTGGCAGCCAGTTTGTCAGTATAATAATAATGCACATCTATAATGATAATGCACATCCTTCCTGCGCTTTTCTTTTTAATCTTGAAAACCTAACAACAGTAAACCCATTCTTTTTTACATCCTGACTAATATTATAAATGCGAAAGTGAGTTTGTTTGTTTATTACGCTTTCTCGCCTAAACCACTGAATCGATTATGATGAATTTTAGCTTAGTGATGGATTTGACCCTGGAGACGGTTATAGCCTACTTAGAATTTTGGATTTTTAATTACTTTTTAATTATTAATTAAAAACCCTTTTTACGTTGCCATACTTGGCGAGTTTCGCCCGCATAAAATGATACATGTCTTGAGCAAACAGAAATACTATTACTTCATTGAAGAATTACGTGCATTTGAAAAACATGGGATACCACGGAAATTATGTCAGTTTTAAGCCAAATCTATCTGTCTACAATAATAAAAATGAATGTTATCCAGATAGATCGACAGCACGCAGAGCTTTGAAAATTTGAGCATATAATCCCATGACTTCGATAATGCGCACCTGATTCTCAGAATTTTGAAATTTTGATTGCTTTTCTAACTATTAAATAAAAATCGTTTTTAGGTGGTCATTCTTGGCGAGTTTAAAAAAGCAGAAATTCTATTTTCAGAATCACGTGCATTTGAAAAACATGAAATGGCATGGACATCATGATTGTTTTACGCCAAATTAAAAAGCATAACAAAGAAAAGTACAAATGTACTTAAAGTTCACGAATTTCCAAATCCTGCCAATAATATAAATGTGTACGTTTGTGTGTTTGGATGTTTGTGACTGAATCATACAAAAATGGCTGAACGGATTTGGATAAAATTCGGAATGAAGATAGTTTATATCCTGGATTAATATACAGGCAACCTTTCATGCGTATAGCATAAATAATTCTCTTGCTAAGACACTCAAATTAATTCTAATACATTGCGGTCTATGGGCATTTTGTAACTACGGAACCGATCCTAGAACTTTTTTCACTGATTGAAAGTTACACTATCCCTGAGTATTATTGTTTGTTTGTGGATTAAGGCCGATCGACAGCACTAGGCTCCTAGGCCTATATGGGAAATACCCTCTGTGGGGGACTCTCTAAGTCCGAATTTACGCTAGGTTTCAGAGAAAACCACGGAAAACTCCGAACGGCTTGGCTACAAGAGTGACCGGAGTTTGAACCACCTCCTGCCTTCCAGTTTTGAGAGCAGAACCTCTCAGCAACTGATGGGGCTCCGAGTATTACAGGCTACCTTGTATGCATATATCACAAATAAAAATTACATTACACGCTATGTGTATCTCTGTAACTACTGAACCAATTCCAAAACTTTTTTCACTGATAGAAAGCTACACTCCTGAGTATTATAGGCTAAAATTCATGGATATTGCATAAATAATTCTTAACACTCAAAATACTTCTAACACATTACTACAGAACCGATTCTAAAACTTTTTCACTAATAGAAAGCTGCACTATTCCTGATTAACGTAGGCTAAAATTAGTAAATAGCATAAATATTTCCTTTACAAGAACACTCAATATAGTTCGCAAATATTGTCTTAACTGTCTCTATTCGCCAAATGTGTAACATAAATCTAAATTTAGTAACTCTGCATACTCTCTTAAATGAAGTATTCTACCATGTGTTATATTTCATTTAAAATAAGTAAAAAATAAATAATATTTAAATACAGCCACTTTTGTGTCTACAGTAGAAACATACGTATTTGTTATTCACACATGCTTCATTTCTTTCTGGACCTAATTCTAAAGCCGCCGCGGACGAAGACGTGGGTAGCAGCTAGTGATTCTTTATGAGGAAGCTCATACATTGGCTGATATCAAGGTTATCAAGGTTTTTCTCGCCCCCCCCCCCCTGCAAACGCTCTGCGGCTTCCTTGGGGGTCGCGCCCCACAGGTTGAGAAACGCTGGTCTAAGTAATAAAGCTGGCTATTAAAATATTGTTGCTAAGGTAACTTAAAGTATTAATATTTTTTAAAGTTATTTTTAAATTCTAAATTACTCTGGATTACACTGGGTTATTTTGTGTACTATTGTTAAATACGATGTATTTTACATTCATTCGCAGTTAGACTCTTTTTTCCAGCACATCCGTTTGTTCTATTATTGTCAATGTTGAGGTTGTTATAAAGTTATTGTAAAAAAAATTTTTTTTAAATCTATTCTGTATGTCGTATGATTTCAAAGTGTGTTTTTATACTAATAATTTTAAATGAGTTGCACTATTTTTTTTAAGTGTGTGAAATATTATGATGAAATATATTATGTTTAAAGCATATTTATGTAAGATTATAGTTTTATAGCGTCTATGTTTATGTAAGATTGATTGACGTTAAACTACTCTTTGCTCTATCCTGGAGGCACCAATCTTCGAAAATTTAATATCTCTGTACCATTGTAATATTGAATGCCGGCCAAAGTTTTTCTAATAATGAATGACTGATCTGAAAGAGATGTAAATCTTTAGTAATCTTAGAGAATATTGATAACCTTGTCGAGCGATTTACGTACTCATTATTTCACCCTAAAGGAACTTTTCGATTCTGAGCTTGGCTCGGTAACGAGGTACTTGTTTTTTTAAATATGGCTTAGTCAAACTATATTGCTCTATCATTCTTATTTTTTAAATAACTCAAAAATTAATGAGCCATTATGTATTTTTGTACTCCCTCACGGCTGGCGTATAAAAAAAAAATGTAATTAACATTGAGGTATACTCTTTGACAAAAGGATCTCAGAAACGTTCTGACTGAACAATCTAATGAAATATGGTCGAATTTCGACCACTGGGCGGTCAATAGTATTTATTAATCCACCACTTTCACTTTCTCACGTAGTTTAGTAGACAGCTACCTTTTAGAAGCATACTTACTCTCTCTCTCTCTGTAGTTTTAATAACACCATATTTACCTTTGTTGTAATATTATCTACTTTCTTTTTACTAAAAGTAAAGTATATTTGAAAAACTGGCCTTTATTTTTCATTATATGTTCATTTTTTGATTGAATTTAATTGAAATATTTCTTTGAAAACATCTGTTTTCATAATGACTGCTAAAGAAAACTACAAACTAAATAAATCTATTATACACTATTTAATTAAATATACTATTATTTTTATGTTTTAAAAGTCCTTATCATTTTGATTTATGCTGCATTGCAAAAAAATATTTTCCTATAGTACAGGACAACGTGTTTGAATAATTACTTATGTATTAGTATAGAATTTCAGAAATTGCAAAACAAACAGTAGAGCTTTTTTCTTGGCTACCAAATATCCATACTTCTTTAAGCTTACCCTCTTAACGACCGTTCGGAACAGAGGTTTTCCTGGAACAGAGGGTGGTCGTTTTCGAGAAGCTTCACTGTACAATGAAACTTCTATGATCGACCACCTCTATAAGCGACCCCCTCCCCCAACGACCCATTTTTTAAGGCACCTATTTTTACCTTATCTACTTAATGATAAAAGATGCTCTAGGATGATACTATACAGCACTATATAAGACACCGGTCCCGGTACCATGTCCAAAAATTTTCTTCCACTTTTTCGGAAGTAAAGAAACAAAAACCACATTCGCTGTACCGCAAATCGACAGCAGCAGCAGATACAAGTACACGTACACATAACGTAGAAATCTTGTAGGTTAGAAAAGAAACATGTCTATAAAAATAAGTTATTTTACTGTTGGAGCAGCACATTGATGTGATCGAGTTACACTAAAGAGGAAATTCGTTGAGGAAGTTGGCGGTTATTTTTGGTTGTGGGTAAAACCCAAAAAGCAAATAGATTTTACTATGGTAAATTCAGAATGCATGAAGAATATCATAATAAATGCCCTTTCTTCAGATGTAAAAATAAAGTAGACAGAGAAGTACTCTCGGAGAGAGAGCAATAAAGAATGAAACAATCCGAAATTTCTAAATATTTTATTAAAATTTAAATTTTAAAAATGTGTTCGTATAATTACTTACGTATAAGTATACAATTTCAGAAATAACAAATCAAACAATATTTTTTAGCATCTTTTTTTCTTGGCTATCAAATATTTATACTTCTTTGTGCGGCCAACTCTCCTGACGACGGATTTTTCGAGGAATTGAAAGTGGTCGCTCCCGAGAAGTTTCACTGTACATATATTTCTTTTTTTTTTTTTTTTTTTTTTTTTTTTTTTTTTTTTTGAGAGAGGATAGGGAGTGGTTTGGAGGTTACAGCTCCACGAGCCTTTACAGCCTTTTTGTTTTTCTTCCCTGTATCGCCAATTCAAAAGGGAAATCCAAAATTAAAAATATTTCAAGCGCAAAATTATACACCTTTGTTCAGCTAATATTGGAATATACATCTCTCCAATTTTTTTAATATATAAGTAAAACTATACAAATATGCTTAGTGTTATGTGCCCACATCGCTGCAACTTGCATTTTATTTTTATTACAGTTGGTTTTGGCGCTTTTTAAAAAATTTAATCCATGATAGTGCCTTCCTATCATGTTATCCTTCTTAAAATGCAGTGAAACAAAGTCAAAAATGAAAGCAGAGCAAAAAATGCAAAGGGAGGGGGCATGTTTTCGATTGTTTAGTGCATTTTAGGTTCATGTGAAATTTTCATTTCATTAGGGTTGTCAACCGTCCCGCGAGAGCCGGGACGTCCCCTTTCTAGGGTTTTAGACAACACTTTTTTTTTTTTTAAATGCCAAAGTAAAAGGGTTTTGCTTTTGTTTTGAGAAGAAAATAAAATGTTTCATTAAACTAATTGCAAAAACTAGTTCTTTTTGCTTTGATTATAAAAAAAGAGATGGGAGACTCGGGTTGATTCTTTTAACTGTTAACTATATTTACTAAGTTAACTAATGCTAGGTAGAAATTAAATCTGGTTTTAATTGCGTTTCTCGCCTTTTTGTAATAAGTAAACTGGATCCGGCTTTTTTTAGCCACGTCCCGCATTTTAATCGTGAAAGTCCCGTAAATCCGTGTATAAAGGTTAGCAAGCTGACTTCATATTTTCCGTTTCATAGTCTGCTTTTCACTATAACCGGCATCCGGCGCGCGCCTGGCGGGCCAGCTTAATAATATCCAGTCTTACATGGAATGAGAATGAATCCAAAATAATGATCGAAATTAATTCTATAAATAAAAGAATTTTTTTTAATGTTTATATAAATTGAGTAAAATTCCTTTTTTTTAAATTTGTAAAAAATTGAGTAAAATGCAAATTTTTGTTATTCAACGTAAATTATTGGGGGACTCAGCCCCAAACCATGGGCCCATATAACTCTACGCCTATGGCTGCAATATCTGCATTAAAATTACCGGTATTTCTAATCCACATGCAAAAACCCTTAACTGGTTAAAAATTTGTGACGCATCATTTTACTTTATAGCTCTATGAATTTTAAATATGGGTCTTAAAAATAATGATATCAAGTTTTGAGTGACGCCCTGCTGGGAATTTTAAAGACTTGTTTTTAAATTCCATTACAGTTACTTTCGTTTTATTTTCTAAAGAAGATTTACGCATTTAAGCAATGCTTTTAATTATGAAATACACTGTCAAATATATCACACTTTCACTGAGTCTATATAATGTATTCAAATGAATTTATTTCAATAATTTAATTTATCTTTTGCGTCACGCTATCCAAAAGGGCAAGCAAAATTTTCATATACATTGCACTTAGTTTGGTTACTATGACACTAACTAAATATTTACGTAAACTTTACTTGCGCGATATTTTCGAGATATTTTGCGATGCGTTATTTTCGTGAATATGAAGATCTCAGTGATTTCGCAAGCTGAAAATTTCGCGAATTATGAGCAGAACCGAATGTGTAACAGAGGTATGAACAGAAAAAAGTATTTCGTGAAGCTTTAATTTTCGCCATGAGAGCTCTCCAAAATCAGTGATTTTACAGTAATTATATTTTATATTACTGACAGACACACACGAGGGGGGGGGGTGCATATCTATACTGTATGTTGAATAATGGTTCATATATCTAAACTACATTTGGTTAAAATTGCAATGAACTTTACAGAACGTTCAAAAGTATACATAAAAACAAGCAAGGTATAATTTGAGAGGGAAACAAATGGCACCAGTGCGTAATGAAAGTTTCGTGTGATTGTTGGGAGAGACGATGATTCGCACATCCTTTAGAGACCTGCGGAGACCTATTTTGCCTTCATGCAAAAGGTAAATGACAGAACATGCATAATTTGTTCGTTCTTAATGATGTTCTAAAGTCTCGTGACACAATTTTCTTTTTTAACCCTTTAACGCGCAGTGATCCCACTCTGAGAACACCCAACTCTGACGTTTTGACTGTTGCCAGTCACGAAGAATACATTTCATTTCTATAAAAATAGTTGCGGGTGACATAGCTCCACGAGAATCCTTTACTTTTTAGCACGTCATTTCCCGTACAAAAAATGGTCACGATTATTTTGAACAGCACTGACATCTGCGGAAAAATGGAAGAACGTGAGAACAGCTGGATAGATTGCCCCATGCTGAAAAAAGGGCAGCCGTTGCCATCGCTCCACTTAATTACCAGCAAGATGGCGGACGATCGAAACGTTCATCGCGTGCCACCGATCGAGAGACCCTTTTTTGACGCAGCTGGCTGTGCGCGGGCACAGCCAGCTGCGTGAAAAAAGGATCTCTCGATCTGTGGCACGCGATGAACGTTTCGATCGTCCGCCATCTTGCTGGTAGTTAAGTCGAGCGATGGCAACGGATGCCCTTTTTTCAGCATTGGGAAAGGGTTGCGCCTCAAAGGGTTAAAGGAATACCCTTGAATAAATATCTTTTGTTTTGACTTACGAGTGTTATAAATGTTTTCACCAATTTCTTCCCATTTATTAGGAACAAGACTACTTTTATACATTGTATTTTTATGAGAGCAAAAATTCAATTATAAATCTTTAGATAAAGTTTATTTACAGGTAATTAATGCAATACAATAAAATGATGATTTTATTGAACCTGCAAAATAAAAATAAATAAATAAAATAAAATAAAATCGAATCTTTATTTGTATTAACAATGAGGTAAAACAGTGCTTTCCATTAAATACTTAAATGGTCATTCAGCTTCTATATATGTGGAAAAAAATACTAATTAAATTCCAATACATTCCAATTCATTATTTCATATGATGTAATAATGCTGAAATTTTTATAAAAAATGTCTGAATAATCGCAATTGACTCAATTTAAGTGGCAGATTATTGATATTAATAATTGAGAGAGTCATTTTTAAACATTGAAATTTAACAGAAATGAAACTAATTACACCGCTTATGTAAGATTTTTTTTTATTTTTTTATTTTTTTAAAATCAAAACAAGTTTTGTTATCTAGAATAGACCAAAGTCACTGCCCAAACGCAGAAGCTGCCGACAGACGCCTTTCCCCCCCCCCCAAAACCAGGGGGAAATAGTATTACGGCAGGCACGTGCCAACAGGGGGGGCAGGGGGGTTTATCGCCCCCTCGGTAAATGAGTAGAAGGGGCGAACTATATAATTCGCCCCCTCTGTATTTTAGCCCCCTCAATAGTTTGCTTACAAGTTTTCTTCTTCAGGATGGGGGGAAGCAATTTTTCCAGGCCTTCCCCTCAAGAAAACGGTTATTTAAACAAACTAATGAGGCATGAACGAAAATTTTACTAGCTCAAACGGAAGGGGGGGGGCGAAATAGCTGCCACCACCCATCCCCTTCCGCACGAAGAAAACTGTCATTTTAAACAAACTATTGAGATACAAAAAAAATAAATAAATAAATAAATAAATAAAAATAAAAAATGGTAAATTAATTAGTTTACATGAAACTGATACAGGAAATTCGGCTTACACTCGAATACTTTTTTGAGAGGGTGTACAGACGAGGTTAAAAAATATTGAAGCCGATTATTTATAAAAATTGGCGGGTGGGGGGCAAAAGAGCGTCCCTGTCCCTGATGAAAATGGTTATTGTAATTGAGCTATAGAAGTACAAGCAAAAACTTTCCTGGTACCAAGGTTGACACCTTTTATTTTAAAAACATTTGTTGGTGGAAGGGGGGGGGGCTGGTGAAATGACTGCCCCCTCGCTCCTGATGTCGGAAAAAATCGTTCGCCCCCCCCCCCCATTTTCCAAGACGTTGGCACGTCCCTGTATTACGGTCAATCGGTTTCCCGAAATCCGCTTCAATCCGTCATCCTTTGTACGCGGTAGTAGCGTTGCAGCTTTCTGTAGGTTCGTCCGAGGCATCGGTTCGTTTCACATAGAGAGTAAGATAATCTTTGCTAGTCGAAAGTAATTCTCTGAGGACAAACAGGGTGCGAACAGAACATTTTCTCCAGGGGGGGGGGGGGACATTTGAAAGAAAACATTCTCCAGGGGGGGAAACTTGAAAAGAAAAAGGAGGGAAGGTGTAAATGCTTCACTCACATGATATTACATGACAAATGCAATCGCCGACAAGCGTGGGAACTGACTTATATTCAAACAAAAGTCATAGATTGTTCTATGTAATCACAGATACACAAGCTATATACAATATACCTGTATTGGAAGCTAAATTTCGGTTTTCTGTCTGCCCCTATCTTTATTTTTAGCCACCTAAAGTGGACAGCCCGCTCTGCATCACCCACAGATATACTGGTGTCCCCTTCCATCCGCCGACTTTGAACTCGCCGAATTTTTAAAATTTCTCTTGTAGAACTTTTTGGGGATACAATTTTCACTGTGTTTCCAATTGAAAACACAGGTCATTGGGTCATTTCTGACTATAATTTACATTGGTTTCGAAAACAGAATATATTAATGGGTAGTTTAAAAAATAAATGAAATATTAAGGCAGTAAAACATTTATTTTTAAATCTCAGATTTGAATTAAGTTTAGTAAGGGGGAGGGTGTACCAAGATAGCTCTGAAAAAAATTTTGAAAATGGCTATTTTCATTTTTTTTCTCCAGTTTCCTAATAATGACGTAACTTCTATTTCAAAAAATGAAGTCATCTTGTAATTTTATCTGCTAATTTTTCTAGTCAATATTGATGAAATTTCACTTTTGAATAAATTTTTAATTTGATGCTCCCAATTGGGAACATTGACCTGTAAAAGGTTAAAAGGGAAAAGCAAAACTCTCCATGGTGGAGGGGGGGAGGTTGTACTGTCCTAGTTGGAAAGATCAGCTGTATTTTAAGGTTTAATTCAGGCTAAAAAGAATGTTCCACGCTGAAGTATTCCAACTTGACATTTTGTTGTATGTAAATTACTTCATTAGTCGTTTTTCGTGAAGTATCAGCAACATATAACCAAAATTTGTAAACTTTGGCAATCATTAGGCACCATAGGGGGAAAAAACCGTGGGGGAAAAATAGGGGGGTAAACGTATGGGGAAAAAATCATGATGTAAGACATTTGCAATCTGATTTGAAATTTAAAAGTTAATTATAGCTTCCACAGAAAACAAAGAAGCTCAGTCTTATAGTTCTCGACACACGAAGATTTAAAAAAGATAAAACAAGGTTTGGTCAACTATTCTCTTATTAATCAGAATTTCAGAAATTACGGTATACTTTGACGCAGGCGCGTATCCAGGAAAATTTTTCGGGGGGGATATGAACTTATTTGTGTATAAATAGACGGATTTTTATCACTAATCCAAAAATTTCGGGGGGATATATACCGATATCCCCCCCCCTTGCTACGCCCCTGCTTTAACGCCATTTTTTTCAATGCAGTCTGTCTAAGTCATTTTTAAACTCGTAACATCAAAATGACTTGCTACAGCTAGCTTTACATAAAAATAAATCTCATATTCGTCACTTTTTACTCGAGTATCGGAAAAGCTATTTTCAACGTGAAAATTGAGTAATTTGACTAAAAATCAGAGAACTGGTAGACTGTAGAGAGTCGACTGTGGCCTTTTCCATATCATTTTACAAATCTGTGCAAATTTTCAAGCCCATCAATCGAACAGTGTGGATTTGTATTTGTACACTAGATATAGAGACTTTCACATTTATGCATCTGATATCAGGAGTACAGTCAGTGTTGTAGTGCTAACATTTTTTCCTCGGAACGCATGATTCAGCAGGGAGGAGCGGGGCGCTTGTAACAACCCATCATAAAACCCGGCTTTTTATGTTAGTAACCAATATAGGAGGCTATGTATGATTTTGAAAACAAATTAATTGACCAAAACAAAATATAAATAAAGCAAAATTTTAGTCTAAACCAATGTAAAATTTTTGGCAGGGGATAATTTATTAAAAAGTTAATTTTACCTATCCAAAATGTATAATAAAGCATAATGTTATTCTTTTTCAATCTGGGGAGGCTGAAAGTCCCTAGCCCCCTCCTCTGGACCCACCACTGGCTGGTCAGGTGTACAGTCACCAATTTCATCGCCTGCAATGCTACCCAGGGACTGATTTACGGCGGGGAATTTGGGGCACGTGAACTGGGCCCCCGATTTTTAGGGGCCCCCGAAACTTCCTTTTATGTAATCATAATAGCTACTGAAATTATCTCTCAAGAGAAAATTTCTGATTACTTCATTTCATCACAAATATTCAAAATTTTAATTTAATGTAACTTGTAACGCTAAAAATTATGCATTCGATTCGACATTGGATAAATTCGATATACGCAAATTCGTTCGGACACCTCAGCATGCTCTTACTTTTATCTTTTCAAAGGTGTGTGACGGCTGTAAATATCCATAAAAACATTTCAAAATCGAAAAATTCATATAAGTGGTATCTGTCGTGACATTTTACTGAATTGTAAATGTTTACGTATGGTTAACTTAGGAATGAGAATTGGTTTTAACTTAATTTAATTAAGTAATAGACTGAGGAAAATTTTTGTGAAGGGGCCCCCAAGTATGTACATCGGTCCCTGATGTTACCTACGCGTTTAACATCTGTATTCCTGTTGTCATCAACATTGATTCTAAGAATCTAATGGTTCTAAGCATTTCCTTATTTGCATCCATGATGGTAATGTTTCTTTACTTCAAAGAGAGAACAGAAAGAGCTGGGGATTGAATTCCTAATGGACTAGACTCCGGGATTATTTCAACTACTGTGGTATCCATAAAATTAAATCAGAAGTATTGTTAGTGCGAGCAGACTTTACAATATTTTTTTCCAGAAAAAAGGTTAAAATCTACAATAATAATAATAAAAAGAAGAGTTTCATTTGAGCTCCGGGACGCACTTTCGGCTCGCAAAAGAAAAAGAAAAAAAAATAAATGCCGGAACGTCGTTTCGGTGCGTTCCGCCCCCACTATACCCCTGAGTATAGTATTTAAAGTATTATATAAGTGATTTATTG
This sequence comes from Cheiracanthium punctorium, assembly GCA_038373885.1. Taxonomy (NCBI): domain Eukaryota; kingdom Metazoa; phylum Arthropoda; class Arachnida; order Araneae; family Cheiracanthiidae; genus Cheiracanthium; species Cheiracanthium punctorium. Next base: position 80,935 of record JAWZYV010013670.1, on the reverse strand, counting down.
GGGAATATGGTGTTAGTTATTTAAGGTAAGGGGGCTGTCAGGAGTTCAATGGGGGAAAAGACGCCAGGCCTAGGAAATTCACACTAAATTTTTAGATGCCTTCTATTTATAAAGTACTAGCTGAAGTACCCGTTCTTCGCACGGGAATGAATGGACTTTTTGATATTAATATTTGTTGTGATTACTATTTAATGTAATAAAGAGATATAGCAAAATGGATATCGCGTTATATTGTGTTCAATAATCATGCATACTGAATTTCAAGGCAATCGTTTTTACGGTGCAGAAGGCGATGCGGCGTAGCACAATCTAGTGGCGAGTTTTAGCAAAACGGATACGGCAAAAATATTCTTCGCATTCAGATATCGATGTGTACGAATTTTCATGACGATCGGCTGAATAGTCTTGAAGTTCATGTGTTGACGCGACATCTAGTGTCAAGTTATAGGAAAATGGATCGTGCCAAACTCTTCCCCGTGTTCAAATATCTATGTATACCTATTTTCATAGCGATCATTCGCACAGTCAAGAAGTGATACACTGCAGGGCCATCTAGTGGTTAATTAAAGTAATGATTTGCTACAGCGCCGTCATGTGGCGAGTTATAGCAAAATGGATAACGCCAAAATATTCTCATTGTTCAAATAGCAATGTATACTGATTTTCATAGCCACCGTTTGAATGGTCAAAATTTGGCCTGCTGCAGCGTCATCTAGTGGCGAGTTAAAATAATAATGCATTGCAGTGCCATCTAGTGGTGAGTAACATCAAAAGTAACGCAGTTAGAATATATTCTTCGTTCTCAAATGTGTAAGTATAAAAAATTTTATGCCGATCGGTCGAACGGTATAGAAGTTGATGCGTTGCAGCGCTATTTAGCGGTAAGTTACAGCAAATGGATAGTGAAAAATATTCTCCGTGTTCTAATATTCGCGTGTACCAAATTTCATCGAAATTGGTTGAACGATATTCGCATAGCAAACGGCTAAACGGAATAGAATTCGACGTTCTGCTGCGCCACCTAGTGAAAAGTTAGAGGAAAACGGATAGCATAAAAACCTTCTCCATGATAAAAGACTTAGGTGAACCAAATTTCATGGTGATCGGTGAAACGGTGCTGGAGTTTTTCAACCTCCTACACACATACCAACATTCATTTTCATATATAACCAGTCTTATTATACGTATATACCAGTCTTAAGTAAAATCCAGTTTCAAATCTAAGCCTCGCCAAAGTGCCAGCATACGCCATTTTGCAAGAGTTTTTTCAGGGAATCATTCGAAGCATTGACTTAGCAGCAATCAAAATGGGAAATGGTTCGACCGCCAGGCATTTATTTGAAAAGTGGAATCCCTTAAAACAGCCGCATTTTTTAAATTATCAACTATAACATGTTTTATTCATCGTTACCTCGATGTACTAAATGCGAAGATTTCAATTTTCTGAAATTTGGCGGATTTCCCCCAAGTTAAATCAATGTACTCAATTGGCGAGAATTCTGAAGCTACATCGCTTGAAATGCCCTAATAACTGCATTATTTCTGCACGGATAGTTAAAATTTAATGCTGTATTCTAAGAAAACCTATACACTTGTTTTCAAAAATGCTATTCCCTTAAGCTCTCAGTAAATTGCGCCAAAAAGCCTAAAACTGTGCAAACCGCTAGAACTCACTCTCTAAAAATCGGCCTATCAGCCATTTTTTTTTTCGCCAAACTAAAAAAAATTACACATTAGTCTCGGATATCTTCGATCCTCATTGTTTTGCGTATAAAACATTTCATTCCTGCTCTCATTTCTTATGCGCACACGATATTATAATTAAAAAAATAACCTAAAAAAATAAACTAAAAAAATCGTTATTATTCTTTTATTTTTACTTTAAGAATTTAAAACATTTTATTCGGCAAAATCGCCACACATGGCAACCAAGATGCTTATTTCACACACTTTTTTCACTACAGGGTTAATATTACGTAAAGCTTTCTGCGTGGAGAACATAAAAAAATCTCTTAAATTCCGGGAACGGAAATTAAGAGAACCATTCAGGAGGAAAACGTTTTTAAGTGGAGTTTCAAAGTTTTAAAGTGGACTATCATTTATTCTATATTGTTTTACATATCTGTGTAAAATTTCAGGCTGACAGGTCCATTTTTGTGGAATTGTATACTACCCAAATCAACAAATTGACAAACAGAATTTCATTTTTATTTATAAGATAACCTACGCTTGTTTTTAAAAATACCCTCTCATTAAATTGCGCCAAGCGCTAGAATCATAGAAAATCTGACACACTTTCAGATTTTTAAATACGCACTAAAGTGCTATATATAAAAAGAGTTATAATCCATGGGTCTTCCCTATTTTCGTTCCTTCTTTCATTAAGTTGGAAAGTGTATCATTATTCATGAGTGTGATTAAACAAAATTAAAATTGATATTTCTAACATCCTTTTTTCTGGATGTAATACATTAGATGCAGAAAAGCTGCTCAGAAAAATGCACAATTCCAACTGAATGAAAATTTCAAAAACTTATACGCAGGTGTATACATAACCCAAATAGCAGACGATTATAAATTACCATAAATAGCGCCAAGCGTTAGAATCCTCCTCAAAATCGCGAGAATGCTGAAGATAGATCGCTTGAAATCCCTTAATAACTGCATTATTTTCGCACGGATCATTAAAATTTAACGCTGTATTCTAATAAAACCTTTGCACTTGTTTTCAAAAATCCGTTTCCTTAAGCTCTCAGTAAATTGCGCCAAACCGGAAACTGTGCAAACCGCTAGAACTCACTTTCTCGGCATTTGAGCCATTTTATTTTTTCGCCAAACTAAAAATTTTAACATATTAGCCTCGGAAATCTTCAATTCTTATTGTTTTGCGTATAAAACATTTCATTCCTGCTCCGATTTCCCATGCACACGAATTATTATTAATATAAAATATAAAATTACGATTATAAACTAACAAAAAAAAAACCCTCATTATTTTTCTTTTATTTTACTTTGAAATTTGAAAACAGCTTTTTCGCAAAATCGCCAGCACATGGAACCACATCCTATTCTCACTTTTTCACTACAGGGTTACAATTCGAAAGCTTTTTGAGGTGAACATAATATATCTCTAAATACCCGAAAGGTGACTGTCAAAGTTTTAAAGTGGAACTATGATTGCTATATGATTTTACATTATCTGTGCAAAATTTCATCTGCGATAGTCCATTTTTGTGTATTTGTATACATACTCAAATCCACAACCAAATGAACAAACAAACAAACAAACAAACAAACATACATGAAAATTCATTTTTTATTTATAAGATATCCTTTTTCAAGTTCCTTTCCTTGTAAGGTTACAAAATCAAAGTTTTCACTCTTTTATGATCTACCGTTTACTGAAAACGAAAGAAAGTAAAAAAATGCATACATTAGTATTTTGTTTAAATAAATTCATTGTGTTGGGTTCCATCGTCACAGAAGTCTTACGGTACGCCCCAGTAAATTCAACCTAATTCATATCATTCATCGTCTTTTGTAATCACCTTTTCTAGTCCAACTGATTACCAAAGCTACACTAGAAATCAGCTGAAACATTGACTCTTCCACAGAAGATTAACTTTAAATCGTCCAAGAATTCATTCACACTTTATCTAACTTTCGTTGTGTACGTTTAATTCGTATCATCCCTTCACTTTTGAAAAAAATATTGTTTAGAGAAAATGTAATTGTGTGGAAGTGAGATAATATACCATTGTGTTAGAAGAATTATCGTTTTAAGAATAATCGTTTTACAAAGAATCGCTTTCATTACTCTAAAGGAAATTCAGCCAGTTACATGAAAATTTTATTGTAATAAGAGAATTATAGTTAAAGAGATATCAAGTAGCGAGATAGTCTACTGTATTATATGCCTTCAACACGTATTTTCACACATTTTATAAAATATATACTTGTCAAAATGTTTGTATATTGCATAACACCTTTCATAACATTATGTTTTTCTTATTTATTCTTTTTTAAAATGAGTGACTTAAACATTTATATTGTGTAGTAACATTAGTTATTAAGAATCGTACTTAGATGAAAGTTATTACGGCGACGTACTCGTTTAAATCAGTGAGACTTGTATTCTTTTCTGTGTTTGTCTAGTGATGAGAAGTAGTAATCAAATAAGATACCGATATTCTCTGTTAATTTGCAATCTATACGTGTTTCTTAATAATAAATGAATCCATTGTCATTATAAGTGATTAAGGTATTTAAATTGATGTAAGAAATTTTAAGAATTTCTTTATTATTTTCAAATACAGTCTCATTCTTGTTATTCCGTAATTCTCTTTAGGTTGTAATCCTATTACATTTTGGGAACCCCTATAGATTGAGCCTTTTAACAAGAACTAAAAAATGTTATTCAGTTAAAGCATTATTATAAATAACTGAAATTTCTATAAGAATACTTTCGCGTGCAAATAATACTAGGTTATGCAGAGAACAAACAAAATATTTTCTATAGTCAGAGTACTAAGTAGTGTAATTAAACGAATAATCTGGTGACTTTGATTTGAGTAACCTTGCCAAATATTTGCGATTTTTTCTCCATCCTGCAAAGACCCGCAGCAGACTCCTTTTCTGTGATATATGTGCTGCTGGCTGCCATATTAACGCAAGGCAACTGTCCCAGCCTACAATTTTAAGGCGCCAAAAAACTTACATCTTACACTTTTAGTAGTTTTAAAATAAAATTACAAAGGATAAAAAAAATCAGAAGTTAAAATAAATTTTTTAATATAAATCTTTAAAATTAAAAAATATTAACTTCTGAGTTTTTTTCGCCGTTGAACAATGAAAATATCAAATTTACATTGTCTAAATTAATTTAAACCTATTTAATTCTTGCGAAAGCTCTATATCGAGTATAGCATACCATATGAGAAAATAACGAAACCACATTGTAAAGAGAATTTTTAGCGTTAAAAATGACAAATTTTTCAAATATTTTTATTTTAAGAAATATGTTACAAAATACGTAAAGTTTTTGAAGTTCCCATACATGTTTCAACTGTATATAGCATTTCGAAGTAACGTTTTAACTATCTTTTCTTTGATTTCAGATTACTTAACACAAAATTTGTGTTAATAATATAAAATAAACCATTCTTAAACACGAAAATTGTTTAAGATGTACATAGTTAAAAAACTTTCAGTATTAACCGCCATAATCTTTTGTTTTTTTGTTTTTTGAGGAGGGGGGGTTTATTGCAAGGGGTCCCAATTATTTTCTTCTGCCCAGCTCACACTTTCTTGATAGGCTCGGCTCCTAGAATAGTCTTAGAAGAAATATTCCATCCCACAGCAGGAGTAATCTAAGGACCAAGACTGAAAGCAAACGTATGCAGGAAGTGGATTCACTGCTGTAGTCAGCTCGTAGCCAGAAAATTCTCAGGATGAAAATGAATTTATATTCGCAATTTAAATAGACGAAATTTTTACATATAAACGCGTTTATCTAAGATATTTCAAGATTTGGAGTTATTCCTGATATCCAACCTCCCCTGCAATTTACATATAATGTCGCCAAACGAATTCAATTAGAAAAGGAGTTTTATAATCAATGCGCTCATGTATTTTTGTTTTAAATTTTTATTTTTTTCACCACCCCCCCCAAATTTTAGTCTATGGAATCATTTTGAGTCAACCTCCCACCCTAGACCAGTGGAATCCATGTAATTGCAAATGTGAAATCGATTAAATTACCCAAGCATTTTATTAAAAAAAATAGACATGTTTTTATTTTTTACTCTTACCCAGTGTTAGCCCGTTCGTTTTCACATAGGTGGTCTCTATCGTAGCAGTCAAATAAGACAGCTTGCTGGAGGGGAGGAGGGACACTGGTCACAAAAAAGTTGTCTTTCCAACCTGCCGTACATTTAAAAAATGATAGCGATCTTTAAACATGTGTGCAATGTGTTGATTCACCAAAGATTGCAATTTTTTATGTCTGAGCCTGCTCAAAAGCGAAATGTAATTCGCCCATAGCCCAAGGCGTACAAATAAGGAGCGCAGAAGGTGCGGCCGCATCCCCCCCCCAAAATTTAACAAAAAATATATTTATTCCAAATGGATTATTAATACTTTAAATCTTGCACCCTCTAAATAAAAAAATGATAAAATGCCTACTGTCATAGTCCTCCATTTGGATTCCGCCACAGAAACTCTGTTTGGTTTTACAATACATCAAAATAACTGTCCCACAATTTAAAAATAAAAGTAACTTCTTCGAGGAATCAAAATAAAGATTGATTCATTTTGGAGAGATGAGGCAAGGATGTGTATAACACTACCCCCTACAATGAAACAAATAAGATAAAACATTCTTTAGTTAGACCGTTTCCCCTCCCCGTCGTACCACTTTTGTTTTTTTTTCGTGCGCTATTTTTCCGAAAAGCAAACTTTTTTCGACTTTTTTGTTTGACTGACACATGTATGTAGTGTAAAATCCCGAGACGTAACAATTTCGAATCCTTCAAGCTTCTGCTAGATGTACATTTCTGATGTTGAAGTGTTATTCAAGCTCTTTTATTTGTTTAATTAATTTTCCGATGTCTGGTAGGACATCAATTTATTTCTCACGCTGAATAATATTCGTGAAAGATAATGAGCTCCCTAAAAGCCAAAATTTTCCGATTTTTGCTTATTCTTGATTGAATTAGTGAAGCTGTGTTCTTAAAGTGCTCACAAAATTTTGTGACCTTATTAAATTTATACGTATAAAATTTCCCATTTTCAATACATTCCTTTGGTTGTATCATTTTCAAGTATTTTAAACCGGTTGATTTCGCTGTTTGTAAGTTCATCTACTCAACCTATATCCTACTGGTATACTATTCAAAATCCTTCCACTTCGCTTCCCTAAGCTTCTCGTCCTCGCTCGTTGAGTATCTCCCAATGTCAGTTTTAACCCCCCCCCCTCCCCCGTCTGTTTCGCTGAAAACCTTGCAACAGCTTTTAATAGTCTTTCTGTCATTATTGACAAAAGGATTGGCCCCCCGAAAGGGCTCATTGTATGAAACTGAAAAGAAACATGGTTTTCTGATACGATTCCACCAATTGTACAGGACTGTTGTCTGGCTTTGCAGGCCCCCTGTCAAAATACACAATTACAGGCAAATACCAGTCATATCTTTATGAAACATATGATAGCATAATGATTTTTGTCAAAGATTTTGAAAATATGAAGAATGAACAACTAAGAAACTTAAATTTATCAAAAACTGTACATTGTTTCTTCAACTAAGTAAAGAAAACGAACCTGTTAATCATAATACTTTTAATATTAAAGACCTCACGCGGTACGGGTACAGATTTATAAATCGTTGTTAACGCCGCCGACACATTTCCTACGTTAATTTTTGTTCGCCTAACTGCTACCCAAAAACATTAATATTTAATAACTTTGCTTACTAGAACATGTCTAAATATAATTATCTACGATCTGTTGTCGTCCTTTATATAAGTATTTGTATTAATTTCTGAATTTTTCGAATTTTAACTCCTCACTGTAGATCCGACGCCTGGGGGGGTGGGGGGCTTGATGTCGTTTTCAAGTGTACGGCCGTGATCCCGACTCATTTTTCAGGCCGTGCAGTCTTTAATTATATAGAACTATTAATGCTTCGTTACGGCATTCAGAATAATCTTTAAGAAGTGATGTTATATAAATATATATATATAATATAATATAATTAACACATTAATTTTAGTTGGAATAACAAACTGACATATTGAGCAAATTGTCTTTTCCTTCGTTTAAGATATCTTAACGTAATGCCAGAAAATCAACAAACAAACAGACAAATAAAAACAATTTTTGTCAAATTGTTCAAAATGAATTAAATTCATTTAATATGTTTAAAAAATTCAACATTCTATATATTTGTAGTCTCTCTTGAACTAATATGGTGGATATAAAACAAATGATTTAGTCAATGTCAAAGTCTGATTTTTTTTTCCTTTTTGGTTAATTTTACGCATATAGTGTATAACAAACTAATTTCATTCATTCGCGCTTTAGTCGTTAGTACGTGAATGCTCCAAACAAATATTGCCATTTTCAAATAAATTTCGCGAAATCTCAACTAAGGGAACGTAACCCATACTACGAGACACCTTTAAAATTATTTTTAAAGATTTTTTTGACCCCCCCTCCCTCGTTCCACTCGTATAATATGACAACCCCCCCCTTCCCTTTAAGTTTTTACGAGAAGTATTGACAAGTATATTTTTTAATCACATTCGCAGCAGAAAGTAAACAAATGAAAATAATTTGACTCATATTCGCTTTATAAATACGGCGTTTATTCATAAGATTGCAATGCATGCGTATTAATTACCATTAAAATTAACTGTAGGTTGAAGAAGCACTGTAGATCACGGCAAGTTTAAGATCACTAAGTCCAGCGCGCCATATTCGAATATAGGTCGAAAAACGCGATATTTCCTAGAATCGACTACTAACAAAAATCTAAGTTCCCCCCCCTCCCCGCTCCTGTGACTGAGCGTAGTATTTTGAAAACCTCCCTCCCCCTCCTAAACGGCCTAAACGGGTCACGTAGTATGGGTACGTTCCCTTATTTCGGTGATCGGAAAAAATGCCACCGCAAAAAACGTCATCAGAAAAAAACGCCACCCGAAAAACTGGGCAACGATCTAGGGGCCTAAAAACTTTAGCGTGCAATTGTTAAAATAGTTTAAGACAGAGTGCTCCATCAAAATTAATTTTGGTAACAATGGTCATCAATTAAAAAATATTAATATCAATCAATAAATAAATAAATAACAAAGATAAATCACGTCGAATGCATTGATTTCAATCCAGGTCCCAAGAAAAGCTTAATTAAGCCCTAACCTCAACTTCATAGTCTTTTATGAATATCAAAGGGCAAGCGTATACAGGGTGTCCCAAAAAGTTGGTAACGGGCTTTAACTCTTTATCTGTTAGAGATAAGTGGGTAGTATAAATTGGAAAAAAGGTTCAAAATAGGGGGAAATAAGACTTCGTTAAGAAAAAAATCATCTTGTTAATTTTCAAAAAGGTATACTTTTTAAATTTGTATACGACCTCCGTAAAAAATATCAAATTAGTGAAATGTGCCCCATACACACATGAGGCGATATGTAAAATTTGAGAATTATATTTTAAATAGTGTCAGAAATATGAAGATTTAAAATATGCTGACTTGAACCACTTTTCAATGGCTCTGAAAGAGAAAAAATCGCGTCAGATGATCGCATTTCATGGGTCGTACAGAAATGATGAAATATTTTTTTTTTTAAATCTAGCAATAAGCGTTTAAATTCGAAATCATGTATAGCCCCGATTATCTTTGTTTAAAGATATCTCTGAGAGAATTTGTGATCAAACGCTGAAATTTATTTCAACACCTCATTAGTGAATGGGGCATATTTTACTAATAGGAAACTTGTTTGTACGGGGTCGTATAGAAATTTAAAAAGTGTAGCTTTTTGAGAATTAGCTGGAGAATTTTTTTCTTAACGGAGTATAATTTCCGACCTCACTTTGAACATTTTTTCAATTAACACTACCCACTTATCAGATAAAGAATTAAAGCCCGTTGCCACCTTTTTCGGACACTCTGTATTTCGAATGTGTACATCCCTATCTCTCCCCTCCCCAACCTCGCGTATACACAACTTGAAAGATAATACATTTTATTTTACAACCAAACTTGTTATTATCATTTTAAAGTAGAATAGTAAATTTTGTTTTATAAATAAAAAAGATTTTAAAGTATTTACTTAAAAATAAATAAAGGTAATAAAACTAACCTTTTTATTTTAGTTTCATTTCCAGTCAGTGTTTAATGACTTAAATCACCTTATGTAAATTGTGTCACATTTACGTTTTATTCACTTTCACAATAACGTGACAAGTTAAAAGAAATATTTTAAAAAGTGAAAACTGATTTTTTTTTTTTTTTGTAACAAGTACTTTTTCTTGGCTGTAAAATTAAATATGAAAATTATTTTAGTTTTATTGATTTGAATAATTTTAAATGCTTTTTAAATATCTATGTATTTTATTTAGTTTATTTTAATAATTTTAAATGCTTTTTAAATGTCTTATGTATTTTATTTAGTTTATTTGACTATATTTTTCAATGCTTTCAGATAAATCGTCATACTTTTTATCCGTTTTTGCATAAATCTCCCCACATGCACACACACAAAAGTAAATAAATGTTTCAAAAACCTCCTCTGAGCTATATTTTTGTTAAAATTATTTCTATAGGTATCAAAACACGACAGAATTTTACAGTGAAAATAATTCACACGAATAATACATGTTATGTTGTAGATTAGGCATTAACAGTGCTTTTTTTTTTTTTTGCATAAGTAAGCACTTCCTTTAGAAAATAATAAGTTAAAGAAATAAGTAAACTCTTTATATAACTTAATTTTTTTAATTTATCATGATTTACTATTTTTTGTTACAGAATTGATAATCAATAGTCGGCCCTACGGATTTAACGTACATATTCATCGTGTGTACATGCACATGTTTCTCTTAAGTCTTTCGTCCGATTCCCTATCAATGGCCTGTTTATGCCTCAACAATATTAAGTCAAGTCAGTATCATTCAAATAATGCAGTTATCTAAAAAGAAGGAGAATTGTTTTCTCTGTTTGTATTCTTTAAACGCCTAGACCGTTCGTCGGATCTGGACAAAAATTGGCGTACTGGATTAGTGACGGATTTCCTTCTGTGCCCATCGTTGCTTTCTGGCTCAGGTGTTTTAATGCGTACGCTATGGGCCTCAGTGGGAGTAACGATTATAGGAAACAACGATGGACGAAGGAGGAAAATCGCTGCATTCACGTCTTTGCAACGGTGGAAAACTAAACAGACAATAATTTTTAGGGAAATTATGCCTGAACACTTAATGCGCCCGGGAAACGCCTGCAAAAGGATATTTGACACAGTTAAAGATGGAGAAAGATAAAATCTGTGCATAATATGGTCTTGCACTGTAAGATATCGGAGTAAATGCAGAGTGTGTATAGAACAGTGTATCGAATCAGGGCCGATCCCAGAAGAAATTCTTGGGGGGGGGGGGGTGAAGAGACGTAAATTGCCGACCGAAAAAATAGATTTGCCGATTCAGTTCCCAAGTTGTTCACCTCCCAATATTAGACAGTTTTCTGAGGAACAGAACGTGCCCATAACATAGAAACAGCATAAATACCTCTGCAAGTTGTACAGAGGAAGCGCAAACGTTCGAATTTCAGAGGATTCACATTATTTACGCATTAATGATCAATCTGGTTTTTACATTAATAAAGTCTATTACATTAATAAATTGCAGGGGGTGTACGCAAAACGCAGAATTTTTAACAAAAAGGCTCGTTTATTATAACTTTGCCAACAAAAATCCACATTTTTGTTGTGGAGGCATAGTTACATCCCTGAATCTATCATAAGTAATTAAATTTTCATAAAATATTCATAACTTTTAAATTAGTCATGAAATAGTCTCTCCAGGACGGAGGAAAAGATTTGCTTATGTGGACAAAACTATCGGTGCCGTAGTTTGGTTGGCGAAAATGAGTTGGGTGGTGGGTGGTGGGTGGGGGGTACCCTGAATGGAGTCTTTACATCAACTTAAAAAAAGGAAAGGAAGCCATACCTAGAGCACTGTTTATACAGCACTGTCTTATTTGTGTATACAGTTGGACCCGCATTTAACGATCCCGCATTTAACGAGATTCCGGATTTAGCGAGGAAAATGGAGTGGTTTGGTTGGTATAATGTAAAAAAGGTATTAAAGTATACTCATTTAGCGAGCATTTTTTTTCTACTTCCCCGCATTTAACGAGGGAAACAATTACGAAAGTATGAAAAAATTGCAGAAATAATGAAAAATATTTAAAAAAAAAAAAAACAGTATCCCAAATATTTCCACTGTGTTAAAAGTAGTAGCCACACCTGATAAGATAATCCCTTTATTTACCGGACCTTTTTAGTTTTGGAATGCTTTAAATACCAGACTAACGGCCCAGTCCCTCCCCCCCCCTCACTCTTCAGTTCACTCTACAAAGCGTAGGTAATCCTTTTGGCACTCCCATAAGTTAATCCTCCTTGTCCAGTGGGCTTTTGTTCGCGTTTCGGTAAAAGAAAGTGATAGCGACTCCGAAGAAGAAACTGTGTTTAAAACACCGAGTAGTGACTCTGCAGCACAGGCATGTGCTGCAGAGTTACTACGAAATCTTGATCGGTATTTTGAAGGAATGGAAAATACAGATGATGCAACATTTAATGCATTAAGTGTTTTACGTCGAAAATTAAATGAGAAACGATTATGTAAACTCAAACAATCAACTTTGGATAAGTATTTTTTCACTTCTCAATAAAGATATCAAGCATCAATTCATGTAAATTGTTTTTCTTTCTTTATGTGTGTAAATTTTTTGCACTTATTAACTTGAATTCGGATTTAGCGAGCGACCGGTTTTAACGAGCATTTTTCCATGTCCCGAGCTCCTCGTTAAATGCGGGTCCGACTGTATATTGCATACCTGCCAGTTCTACTGGATTTTTCAGGAGACAACCGGATTTTGATGGTTTCACCTTTGTCTCCTGATTTTACATTAAAATCTCTTGGTTTTCGGACATTTTGAAGCTTTAATAATCGATACATTTATTTCTCCACCAGTTCTGAAAGATTATCACTCTCTTGGTCTATTCATTCAATATGGACAAATATACCATGGTATTTTGGTCCAATAATAAAGGTTTATGCTTATATTGATAACTCATTTGTGAGGGATTCTTGAAATTTTCAGAATTCGGTGGCAAATCGTTTAATTGTAACATTTTTTGAGTTCAAAGTCCCACAATTTTACTACTTTTTTTTTAGTCTAAAAAGCAGATATTTTGTAAAATTTCAAACATTTAAGAAAAAAAATCTTGTGAACGTAAAGAAACATCGAAGTTTTATTCATTTTGCGTTAAAAGAATTCTATTTCTGAGCTATTTTACAAGTTCTATTTTTAATATCACGACTTTGTGTGTGATTGAAGTTCCAAACATAAGCTGTCATAAAAAGCAAACTTTTCACTTTAAAAACCATAACTGTGTCGTGTCATGCCAAATTATATTTTTAAAAAATGATACATAGAATAAATGGCGAAATTTAATGTGTGAAAAAATTTCGAAGAGTGTTTTGTGACTTAGATAAGTCATTATGACTTTAAGATTATGATACCACATAAATCTAACTGGATTTTCTTAGCTAGATGTTGGCAGGAATGCTATTGCACGACGAACAGTTAACTGTTCGCTCCCGGCGTTGCTAAAGACGCGAAGGCAGAGATTCCTCCTTCCTGCGTCCATCGTTGCTTTCCGGCATGAAAATTCTTTTTCCATAAATGTTTCTGCTCTGGTCACAGCCTTGCACAAGCGCATGGCTGGACCATGCCAGGCCATTCAAAGACCCATGCTGAGAAGCAACGATTTACACAGGAGGGAGAAATTCCTACCATTGTGTCTAAGCAACAACGGTAGTGAACAGGTTAAAGCCAACAAGAAATTAAATATTGTTTTAAGTGCTGCTCTTAAACCCTAATCTATGAGCGTTGATACCCATACAGGGTTATTTTGTTAGCCCTGTATAGGTATCAACGCTACGTCCATCCATGCCGATGGACAGAATGCTCTCATAAACCTCAATAATAAATACCAATTTTGTTTTGCTTGAAATGGATGAACGTTTCTAAAATGTACTCTAAACATTCTCTGCCCATAGGCTGCAATGCATTGGAATTATTTTGTGTGCTCCTGTAAAAGAACTATAAAGGGTACCTGCATCCTTTTCAATAGGGTACATGCTATGGTACTCTTCACTATCATATGAAAAATCGTTCGATGCATATTTGAGGCAGTTAGAGCACGGGCAGACAGACAAACTGAAAGCATAAACATTCCAAGTTCTTTGGAAAGCGTTAAAAAATAAAGGCTTAAAAAGAATGTGAGGATTAAAGGGGAAAAAAACTGGAATAAGGAAAGTAATTCTGGCTCGAAAAGTTAATTTTTCCTGTAATTCAAAAGAAAATGGAAAATTAAGCATAATGATTTTGAAATTCCTAAGGTCACGACCCCCCCCCCCCCCCATACACTATTTGCTCTGCCATGCTTTCCTATTTTAACGAGCCTTTGATCTACTCTTGCATTTTATCTCTTATAACTTACCTATTTTTCTAAAATCAAATTAAATTATAAAACTAGGGTTGTTTCTACATGAATGATATGAAAGTAAATCATAATAAAAAGTAGTACAAATATAATCTAATCGGTGATGATCTTTTCTTGGAGAATGGATTTGACGGAGCTCCAACAGTTTGTATGGAAATTATCTTTCCATTATGACAGTTATTTCGCGTCTTCTTTTAGTCATTATCAAAACAACTACATATCACATTTTGTGCACTGCACTTTTTGTCATTTTCTTTTGTTTACAACTAGTTTCGTGTTTTTGTTTACAACTGGTTTCAACCTTCAGTCTTAAATGCACACTGCAGCAAACTTTTACTTCATTTTGTTAAATGCTAGAGATTTTTTTTTAAATTTATTTTTACCAAATTGATGTACTAATTATATCTTAAAAGCTAAAGATGGTTTTCTTCTAATCAAGGCATGCTAAGATTTAGATTCCAAGGTATGCAAAGGCTCCTCCAAGTATATGTTTGACTTTGGCTCGGTTGCTGTGCAGTTAACCGAGCTAACCGGAATAGGGGACACACTATATTCTACTGTACAAGTGAATTTCTTTTTCCCATGCATTTCAAAGAAGCAAAGAAAATACATCTATTTCAAAGAAAAACGCTGGACCAAAGGGTGGCGACAGCCTCAGGCCAGTTGCGGCCTCCTTGCGCTATTTTTACTTCATACAGAGTGGTATTTCATAATTTGTCTCAGGGCAATATATGATACTTGAGAACATTCTCGTTCTCATACTCAGCATTTCTCCCATAGACATTTGCACAGAAGACTCTTTAATTAGATTACTATGGACATGTGAGATGACTATTTGCATAGGGGAAAATGTCGAGACAGGTATCATGGAACATATGTGGTGTCAATAGCAGGGAGCTGGTTCTCCGACTGTCCCTTTTGTGTATCGGCCACCCAGTGCCGAGTGCTCTTTATTCATTCCCAGTTCTTTCTTTTGACTGATGCGAATAAGAAAGGAATTTCTCACTTGGTTTTGTATGCACTGGAAGTAGGACGTCAAAGGGACAAAAGTTAGGAAAAGTGCCGATTAAAAACACTTTTGAATACTAGAATGAGGAGTTTTGGAAGTTTGGAATGGCAATTTTGCCGACTGCATTTTAAGTGGGGGGGGGGGTATCTCACCCCCCCCCCACACACACCGGCCCTGTATCGAATATTCAACTCCATGGGAGTAACAAAAATTATATATCCATAAATGTGAAACATATTTTTTTACGTTTTTATGCACATTATGACGCTCTATTTTTTTTTTTTTTTTATTGATAGCTTGATATAGTTGGATTATTAATGAAAGCAGTATCTTGAACTTTCTTGATGCTTTTTTTTTAATAAATTGATTGGTTATTCTGATCGTTGAAACGAAATTGATTAAATCGAATTTTTGTACTAGTCGTGTTTTATTTTAAATACACCCTACTTCAATTTATCACACAGTTAAAATGACTACAATGTATATAGATTTACTTTCGCCTATTTATTGTTCATTCATGATATTTGTTTCAAGTTAAATGGATAACATTAATTATTTTTAATCGTTCTTTTCCGTTTCAAAAAATGTATATATGAAAAATTCGAAGCACAAATTCTTTTTTTGTTTTGCATTTATTGTAATATTTTTTTAAATTTAAATTGTATATAATTTTTGAAAAATATAGGCAAGTTAAGTGTGTAGCCTTGGCAAAACCTGGGCAGTATAGCAATAAAAAAGATGAAAAAAATGTAAAACAAAGCAGCATTGTTCTTTAAATATGGCCTAGCGAAGCCATACCTTATTTTTCTATCGTTAGTATTTTTCAAAGAACTCAAAAATAATGCATGAGGAAGAAGACATAATAAAATAAAATAAAAAACTGTATGCAATAACTGTATGCAATAGAGATTTATACACTTTTACAACGGAATCTCAACAACGTTCAAACTTAAAAATTCAAGGAATTACGGTCGAATTTTGATCACTGGACGACCACTAGTGTTATTATTATTACGCATCTACTTTGACATTTTCAAAATATGGCAACCTTATTCTCTGCATCTCGGCACGTTATCACACATTTTCGCAATTTATCTGTGGCGCATCAAAACTGAAAGGTACTAAATTGTATTTAAATAAAATGTATCAAAAATGTGTATAATTTAAATGACGTACAAGGAAGTCATGTAGTGTACAAATCAATTTTTTTTAATAAATGTTTCGGCAGGCACGTGCCAACTGTGGGTGGGGGTGGGGGTTTTGGACTCCTCCTGTATTCGAGGGAGAGGGAGCGAACTATGTAAGCCCTCTCTCTCTATTCAAAAATTTAAAACATTATTGCAGTGAAATCTCCATCCGAAAGTTGAACCCCTGCGGCTCCCACAAAAAATGTCTAATTTATAGAGGTATATTTTAATCTTATGAAAGTGTCTAATTTATAGAGGTATATTTTAATGTTATGGAACATTCCATTCTCCAGAAAATTGTCCAATTTGGAAAGTTTCGCTGTACTAACTCAAGATAACATTAAAACTGATCTCATAAACAACTTTACAATCTAATTTCAGTCATTGTCAGCCTGTAGCGAAAGACTGATCAGATTCATTGCATTGGGGATGGGGGTGGAGGGAGCGCGCGCATCTATCGAGAGAAATTAGATAATCAAAGACATGCCCAAATTAATGATGTATTTCATGCAATTCTGAACTGGTATTTGGTATTCAAGCATTGAGCCCCCTCCCTTAAAAAAAAAAAAAAAAAAAAAAAATGGATATGCCCTTGGCCGAGCCTCGCAGTTCAGAAGAGCAATTCGTTGATCTTTCATGGCAAACATACATACATCTCTAAGCTTATAGACTAGGCCTTGACGAAAACTCTGTTCATGCCCCGGTAGAGAGAAAAAAAAAAATCGAGGGATGCAAAACTGCTAAATTGTTTATAAAATGCTTTCATTTTAATTTTTCTTTGTTGTAGTAAGTTGATGGCAGAATCAATTGTGATTATTAAGGAGATCATGAATGAAGTATTCAAACTTTAGAACTATTTCCGGCTTCAAAAGTTCGAAAAATATATATTATATTAAAATTTAACCGGCCCAGGTGGTGTAGAGGCTAAAGAACCATTCTCTCACGCCTTGGGTCCGGGTTCGAATCTCGGCTTGGGCATGGATGTTAACTTGTCCGTCCCTTCATACGGGGTAATGATGTCCGCCCAGTGGGTGCCCCCATAATAAAATGGACAGTAGTTCGGGCCTTTGTAGTGGCGATTGCTTAATGAGCAAGTGCCCGCCCATTTTTAAAAAAAATTATAATTAAGTGTAGTTATATCATTTCAAAGCTCGAAAACCATTTTATTATTAAACTTCAATCACAGAAAATGTACATTTTTAACCGAACAAAAATTAGAGCATTTTGTTTGCAGGTATATAGAAAAATTTGTTACGTATGGGACATTATACTTTTACTATATTTATTTATTTATTTATTTATTTTTTCAAAATTCTTATACTTTATTGAACATTCTCAATAGTAGCATTATATGAAATAAGGAGAAAAAAAATTTAAAAATATCACAGACTTTCAATGATTACTTTATTTTTTCTTGTACGAAATAGTTTAGAGCTTATTTTTAATTTTTTAACTAGTAATACCGGTGGTAAGTGAAAAGTTCTTCTTTTTTTTCTTCTTCAACTGGTAAACTAGTTTTTTAAATTACGTATTTAACTAAAACCTTATGGCTTTTCACTCAGAAGCTTGGCCCTGGTAAATAAAAATATGTTACGTACGGGACAAAATTCAAAATTTTGTTTTAAAACTTAACAATAATTTAATTTTTAGACTTTTTAAAATTTTTCTCCACAGATGACGCATTATTACAAATATATATATATATATATATATTGGGTTGTTCGAAAAGTAATGTCGTTTTTTGTATGTCAATATTTTGCCTAGACAAAACTATTGAAGATAATAATACGAAAATCGGCACGTATGTGAGTTTCTTAGCGTGGGTGCTTTGGAAAGCATTTTCCAAAATTCGTAACTTATAGGGGATAGGGGGCCAAAACATTCTTTTCACATATCCTGCGTGATCTCAAAGAAGAAAAGAGATATCCAGAAAATTCTTGCTGTAAAATACAGCCCTCGCGAATGCCTAAAAATCGATTTCAGAACATTTCGAATATGATTATTCAGAGAGTGTAGACGTGAAAAAAGGGGGAGGGTTTCCATTTTTTTTTTAAGAAAAAAAGTATTATTTATAAAATTATCCCTTTAAAATTTAGCAAATACGGGTCCTATGCCTAGGCATAGCTTGTTTGCAAATCAATGCTTGTTGAAAATTTATTTGTTTAAGTTCTATGTAAGAAAACGACATTACTTTCCGAACAGCCCATATATATATATATATACATACATGTGATTAGTTATAGCTACCATTAGTTTGAGATGTTGAAACATCGTCTTCAGTAATTAGTTGGATTTTCATCAAAAAACAAAGATGAAATTGTGATCTTTACTGCGTAGTAGCATTTAAAATACATTTTGATTTATAATTTGTATTTTAAATAGAATATTTCACTAAAAATTAATAAGCAATCTTAATTTGAGAAGAACTCTGAGAAAAGAAAAAGTCAACTATAAAAAAAGAGATTGGCAGAGGAAGTTATCAGGGTGTTTGCAAGGAACAAGTAAAACCGGCCGGGTTAAACTCACTAAACTTTCGAAGATGGCTGAAATGGAGGTCCAGGGTTCTGGCCTTTCGCACGGTCGTCGGTTTAAAAGTCTGGAGTTTTGGGGTTTTTTTCAAGATGTAATGTGAATATATGTTAGATGTCCAGAAAAGTCTCTCGCGTAAGGCAGGGCCCCTCCTCGTGTTCGTCTCTTTCCTTGGAGTGGATTTATGCGCGGGTCTTCGGGACCAAACCCACAAATCCGAATACACGTTGCAAACAACACCACCACCATGTAAAACCCCTGAAATTAAGATCAAATTTTTTAAAACCTCTAAAACTTTTTCAAATCCCCTGAAAGAGCATCTGAAATTCTTTTGAAAATGATAGTGACGTGCGATTTTCGGTTTAAAGTACGGTGCAAAGACACTCCGCCTCTACTGATTTTGTTTTCTTTGCTCTATGCAATGGAAGGCTATTGGATAAGGCCAGTGGCGTAGCTAGAAATTTTTCATGGGGGGGGGGGATTCCTCATACTGGAGTATTGCACTACAATTTGGATTCTCATATCAAAAGACTGTCTGTATTGAATAATAAGGCGTTTTGCATATCCATTTAACTCATGTTAATGATAACCATCACTGAACATTTCACATTTCTGTTAGAGTTTTCTTTTAGGGATACTGTATTTCCAGAGACCAATTGACATATTTGGGGGCCCAGGTCACAGGTACTTGTGGGGGGGGGGACCTTGCACAACTGTTGTTATTTTAACCTAAAATTTTTAAATTTTTAAACATAATAGTTCGCAGGTAAACAATTGATTTTTGCATCCCACCATCTGTGAACGAAGTCCTCGGTTGCTTGTGTGTATGGGAAGAAGTCCTCGGTTGCTTGTGTGTATATGAAGTCCTCGGTTGCTTGTGTGTATATGAAGTCCTCGGTTGCTTGTGTGTATATGAAGTCCTCGGTTGCTTGTGTGTATGTGTGGTCCTCGGTTGCTTGTGTGTATATGAAGTCCTCGGTTGCTTGTGTGTATGTGTGGTCCTCGGTTGCTTGTGTGTATATGAAGTCCTCGATTGCTTGTGTGTATTTGACGTCCTCGGTTGCTTGTGTGTATTTGATGTCCTCGGTTGCTTGTATTTATGAGGCATGAGAAGTTTTCGTGAATCCGAGGAATCCTGCGGTTTGTTTTTAAATTATCTGGAGGGGGAAAATATTGATAAGTAATACCCTCCAGCATACCAATTTCAATCTTTTGCCATCCTTCATGAGCAGTGGCGTAACCAGGGGGTTAGGGGGTCACAACCCCCCAATGAATATTTTATTCATACAAAATGTATGTTTTTCACTCTCTTATCACACACCCACCCGTATACATATATTTGATCAACCTAAAATAATTTATAAATGTCATTAATATCTGCGGTTAGTTCCAATGGTCGAATTACTTCAGATAATCATGTTTCTAATACATGTGTAAACAATAAATGCAATACCGAGAGCTATTCTCTCTTAACAGTAGCATAGCCAGGATTTTATTTCAGTGGGGGCTGGGTATCAAATTGTAAGCTAAACGCTAAATATCAAATTGTAAGCAAAGTAAAGGGATCCATTTCGGGGAGGGCTGCAGCCCACCCCCTCTGGCTACGCCCCTGTCTCTTGACAAACAAACAAACCAAAAAAGAAGAAAATTTACGTTGACAAATGTATCATGTAGAGCATAGGTTCCCAACGTGGGCGATAACGCCCCCCTGTGGGCGTTTGAGGCTTTCAGGGGGGCGGTAAAAGACCCAGAGAAAATTAGGAGGCGTTGATATGCACGGAGGGGGGTGGGAAGATTAACCAAATATAGTCTAAAAAAGGCTTAAAAACCACTCTGATAATTCATTTGTATCACTTGTGCGAAAATTCACATATTTCGATATGAGACTTCGCTGTTGAGAGAAAGAGATACCTCTCTAAAACTTTTATTCCCCCTTTTTAAACGAAGAAGAAATTCAGTAGAGTTTCAATTCCAACAATATTCTATCTATTAGTAATTTTTTTAATTTAATTCTTGTTTTCACCATGCATTATTTACGCTCTTATTTCTCTGGAGTGGGAGGGGGGGCGGTATTGAAATATTTACTAGTAAAGGGGACGCCAGTTCAAAAAAGGTTGGGAGCCTATGATGTAGAGCATTAATCATGCCCTTCTCATTGTTCAGCAGAAATTTCAAGGATATTAGAATGGGAAAATATACTTTACTACTACGTCCATGACTCATATTTACCGAAGGAGGCTCCACACATTTAACGTGAGCATTCGTGTCACATATATCGTAAGTAGTTTTAAGTATTGTTTAATTCTCAGATTATGGTTGCAGCGTACTATTGTTACGTAGGGTACCATGGTAATGCTGCTTTACACATCACATTCTGTTTATCTTTCTAAAATAATAAACGGGCTCCTTTCAGTTTTATTCATACAAGTCCGGGTAATTTGTTTACAATATAAACTTATCCTGCGTAAAAGACTCAAAGTGCAAAGAATCCTCAAAGATATTTAAAATACAGAGTTATACTTGTTAGAGTATTAATTAAAATGCATTTTCTAAATACAAAATGTTTATATTTACGAAAGCTTTTTACTAATATTTCAATTAAAAAACATAATTAAACCTAACATTAACTATGATAACAGTTGAGTAAATTTAATATAAATTAAGTTTGATTTACTCTTTTGGAGGAGAATGTTAATTATTTTTAATTTAACAAGAGCTTTTTAAAGAAAACTCTCTTTGAGTCAGTAATTCAGTCCATATTTTCAGATGGATAGATATAATCCTACGTCGTTTATTTCAAATTTCGTGGACGAGCTTTTATTAATAAACTATGTTAATTCATGAATCTTTCATTAATTACAATAGTTCTTTATGTAACGAAGTTTAAAAATACTTTATAAAAGTATAATTCCTCCGAACACAGAAATAATTTTTCGTTTTTTTTTATTTATTATTTTTTTTAAGTTAAATTATTTATTTTTCAACTATTCAAGAAACACTTTCGTGAAATTTGCGAATTTATAAATATGGGTAAAATCATCAATTTAAATCACTTTTTCTCTCTCGTTTTATGTCTGGTAAGTAGTTAACTTGACAAACTAACATCCGTCTAAAAAGCCATGCTACAAGTCAAATAATGGCTCAAAAGTTTTCCCTTCCAGCCTCGCTATATAATCCGTCAAACACTGAGTAGTAACATTTCTACTATTTTTACTACGCGTAGTAAATACGTCACAACGTTCCATTGTTCGATTTCCCCCTTCGCACCGCCCTTTAGAAACATGTATTTCCACTAACAAACCGAGGACCTCTTATACACACGGCAGGAAAGTCCCCTGGAGATCTTTACACACTATACACACATAATGTGCATTAAAACCTGCAACCGAGGACTTTTAAAAAAAATTATAGAAATTTCATCTGCATACATAATTACATTCAAATATCCTAAAATAAGTCGAATTTTGCATTGTTTCGAACCGAGGACGTCCTCGGTTTGACGGATGTCCTCGGTTAGAAGGTGTGTATCAACACTTTTGTCCTCGCTTGCCGGTATGTGCTAACACACACACACACACATATATATATATATATATATATATATATATATATAAACAGTGGTTAAAAAAATATCCTGATAAAAACATCCTAATAAAAATTCCTTTTTAACGATATTAAATTCAATAAATCCAGCACAGCTCTCTCTATTTTAATTAAATCAAAAAACTAGCCGACTATAAAAATATCACACACTTAAAATGGAGGCACTTCAAATTCTAACTACAGATGGCGCAGTTAATGACATGACACATGCGCAGATCCATCCGGGATGGGGCGAGACGTTGAGGAAGAGATCAGTGCAAGCAAGAAACGGCAATGGCTGAAGAAGGTGGTGGCTACCACCAAAAGCTACTACCGAGTGGCTTTTTATTAGTGTAGTTTTTAACCATTTAAAAGTTTTAAAGCAAGTCCTTCTTACTACTTTTAATCAAATGTGTTCAATATTTTCAAATAAAAGCAATAATAGCATAATTGATAAAATATTGGATCAAAATGTCATCTTGTCTTGATGCAGAAATTATGTCTGGTTATGAATAAATAATAAAATACTAGAGTTAAAATTGATAAAATGATAATTTACCAATGGTGTTTCCTTTAATATTTATAACTGATGAATTGGAGCATTCCTCATCTGTAGAAAATGATGGACTTTGTACAGTTTTGGTAACCTTCCATGGTTTCTAAAAATAAGAATGAAATGTATTTTGGTATCAAAATTATATCTTTTATACATCGTAAATACTGCCAACTTTTGATAACAGGAACCTATTTTTATCGAAGTCCTTGCCCCTTCGATAATGTTGTAACAGTAAGCTAACAGTATATCAAACTTCAGTTACTTAAAGTTTAATAACAATATGATATGATGAATGCAAGCACATGATCATCTGAATGCCGAACTGTACAAAAGGCTGTCTATCTATTTAGTTTGAACTTCCCAGAACAAAAAGACTACCGTACTTATAAGTGGTATACTAGCTATCGAGATTTGCTTATAATACAAAGAATAAAATGTAGATAACTGCATAACAATACTATTTTTTTTATATCAAATCCATGTTTTTTTCTTTACATTCATATTTTAAAATAATAAATTATTAAATAAATATATATATTTTTTTAATTTGTTTAGTTTTTTTCATTTATTTAATCAAATATTTTACTGCTTTTTTTAAATTAAAGGAAAGATTAATACCCAGGGTTGGCAATTTTTCGGCAATTGATGGTTTTATCTGGTTTTAACAGTCACATGAAAAACCTAAAATTGTATAAAAATATTTTTTGCAACAAAATTACATTCAGTTTTTATAATTTTTTAATTTAAACACTTGAGTAAATGTTTGGACAATTTTAGACAATACAAACTGCATATTTTATTCAAAATTTTCAAGCACGATTTTGATTCAACAAGCTGCTTAGAATACAAAATAATAATAAGCTACAAGTGTAAAATTTGTTTTTAAAAAAAGGTTAAAAGTATATTATTAAAAATCTATAAATGTCACAAATATTAACTGTACTTGTTCTGAAAAATTTAATTTATTAACAAAGTAAAATTAAAAGTATTAGAAAATTTTAAGTGTACTGATAATAACCGATTATTTTGATTGCAAATATAGTTAATTTATTTACCAGAGAATATTTATATTGTAATAGTGGATTATGCAGAATACAGTGCAAGTGGATTACAGTTATACTGAAAAATATTTAGACTCATCAAAATTATTTCGGCAACTTATTCAGTTCAGTAATTTAAGACTGACTTAGCTTTAGCAAAGCTCCCCTTAAAAAAATAATAATAATTACTTATATTCAAAAAATTTCAAATACTTTAGGAAGAAAAAATATATAAGAAGCACTTTCAAAAATGCATTCACCAATTTAAGGCCAATTATTTATCGGGACAAATAATTTGAGTGGTGTGTAATTTTAACGTAATTACATTAATTATAAAGTAAAAGATATTAAGCTTAATTTAATTAGTTTTGTAATTAAAAATTTTAAATAAAATTTTATTAACAACTAATAAAAATAACATTCATTAGGTTTTGACACTTCTGGACAGTTTTTGACAAGTCATGTCAATAACTAGTTTTTGATGTCAAAAACCCAATCTTGTACCTTATATAGATGTTTTGAAAATTCCCTATGCAGTGTATTTTTGCAGAAAATTTCTGTTCTAATATTTGTGTGTGTAACATTCTTTTTAGTTTTATTACAAGTCCGCTGAACATAGAAAGATAAAAAAAAATAAACTATCTGCGCACACAATCCAAAACTATCTTCCACAAAAACTCATAGCCCAGCATAACAGAATGATATTGAGTGTAAAAACATTAAACATTTTTAAATATCCTTGACATGCATGAAAAACAATTAATGTTAAGTAGATAAATATCAACACCTATTTGATCTTCACAGCTTGAAGATAAGGCATTTTGCTTAATGTATCTGTTCTGTATAGTAGATATAATTTCACTGCATCTGTGAAACAGGAAAAGTGTGGTTCCTGCAGAGCATATGCGGATTTTCCTAGACCGAACATAGTAAACAATGCATCGTAATGCGTTTGTGCGATAGTTACAAGAAAATATTTCTTCTACGAAACTGTTCACCTTTTTTGTTAAAAAAAAAGAAAAAAAAAACTGTGCCAAATATTGGAATCTCCACTAAACTATCTGCAAAACCTCAGAATTTTCTGCTAATGTATCCGCACATGGCGTGTGTCTATATTATTTAGCTGAATATATTGATGAAATAAGTTACAAAATTTTGGAGAGCAAATCATTTGCATTAGTTTTTTTTTTTATATAATTGACAAAATCAAACAAAATCTGTGAGTTTCCAAAACTCTAAATATTGTCAAGTATGTATAAATAAAGTAAATATCGCCTACTCACAGGGTCATTTTCACTTAATAAGTATATAATGCTACCAGCAAGACAAGCTTTCAAAATATCATCTTCATCGATATCAGTCCCATCTTCAAAATAAGCTTGAATGCTTGGGGATAGGGACATATTTAATTTCTTACATCCTTTCTTCAGTAATTCATCTAAATTTTCTGCAATAACAGCCTTTTTTTTGTCCAGTTGCAGGACAAGATCATGTTAATATTTCAAGAATGCAATAAAATTTCTCGTAAGCAATTATGTTTATGCTATCCAAGAACTCCAGAAAAAAATACATTGTTTAAGACTAAACACAAAAACATGTTTCGTATAATTTTTACTGTATACAAAGGCTACATATTTAATTCGTAGGCCAATCTACAGGGCTCTGTGGACCAGATGTGGCCCACAGGTCGCCATTTGAATAGCTCTGATATGGAGTGATAAGAATGTATTTTGCTGTATTATTTTAAATAGTAACTTGCTTATTTTTACTTGAACATTCAGCAGCCAAATAAATCATTTTCTTCCTCTTCTAGAAAATGTTATGACATATATCAGGTGTTGTATTTAATGGGAATAGCTAAAAAAAAAAAAAAAAACTTAATTTTGTCGCTAGACATATCCTTTTTGGTTTTTCAAAAATAACTTGCACTACCCCACAAAACTTGTTTATATATTATAGGCAGAAAACAGAATTACAATATGCAAAAGTGGCTAGTATGCCATTTATTTTTAGTAACCCCTTATGAAAAACTTTAGTCACCCGGCCTGTTGCAATTTTAAGCTTAATTATACAGAACCATTTTCAAAACTAATAGGCTTACTGTTCTTTTACTCTTGAAATTAAATGATTTTTTAAATTAACATTTGTTTTAAAGAAATTCAAAGTAATTACTGGCTATCAATGAATTGTTCCTATATTCCTCATTTATGTTATAGACTATCTTCAATAAGTACTCTATTGTGTACATAAAAAAATGCACAGACTACTATAGCAGTTATTAAATATTTACCATAAATGGGAGAAAGAAAAGTCATTATGTAACTACTGCATACCACCTATATATTTCAAATTATTGAAAGTGAATGTTTTTCCCAATAATTTTTTTTTCTCATAGGGTAATACCAAGCAAATATATATAAAGTGTAAAGGAGGACATAAGAAAAGAGGTTGTCCCTTGTCAGAGTAGAATAATTGTGTGCTGCAAACTATAATAGTAATATTACTACATAGTATTAAGTTTTAGTTAAAGTAATTACCCGTTCAGGAAAACAAGGTAAACACTTGTGTCTAATTTAACAATCCAAAAACAGAGATATAATTTCAAATAACACTAAACTTATTTCGCAAAAACATATTATCACAATATGAAAGTATATTATTCAATAAAATCATATCATTAAAACCGTTTAAAAACTGCTAAAATCTACGAGATGTTTCTACCACCTCTCATGGGCATAGTCATGCAGAAATGCCGCCTATCATTTTTTTTCAATTTTATTGAAGTCTACTACGATTGGCCATTCTTATATTGCCCAGCTCAAGAACCTGTTACAATAGACTTACGATTGGCCATTCTTATTGTCCAGCTCAAGAACGACCTGTTACAATAGACTTTAACAAAATTGAAAATATTGCCAATTAGAAAAATAAAAAATATGCATACAGGAGGGAAAGGATTGGAATATCTTCAACAAATGACGCAATCAATGATATGGCACATGCGCCGATTAACTGCGATTGGAACACTCCGATCAAGAGGGGGAAAGCAGCGATGGCAGGAGACATTTCTATATGACTATGGCCATAGGTGGTTGAAAGAGCTCAGCGATTTTAACGAAGCTTTTAAAGTTTTAATGGCATGTTTTTATTTAATAATTTGAAGGAACTCTGTTTTATTAATTACAATTTATGTTTAGTGCTAATTAATGGTATTACTAATGCTAATTAGATGTAAACAAAACTAAAAGGTCCCACGTGTTATATTTGCGAGAGGTTTATCCCAGCCCTTCCTCCACCTTGGGTGAGCTAATCTGTAGGTTTTGTGCGATAATAAAATAAAATACAACTTTTACGAATTTTCTTGATTCAAAATGAAAAAATTTGAGTTAAAATAGTGTGCGGAAAAAATGCCGCAAGACATAGACAGTGAGTAAATAGATAGTGAGACTGGCGATGTTTAAAGTTATTTATTCGTACAACTCAGGTTTTTTTTTTTAATGAATGTTAATGTTCATGGATATGTATTTGGAATTTCTAACACTTCCCACCTTTCCCATATGCAAACATATAACTAGACAAGTTTACACACATAAAATAATAATTGTTTCTGTAAAATTTTTAGAACCTTCGAAATCAATATGTATTTTAAACTGTGCGTTTAAACACTATTTTTTCCCCTATAAAAATACATGCTTGTATTATTATTTAATTATATATCTGGACGATCTTTACTAATTATAGGTTACATATTTTTAACTTCTCTTAATTTATTTAAAGGGTTAATTCATAAGAAATCGAACTGAGGATAGATAGATCTAGCACAATAGTACCTCCACCATTCAAAATATACTGCATACAAGTAAGGCATTTAAACTGTACATGCTTGTACAGGGAGACTGTTACTTCCACATACCGCTTGGGACACTTCTAAAGGTCATTTCGTTAGTGTTCTACAAGCATATGTACATTACTTTTCAACTTATCCTCGTTAAAATGATATAAAATATTTTGCTCAAAAAAATCTTTATAAGAGGAATAGAATAATCTATATAATAAATAATAAAAAATTCGGATAAAACATTCATTATCGTATTACGTTCAAATGTTTTTGCAAGACATAATAATCTTAAATGTGACAAGTAATTTGTGAGTTTCTTTGTGGGTCAAGAGTATCCGAAAATTCTTTTTGTTTTCAGTTTGCCTGAGGTTATGGCTTCTCGGATACCCCGACCGTGCGAAGATCCTCTGGGTTCTAATTATTTTATTTGAACGAACGTACTGGCATTCGCGCTCTTGACCTGTGGTTTCGACCGGCTAAAAATGAATTCTTTCATATTTAACGTGGTTAATTTCCGAGATTAATAAGATAATTTATCGTAATAGTGGATTCCCCAACTATAAAAAAATGACTTACATTCTATATATTATTATTGTTTCAAAAAATAATTCGCCTTTGTTTAAATACTGTAAAATGTAAAATAAATAATTAAGTAAAAACAAAGCAAGCCAACTACCAAAAGCCTTCTAAGATGGTTTACATCCTAGTACACCTTCGAATTTCGCCAAAGCCACCCACCTTTACTGCAAAATAAAAGAACTTTGGGACTGCCCAATATCCGTTTAAAATAACATCCCCATATTTACTGCAAAACAAAATAACTTTATGTCCAATATTTAAATAAAAATTATTGTTTCGTGGGGGATTATTATTGATTATGGGGCGCGTTTTTCCTACAATCTTAATTCTATGGATCTCAGCTCTCGGGGAAATGCAGAAGATCAACTCGCGTTCCAGAGAACATCTTCAGAAATAGCCAAAAATATTTCCGTTCCTATTGAGTCATTTTGAAAAGTTTGATTACAACTTCATTAAAAAATTCTTTCGACTTGTACTTGAAAAGTCCCTGAAGTGATCGGGGACAGATAGACTACAGACTAATGATAATCCGGCCCACTGACGGATTAATACAATTTTGTGGGTGGAGGCTTGGATGGAAGATTCACATATATCTTATAAATAAAAATGAAATTATGTTTGTTTGTTTGTTTGTTTGTTGATTTGAGTTGTATACAAATCCACAAAAATGGACCTATCAGCCTGAGATTTTGCACAGATATGTAAAATAATATAGAATAAATCACAGTTCACTTTAAAACTTTGAAAGTCCACCCGTTCCCGGAATTTAAGAGATTTTTTATGTTCTCCATGCAAAAACCTTTCCGTAATTGTAACCCCTGTAGTCAAAAAAGTGTGAAATAAGGATCGTGGTTGCCGTGTGAGGCGATTTTGCCGAATAAGATGTTTTAAATTCTCAAAGTAAAAATAAAAGATTAATAATGATTTTTTTTTGTTAGTTTATATTTGTAAGATTATTAATTTTTTATTATAATATCGTGTGCATGGGAAATCGGAGCAGGAATGAAATCTTTTATACGGAAAACAATAAGAATTGAAGATTTCCGAGGCTAATATGTAATTTTTTTTTAGTTTGGCGAAAAAATAAAATGGCTCAAATGCTGATTTTGAGGAAATGAGTTCTAGAGGTTTGCACAGTTTTCGGCTTGGCGCAATTTATTGAGAGCTTAAGGAAATAGATTTTTGAAAGCAAGTGCAAAGGTTTTATTAGAATACAGCGTTAAATTTTAATGATCCGTGAAGAAATAATGCAGTTATTAAGGGATTTCAAGCGATCTATCTTCATAATTCTCGCCAATTGAGTACATTGATTTAAGTTGGGGGAATTCCGCCAAATTTCAGAAAATTGAAATCTTCTCATTTAGTACATCGGAGTAACGATGAATAAAACACGTTATAGTTGATAATTTAAAAAAATTCGGTTGTATTAAGGGATTCCCCTTTTCAAATAAATGTGTGCTTTACTTTTTGGCGGCCGAACCATTTCCCATATTGATTGCTGCTAAGTCAATGCTTCGAATGATTTCCTGAAAAAACTCTTGCAAAATGGCGTATGTTGGCACTTTGGCGAGGCTTAGATTTGAAACTGGATTTTATTTGAGACTGGGATATATAATGATACTGGTTATAGATAAAAATGAATGTTGGTATGTGTGTATGAGGTTGAAAAACTCCAGCACCGTTGCACCATGAAATTTGGTTCACCTAAGTCTTTTATCATTGAGAAGCTTTTTATGCTATCCGTTTTCCTCTAACTTGCCACTAGGTGGCGCAGCAGAACGTCGAATTCTATTCCGTTTAGCCGTTTACTATGCGAATATCGTCCAACCGATTTCGATGAAATTTGGTACACGCGGATATTAGAACACGGAGAATATTTTTCAGTATCCATTTTGCTGTAACTTGCCGCTAAATGGCGCTGCAACACATCAACTTCTATACCGTTCGACCGTCGGCATAAAATTTCTTATACTTACACATTTCAGCACGAAGAATATATTCTAACTGTGTTCCTTTTGATGTTACTCACCACTAGATGGCACTGCAATGCATTATTATTTTAACTCGCCACTAGATGACGCTGCAGCAGGCCAAATTCTTGACCATTCAAACGGTCGCTATGAAAATCAGTATACATAGCTATTTGAACAATGAGAATATTTTGGCGTTATCCATTTTGCTATAACTCGCCACTTGACGGCACTGTAGCAAATCATTACTTTAATTAACCACTAGATCGCGCTGCAGTGTATCACTTCTTGACTGTGCAACTGATCGCTATGAAAATAGGTATACATAGATATTTGAACACGGGGAAGAGTTTGGCGCTATCCATTTTCCTATATAATTTGCCACTAGATGTCGCGTCGTCAGGGCTGTCCAGCCGATCGTCCTGAAATTTCGTATTCATCGATATCTGAATGCGAAGAATATTTCCGCCGTATCCGTTTTGCTAAAACTCTCCACTAGATTGCGCTACACCGCATGGCTTTCTGCACCGTACAAACGATTGCCTTGCAATTGGTATGCATGATTATTGGACACAATATAACGCGATATCCATTTTGCTATATCTGTTTATTACAATGAATAGTAATCACCACAAATCGTAATATCAAAAAGTCCATTCATTCCCGTGCGAAGAACGGGTACTTCAGCTAGTATATATATAAATTTTATGGAAGAAGTTGGGATTGTTTACATTAATTTCATTTTTCTTGGGAGGGGCGGTCACCTCCTCCGACCCCCTCCCTTTAATCCGCCCTTGATCAGACCCTGAGTCTGTTTTTTGTTTCGGCACTTAGTTTTCTTTCTATATTTTGTTTATTTCTGGATTCAGTCTTCAAATAAAGACAAAAATGTAATATTATTGGTAAGGAATCCATTTTCTAAAGGCCATAGGTGGGTGGTGCAAGGATCTGGATACCCCTCCTCCGTTTGTCCGAGTTTCGCTTTTAGTCAACGAAAAGATAATGATACAGCCTTTCTTTCTGATACAGCTAAGATACAGATTAATGATACAGTTTTTATTTCCCCCCTTTTGGATGCTCCCTGAAATTTTTTTCTGAGAACCGTGTTTTTGTTCCACAGTATTGTTGGATATACTCTTGTGTGTGTCCTTATTGCTGACTGTAGAATACTCATTCAGTTTCGTCTAGGTAATGAGTTGACTAAATAATGCAGGCATGCAACAGCCACATTAAATATATTAATGACTATGTCATTTTATCGCTCACCCCCTTTTGAAAATGTGACATAAAAATGAGACACGAAAATGCGTTATGAAAACGCGACATAAAAGTAAGAATAAATGTCCGCTAAAAATGTTAGTATGTGTTACGTAAACCACCGATTTCTATAAGCTCCGTAAGGTTGCATTTATTTGATAAAATGATTGTTTAAAAATTTCATCCGTTTATTTAAATACTATTAGTTCACAACAGCTTTAATCTACTGTTACAATATTTCGTAAGCTGTAGAACATGCATCACAAGTATATTTTACATATATTTAAATACTATTGGTTCACAACAGCTTTAATCTATTGTTACAATATTTACTGAGCTGTAGAATGTGCATCACATGTATTTTTCTATAAATAGGTTACAATCCTAAAAATTTCAACATGAGGTTACCAGGTGAAATACACGATAGATGAGAGATAAAATGACATAATCCATTAATATCGTTTTAATATGGCAATCATGAAACTAAAAAATTAGGGGGGGTCTCCCATTGATGAGGCTCGAACAGCCGAGTTATACATATATTCTTTCAATGAGTTGTCTACAACTGATTTACAGTTCCACTATATAGATCTTCAGAAATTGTCTTATCCAAAAAATAAATAAATAAATAAATAAATAAAAATGAAAAGAAAGAAAGAACGAAAGAAAAAAAGATTTACAAGATTTATCTGTTGCCTTAAAAAATCAAGAAAGATAAATCAGGCCAAGCTCATAGATTATAAAACGCTTTCCAATACAAAATATTTTTGCGCCAAATCTGCTATGTATTTTAGTTAAAACTGGCGAGATTTCGTAGATAAAAAAATGTTGTATTATCACTGTAAATGCAATTTTATGAGACCCTGTAAAAGACCATTAATTTTTTTTAGCGTTTACCTGAAGAATATAAAAATTTTATACTCATTGTCTTGTGCTAGAAATGTATTAGTGTCTCTCAAATGCCACAGACTTCAATGGGAATTCTTTTGAGTGCTCCTGTAGAACTATTAATAACACGGACGTTATTCTCAATGGAGAGCATCATTTTGAGAGCCTTAGTAATATATATGCCAACTTTGTTTTCTTTCAAAAATCGAATATCTCTAAAATATGTTTTCAAGAATGACTGCTGATTCAGTCATTCCTGTATCAACAGATACAGGGGGAGACCCCCCCCCGAAACCCCCCCTTTTAGTTCTGTTTTTTAGACTGTGCTATACATTGGATTTTTTTCTCCTGTAAAAGAACTATAAATGCTACATACGCCATTTTCAATATGGTACGTGGTACTGTACATAGAAAAACATAAATTTCCCACAAATCGATGTATATCCTCAGCAGTTAGAACACTGGATGGGTGGACATCAGAACAGACAAATAATCGAAATCATAAGGACGTTAACCCGTTTTGGGTTCAAATGCATTAACAAATTTTCGTCGGTCGGAGACCCCCTCATACTCCAAGGCAGATAGCCCTTAACAAAACACAATACAATAAATCAGTTAATTAAAGTGCGAGTAACGAATTTTCAAAATTTCCAAAGAAATCGACACAGCTTAATATAATTACATTTGACATTTTTCGAGGTAATACATTATTATCCAGGCGATCCGCCAAGACGAGCAACTTTTTTGCCAAGATAAATGCCGGACACATGAAATTATTGGTGGTTCGAAATACGATTGCCAACAGTTTGCCAGGAAATTTGAGGGAAAAATAGTTTGGCGTTAATGACCGCCGGGATAATACGTAAATACCTTTTTCGATTTATCGTAAAATAATAAAAATATCGCCAAGTTTGGTTCATTTTTCAAAGCATTTTTTTCGCACCCTATTTGGCAATTTATCGCAAAAGTCGCCAACATTGCCGGCTTTTGGCTCAAATTTTGAAGGAGGCACACGATCGTCGTCGGATTATTAGCTAATCATATTGTAGGATAGTATTATATGCTAAAAATAGATGCCTGTCTCTAAACTGCCATTGACCGTATTGTACAGAAATTATTTTGAGTGCTCCCGTATAGAAAAACTTTTAACTATACAGACACTATTTTCGATGCAAAGCTTCATTTTGTAATCCTTCATAACATCCAATTTTGTTTCATTTCAAAGAGCAGAATATCTCTAAAACTAGAAGCCTTTTGTGAAGGCAATTACAACGGGCGAGAGAAAAAACATTTTAAGGAAATTTGTCTTTCATTCAATATATTTAATTTTCATCCACCTAAAATAAATAAGTTCATATTCAATTTTTATTACAGACCCAAATTGAATTTCATGCTCATCTGGAAACGCGCGGAATCTTTTCGCAGTCGAAAGCTTTCGTTTTGTATACATAAACATTCGAATATCCAATAGACGATTTATTTGTGGGGAAAAAATAATAATAAACTGTGTAATCGGGAGAAATTATTTTAAACGTATTGGAATCCCCCCAATTGTATGACGTCATTTTCACTTAAAATAGGTCATTTTGTCACGAAAATGATTCAATTTTTGGACTCTCGGAAACGAAATGGTGCTGAAAATAGCGAAAAATCGCTTAAAAATGAAGGAATGGGTGGATTTTTAGATTTTTAAATTGACAGATTGTTTTCTGTATTTTTTTACAAACTTGTGAAAAATTTCAAGCGGATCGTACAAACGATGTAGAAGTTGTTAGGCTTTTTGTCCTTGACTTTGTAATCTTTTTGCAGTCATAGAGGAAAAAGTTTTATCTTGAAGTCGGGGTTCAGCGCAACTACAAGGGGTGATCAAATGAAAAGGTACCAAACGTCGCAACAACCTAACCGTTATCATATTTGTCCATGCAGCTATAAGAACACGTATCGAGACATCTAGGAATGCGATTGGAGCCTTTTGTGTGGATAGTAACATGCGGGGGCCCGCAGGAGAGAGCAGAAACTCTTGTAAAAAGCACCCTCCTACGTCCAATTGACGCCGCAGTGCGTGTGAGGACAGGATGGTGTTCACATTGCAAAATTCGACGATTTAGGGGCAGCGAGGCGTTATCCGATTTCTGGCAGCGGAAGATGTTAAACCGGCCACTATTCATCGCAGGATGATGATCGTATACTGGGAAGGCTGTGTGTCCCACAAGTCAATGAGAAAATGGAATGTCCGTTTTCGCCAAGGAACTAATCACGTTCAAGTGGGAGACGTTGGACCATCCGCCCTACAGTCCGGACATGTCACCCTGCGATTTCCATATGTTGGTTCCACTGAAGAAACCACCTGAAAGGGAAGCGCTTCAACTCGGACGACGTACTCAAGGACGCTGTGACGGACTGGGTCTCGTCACGGCCACAGGAATTCTGGGAACAAGGAATCCTGCGGCTTGTTCGTCAGTGGGATCGTTGTGCTCAGGCCTATGGCGTATATTTTGAATAAAGTCTACATTTGTACCCACCGTTCTTACCTTTTCATTTGATCACCCCTTGTAGTTAGCAGGATGATACGCTTTAAAGAAGAACTTCCCATAGAGCGCAATGTATTGGGACTATTTTGAGTGCTCCTGTAGAAAAAAATCAATAAATGCTACATAGATCCTTTACAATAGGGTACATGGTACTGCAGATAAGAATGACATATATAAATTTCGTAGAAATCAATGCCTATACACGCGAGGCAAGGACGGACAGACAGAGAAACCGAAATCTTACACTTTTCTACCTTGTTGGAAAGTGTCAAAAAAGCTAGATCTTGAGAGGGAAAGACGAAAACTTTCAAGGTAAATGCGCGGGGCCCCCAAAAGCGCGGGGCCCGTAGCTTTTGCTAAATCTGCTATATTGTTAATCCGGCACTGGGCTTATCTGGAAATAAGTATTTAAATTTTGACAAAGGATCTTTACATTCGAATTCTAATAAGCTTACATAATCTGTTGTAAATGTTGTTGAAAATATAAGCAGTGTTATATATTTCAAGTGCATCAGAAAACTCCAATATTCATTTGACACCGGAAGAAATTCCCCAATAAGAAAAGGTACTAATCGAATGAAGCACCAATTTCTTGCTGCTGTTCCAGTTATCATATCATCATTTAATTTCTGTTCAACAGGCTTATCAACAGAATTTCTGTTTTTATAAGCAAAATGAAAAATGCGTTGGTTAAAAGTTGTAGAGTAATTACTTTGGAATCAATGAGTTTGCGCAAAACTAAACCCATTTCGTATGTTACAACACCTTCCAAAATATCATGCATTGCATGAGGTGGCAAACAGTGCAATGCATGACAGTAAGGAATATCACTTATGACAGATCCTGCTTTTATTCCACACGAAAAATTCTGTGATATATTTCCTGAACACATTATAGTATTATATTCATCAAGAGTTCGGATTTTAAATTTAGTAGGATTAATTGCTGTTTGAATATTATTTCTGTCAATTGTACATACCTGACAGGGATACATTACCTTTGGAGAAAAACTCTCATTAAACGCCCCCAAAAAGTGACTTCCTAAGTTATCAGCTGAAAAAAAGGAAACTGCTCCTTTTAATACCCCAATATGTGGAATATGAATCCCTTCATTTGCAAGAATTTTTAAATCAGAAATCAATGGTGTGAGAATTGCTTTTAGTCCAAAATATTTCAAGTCATTTAAACGGCACAAAGTATTCAATTGAATAACATTTAAACAAGAACGATTATAAGTTTTCAGATTACCTAACACAAAATAAAAAGAACACATTTTATGTTTTCCTCAATGGGCACCTATAGGATTCACTACTTCAAATTCATCAAAGTAAAACAGCAAAGATAAAACTGGATTATTATCTCTTGATGAAAACAGCGGATTTTGCCTATAAAATAAACCATCCGTAAAATCTTCATACACATTTTCCTTGTGAATAATTGGCATAAGTACTTGCTTTATTACATCTTCATGACGGAGGAGGTTTTTGAGTGTCTGAACTAATGATATATATTGGAAAGAACGAAGTTGCCTTTTATCATTTCTCCCTAGCATAATCTATTGGGGCTCTATTAATCCAAATTCATTTTTTAAAAAATTCATCCTCATGTGTGCAGTTTCAAGATCTAACCTGAACCATCTTAATTAAAACTTTCACACAGCTTAGTACTTTATTCTGATTTTCCTCTACATTTTTTTAAAATATTCAAAATTGAATTTTTAGCCACTTCAAATACAAGTCCATTGATGTTTTTTATTTCTTCAGTTATTTCTTGAATAGAAGCTAAAGTCAAATGATGTTTTGCTAATAACTTCAAGAGAAATAGTTCAAGACTGTGCTGAATATCTGTGCAACTAATAGGAATGTCAGAGTTAATTTCAGTAAGTTCAGTAATTTCTACAAAATCTTTTGCAATCATTTCTGTAGATGAACAAGACTCTCCTACAAAATCTAAATTCCTTAATGAGTTAACTTCATTAGTACTTGTAACATTTTTATGATTATGTGAGATGTGTGCTTTTAGAGAAGGAAAAGTTGTATATTTTTGTGTACAGCACTTAATAGGACATTGCACTTCCTGTTTTAGTTTAATGTGTGACTCATAGTGGGACACTAATTTTGAAATTCCCTCCGACTGATACCCACAGTAACGACAAATTTGCTTTTCACAATCTTACGCACGCATACACTCACAATCTTACGCCTCACAATCTTCCAAAGTTACGCTGTAAGTGATTTCGCCTAATATGACTTTTATATGCTGTAACTGTTTTAAAAGATTTATCTGAACAGCCTTTTTAAAGAAAATTTTAAAATTTGGTTTGTGTTCATGTTTTACATGTATATGTGAAAGAAGACGATTTTCCGCAAAAAAACGTTTCAGCACAAACTGGACAATGGTTCATAACTAATTACATTAAATAAAAGCATAAATTAAACAGATTAATAAAGATTAAATAATAACTGAAACATTTAATTTGAACTTTTAATAATAATTAAAGAAATAGATTTTTATTTTTATTTCTTTAAGCCTATGGTTTTCTTAACTAAATATAGCACACAATAATGTAACATAACATTCTCTAAACATTCATTTCAGTAGGAAATCTAGAAAAAAAGAATTAGACTGAATTATTTCCCCAAAATTTTCTATTTAAATGAACTTTTATACATTTCCTGATCAATACGTACGTACCATTTACTTTCATTCATCACCCTGATAAAGAACCAGATTTTGTAGTATCATTTATTTCCTTCTTGACAACAATAATATACAGCGGCGCAGCGTCAAATTTAGGGCCCCTGCAGAAACTGAAATTCCCACCCACCCCCACACACAACGCACTTCCTTTTATAGTTAGTTTTTCCTTTGCTACCAAGCTTTAGATCAACTTAGAATATAATATACAGAGAGAGAGACTATTTTGTATGCATTTTTAACAAGGGGCTACTTAATGAAAAAATTAAAAAATTTCCTTTTTTTTGTGTGTGTGTGTGCATGGGGAAGGGAGGGATGGGCATCTAGGTCATACTGCGCAAACTTTGTAGTGACAGAATCACAGGGACGAATGCCTTCCCATGGAGGTCTTTTACAATGAAACTTAAGTCCAAATTCTCATCATAATTTAGGAAAACCCAAACGGACTTGCTCGTTTGGGGGATCAAATCCTGACTATACTGCCCGAATTGTTTGGTTTTTGAGACTTTGTTAACATTATGTGCCCCCTACAAATAATAGATTCTTGTAGCTCTCTCCCCACTTTAAAAATATAAATTCTTGCCTTTTTATTTTATTAATTTTCCAATCAAAATGTTTTTGCCATTTTTAATAACAAAATCATACTGAATTCACAATGCATTTTGAGTGTATAGCAAGGAGTAGGTACCATTTCAGAAGTTTCTGATTGGGAGGTAGGGGTGGGGGGAGGTGTCAAGAGTATTTAAGAACTTCAAAATATAGATTACTTAATATACAGAGAGCAGATTTACCATTTTGTAAGCTGCAGGGAATTAGCTGTTCCTATGCACTTGATTAGATAAAAATAAATTGTGAATAAACATAGCTTTTAATTTACTAGAAGCATGTTTCTGCAAGTGTAACGTCACAGGTTGGGTTAGACAGAAGAAATTTATTGAGTATGTGGTGTAAGAAACATCCCCTAAAGAGTTAACCTATCCAGTTATAAGGGGTAATAACCCCCCCCCCCTTTCCTGAAGTTTGTAAATTGTTGGGATAATTAGGGCACATATTTACAATTTTTAACCCTATAAATAACTTTTTTCGTATCTATCCATTACAGGGGGCCATAAAAAAAATATCAGTTGCATAACACAAATTATATGAGTTATATAACTGATATTCAGGGTTGGACTTTTGATGTCCAAAAGTGGTTTTTGACACGACAGAGGTTAAAATCTAATTTTTTTCTAGAGCAGGTTTAGCCTACATGTAGTTACGACAATGTTTGAGCTAGGAAAAAAAGAAAGGTGGGTCTTTTTAGTAAATTTTATTTCTTCCAGTGTTTATTCAGAGTACAAAAAAAAAAATGCATGCATAAAATAGAAATAACAACTTTCATAATGGATACAAGTGGAAAGTGATTATAGATGATGAAAAAAAAAGAAATCATTAAAAAAAAAATCAATGAGAAAGTGCTAAATATATCAAGATAGTTATCAGTTCTGAGTAAACATTTCTAGTCTTCAAGCTAAAAAAAAAGTTTTAGAATGATTTAAATTTATTAACCCTTAAATGCCTGAAATTTTAAAATGTTTTTTAGTCTTTAACTTTCTTGGGTAAATCATGGGAAAATACCTTTAAAAATCCTAATTTATTTTACGTAATTAGTTTACGGCTAAAAAACAGTTGTATTGAGTATAGTTGTATAGTATGGTAACAGTTGTATTGAG
Organism: Cheiracanthium punctorium; assembly: GCA_038373885.1. Taxonomy (NCBI): domain Eukaryota; kingdom Metazoa; phylum Arthropoda; class Arachnida; order Araneae; family Cheiracanthiidae; genus Cheiracanthium; species Cheiracanthium punctorium. The sequence goes on along the minus strand of JAWZYV010013670.1, from coordinate 41,286 downwards.
TATACAGTTTGTTGCCAATCGGCAACAGTGGGCTTTAGTTCAAAATAGAGTTTTTCTTAAAAACATTTAGTAGTATCAAGCACATATGAATTTTAAGAACTATGATAAAGAATTAAAAGTATATTGTACTATAAAAAGTACTTTGAAAATTATTAATTATTATTATAAATAAAAATATTTATTGCAAAACATAGCAAAAATCAATGTGGAATGCAAAATAGTTTTCTTTACAATACTTATCCAGTGGTGTAGCCAGGGAGGAAAGGGGGGGTATGAACTCCCTAACCCCCCCCCATGAGGATTTTTTTGCGATACAAAATGTATATTCTTCACTACATTATCACACACACACATATACATATATATGAGTTACAGTAGTCGTAACCCCCCCCCCCCATGAAAAATTTCTTGCTACGCCCCTGTACTTGACAGTACAATTACCAGGCATTTAGTTAAGGAATTGTATCCAAGGAAATATTTGAAACAGTTATTATTTTCATCAAAACAGAGTCCAACATCAACTTTTTCATATTTCGTTACTGTGCATCCGTTGCAGTTTGAGAATTTGCAGAGAATAATTTGTAGAAAAATATCTTGAATACAATAAAATAAATAAATAAACTACAAATAGCTTCACTCACATTTAAATCAAATATATTCAGTAAATCTTATTCAGTAAATCTTAATTATTCCTCATAATCTAAAACCTTAACGGCCCATTTACTCCAGGCTTAATAGAACTTCATGCCTATTGTTGCCAACTAGCAACGTACACAAAAGTCTGCCCTCAACATATATTTTATAGAGGAATATCAAAAAACAATAATAAAAATGAGATAAATACTTTACTTTTCCACATAAAAAATTTTACTTGATCACTGCAGAACAAAATAAGAGTATTTGCATGCTTCCAAACAAAGCAAAAAGCACATACACCATACAGCTGCAATTGAAAAATTACGTCTATCTTTATTCTTAAACAGCACTAGTGCTGCAAATGAGGTGTTGAAAAATAATTTACTGCTATTTTCTGTATGTATCTTGTTGGCAACATTAGGCATTAGAGCTTCAATATTATTCTAATAGTACTGCAGAAAGGCACAACAGATTTTAAGGGTTAAACAGCAAATTTTACGCAATAGGAACAAGAGTGAAAAGTGAAACTTTGAAAAAACCAAACTAAAAATAATTGAGATTTTAAAAAATATGTAACGATTAAGATTTTTAAAACAACAGATCATAAAATGAATGAAAAATAGAGATATACAGATATTACCTGTTCTGTTTCTTTTGGAACAGAGTAGACTGTTGCTGTGGTCGTTGTTCTGTTGCCGCCAAACTTGCTTGAGTGAGTATAGTAAACATAAACAAGTTTCCCCACCTATTGCGCATGCTTCATTCTGCCGCCGCTGTTGCTACCATGGCGACTGACGCAATTGTTGTGGGGAAAAGAACGTTTCAGATTTGTGTCTGAAAAGTTTCCGGTAAAACAATGATATTGCAATTTTACAACAATTTCCGTTGTATATTTGATAGATTTCAGATAATTTCATGAAGCGTTTCGAAATTTTTTTAGAGTGTATTTTTCAGCTAGCCGTGGTGTCAAGTATCTAGCCTGTACCTAAGAAAGGTAAAACAAATTTTTGAAATATACAAGGCTCTCAATGGCTGGCTATATTTTTGGATTACTGTGTTAAATTTTTCTTGAAAACGGTGATGCTTTCAAAAAATATATCTTTTCATAATATGAAAAATACATCTTTTCATATTATGAAAAGATATATTTTTTGATTTCTGTGTTAAATATTTTTTGAAATCGGTGGTGCTTTCATAAAATATATCTTTTCATAATATGAAACTACTATGTTGAAACTGCATCTCTATGCCAATAGTTTTCATGTGCGAAGTGAGAGCCAGCTGTGCCAATGCTTCGAAATTTCATAAATTAGCGTTAAGGACCACGTTTGGGGCCATGGAGGCCTTCAAAAATTTTTAACATTGGATTCACTCTATATGAAGATATATAATTGCACTGTTCAAAAATTTGAATGGAGTTTAATAAAATTTCAATAAATTTGAGTGGCGAATTCAGACAGTTACGACAATGTTTACGAATTATTTTGAGTGTTCCTGTAAATTATGCTACATGCATGAATTTTAGCCTATGTTACTCAGGAATAGTGTAGCTTCCAGTGAAAAGATCTTTAGAACCGGTTCAGTAGTTACAGAGATGTCCTTATAGCTTCATGTGCTGGAATTCTTTTGAGTGTCCCTGCAAAAGAACTATTGATGCTGAAAGGTAGCTTATAATTCTCAGGAATAGTGTAGCTTTCTATCAGTGAAAAAAAATTTCGAATCGTTTCAGTAGTTGCAGAGATTCTCATTCAGCGTAATGTAATTCTTATGAGTGCCCCTGTAAAAGAACTATTCGTGATATATGGAGAGTAGTGTAAAAAGACAGTTCTGCCCAGGCGCAGCCCATGTTAAAGAAGCGCAGCCGAGCGCAACTGTATAACTGCTGCTCCTATGCTGAGCGGGGAAGGGGGGTGTGGCCGGAAGGGATGTTGAGAGAGGAAGTTGACCGGATGTGGGAAGGGTTGATAAGAATTTTTTTTTTCATTTATTTTTCAAATAAGGGGACTTGGAAAAATTTTTGATATTTGAATGCGCAACCTACAAAAGAATTCATAGGCTAATGATTGTTGGCTATACCGAGAATCCTTCAGGTATAAAATTGTAGGTGTTTTGTGTAATACTTTAGTTTTGAAAATGAATTGGTCGAGTGAAGTTGTAGGAGTGGCGTGCATGTATGAAGTGATGAGTTTGCGATTGATTTTGTTTTACACTTAAATGAAACGGGAAACGCAACGTTTTCTCTGTGATGAATATTCGAGTGAGGATTAATATAACGAATAATCATATTTTATGCTGCAATGAAGAAAGCGTATCACGACCCAGCTCACGAGACGAATTTTGGTGGTGTAAATGCCTTATACCGTGCTGCTCGAGGAAGACTAAGTAAACCGCAGATTCGGAATTGGTTACAAGGTGTGGACGCATACACTCTTCTCAGACCGGCGCACAGGAAATTCCCGACAAATAGAGTGATTGTATATGCGAAAGATCATCAGTGGCAAGCGGATCTAGTGGATCTGTCTAATTTAAGGCAGTGCAACGATCAATACCGATACCTCCTGACATGTACAAACGTCCTATCAAAATACAGTTTTGTGCCCCCCCCTTAAATCGAAGCGGGGAGAGGATATTGTGAATGCTTTCCGTTCCTTCTTTTCGGAGCGTAAACCTAAACTTTTTCAGACGGATCAAGGTACCGAATTTAAAAATGCAAAGTTCCAATCTTTTTTAAAGCAACATAACGTGCGGTTTTTCACGACATACAATAACACAAACGCGTCCGTTGTAGAGAGGTTCAATCGAACTTTGAAAACAAAAATGTGGAAATATTTCACGAGTAAACGAACTTACCGCTATATAGACGTTTTGGACCAATTGGTGCACACCCAAGAAGCAAGAAATCCCAGGCCGCATCTCGGCCAACTGTCTTCCCGCGACCCCTATTTCACCCGCTCGACCTCGGCGCTGGACCTCCGTTCTAGGTTGGGGATGTCAGGTTGGGAAACGGTCCCTGGACTGTTCCCTCTGGAGCGATTCTGCGCGTCTCCGGACGATTTCCCGAGGATTCCCCGAGCGATTCTGTGTGTCTCGGACGATATCCCGAGGATTCCCCGCGCGATTCTACGCGTCTCCGGACGATTTCCCGACAACTTGTTCACATACCGCGATTCTACCTATATACACAGTAATGCAAAATAAGAAACACAGTAATGGAGGCAAGTGCTGCACAAGAACATAACGTAACTTTAGATAACTTTTATCGAACCGATTAAAGTTAAATACTTAATACGCTATTTAAAGATCAAGTTTAATCCGTGGCCTATAATATGAAAAATAATACAACAAGGAACATAAATTTAAAAATATTTACTTACCAGGATTAAGTTTGACTAGCTTGACGCGCCAGCAAAAGAAGAAACACGAACGCGAACGGGGACTCGACTACGTCACAGAATGACGAAGCAGTCCTGGGGAAAAGCTAAACAATAGAACTGGCGGGTAAACTGTCAGCGCCATCTGCAAATAGTCCTGCAATAGTTTTCTATGGACCTTGGTACGACGTGCAGAATGGACGACAGACCGAGAACTTCTCATGGGAGGTCGTATGCGTCATCTCCCAACGTTTGAATGCGATGGATGAATCAGACGTTGGGAGGTGAGTTCCAGTGGACGTTCTACCGAAGTTAGATAAAAACAGCCTACTACAAGCCGATAAAATAGATAGTCGGCCGACTTTTTACCGAGCTCTCTTGCTGCCTGGGCAGCTATAATCACACCTTTCACCCGAGTATTAAACGAGCCCCTGCAGAAGTGACAGAGTCTAATGAGCAGGACGTGTGGTTTACCCTATACGATGATATGGAAAACATCCCAAAAAAGCCCTGCGTTTTTAAAATGGGGGATACAGTACGCGTATCCAAACATAAATTGACCTTTGAGAAAGGTTACGAAACCAACTGGTCGGAAGAACTGTATACCGTGACGGAATGTGTGGTAAGAGACCCCCCAGGGTATCGGATCAAGGACTTGATGGACGAACCTTTTCTGGGAACGTTTTATGCTCAAGAACTTCAAAAAGTACACCCCAACGAAAACGTTGATATAGAAAAAGTGTTAAAAAAGCGAACGCGTCGAGGACGTGTAGAGACGTCCTTACTTTGTGATATACTTTATGAAATTCAGAGGTTACCCCCAAAAATTTAATTTGTGGATACCTTCCGAAAATATATTCGTACTATAAATAGAGGAATCGTAGTACCGAAACGATATTTGTATAGATGAATTTCTATCTAATACTACCGAGCGATAGCTCTATAAACTACTTTCCCGAGAATAAAATTTCTCATTTTATCACGTGTTTACCAACCCCCATTGAATTAAACGGCGAATGGGAGGTAGGTTTAGCGGAATTTATGTATCCGCATACCTGGTATAATGTGAATGCTCAAAATAATTTGATTGGATTTGATTTAGGCGACGGAAAAATTATAGGTAGACGTGTACCCCAGGATTTTATGACTCTGTTTATGAAATTTTAAACGCCATTCGCATTAAAGATATTGAAAATAAAATATTTTTTGAATATAGCAACGTAACAAAGCGCGTGCGCATTTCAGTGAAAAATAAGGCTAGAGTTTTTTGTACACTGGCTTATCTCAACTGTTGGGTTTTGACCCTTGCGAAATTGATGTTTTGAAGAAAACACTGAAACGACTTCGGAAAGCCCATATGTTGCAGACCCGTGTGCTCATTACAGGTCATTAATGGTGTATTCGGATATAATAGAATCGCAGATCGTAGGTGATGTATTAGCACCGCTATTGCGCATTGTAAATGTGACCGGGAAGGACGGTGAAATAATCAGTGCCCAGTTTGATCGACCCCACTATATACCGCTCTCGAGAAAAAATTTTCAGACGATCGAAATCGTTATAAGGACCCACACTCGTGAATTCGTGCCATTTGAACGCGGGCGCTCGTACGTGAAACTTCATTTTAGGCAAAAATACCTCTATTGAAAATGCATGTGCCTTATCAGTGTTGCCAAAAGTCCTTTCAGGATTATTATACGCATCAGTCTGGCAATGGACTTAATTTTTATCAAGGAGCACCATTTCAAAAAGGATACGGATTTGGCGGACTTTTTAGGTCATTTTTTAGAGCAGCAGTACCGATGCTCAAGAGCGGAGCAAAGACTATTGGTAGACATTTATTTAACAGCGGAGTGGATATCCTGAATGATGTATCGAAGGGCGAGGACCTTAAAACAGCAGCAAGACGACGCATGAAAGAAGCAGGGAAGCAGCTCACCGACAAAGCAGCAGCTAAAGTGAAATCGATGATTGGATCTGGACGCAATAAAAAGAGGAAGCGACGTGTGAAAAACGTCAGTCGTAGACGAACCAAGAAGGTGAAAGGTCACGATATTTTTGCTTAATCATGTACGGTTTAATTCACAAGGACTCGGTAGCCTTCGCTAAATCCGAGTTGGACATATTTGCGATGCCTCTTACTCAAACGGCTATCGAAAAAGGACAGTTTGCTGAATATCACCCCATTGCCAACATACAAAATGGAGGACCTGTAGAATTTAACATATCTCGAAGCGGTGAAGAATATTTAGACCTCTTTTCCTCTCACATCTACGTGAAAGTAAAAATTGTAAAGTCGGATGGATCCGACCTGGACGAAAAGGATGAAGTGTGCCCAGTTAATTTATTTTTGCAAGCCCTTTTTTCGCAAGTAGACGTAAGTTTGAATGAGCGAGTGATTTCGACATCCAGCAATACTTACCCGTACAGTGCCTACATCGAAATTTTATTGAATTTTGGGGAAGATTCCAAGAAAAGCTTACTTTCCTGTTCCTGTTTTTACAAGGATACGAATCTGGCAACAGCCGATCCCACGGCTACGACCGATGCAAACGAAGGCCTCAAGAAACGCTATCACCTAACTTCTAAGAGTAAAACTTTAGATATGATTGGTCAATTGCACTGCGGTATTTTCCAGCAAAATAGACTTTTACTAAACAGGGTGGATGTAAAGATAAAATTGACGCGCAGCAAGCCCAATTTTTGTTTGATGTCTGCTACAGCTAATGAATATAACGTGATATTAGAGCATGCATCATTGTTTATTAGAAAAGTGAAAGTGAGTCCCGGTGTTTCACTCGGACATGCAAAAGCTCTGGAGAAAACGTCAGCTAAATATCCCATTGATCGTGTCAAGTGTAAGTTGTATTCTGTCTCTGCAGGCAGTTGGTCCTTTTTACAAGACAATGTGTTTCTGGGAGTCATGCCCAAACGTGTGATCGTGGGATGTATGGATAATGCTGCAGTGAGCGGACAATATAACCTAAATCCGTTTTTGTTTGATAACTGTGACGCTAGCTATTTAAGTATGTTTGTGGACGGACATCCTTTGCCCAGTAAAACACTAGAGTTAAATTTCGAAAATAACAGTTACATACGTGCTTATCATCGTCTATTTTCGTGTTTTAATCATGATAAGGGTATATTTTTAACCCGAGAAGATTTTTGCACAAGGCCACACCCACTATGCTTTCGACTTGACCGCAGATCTCTGTGATGGGCCTCATTTAAGTTTACAAGACCAAGGTAATCTACGATTAGAAATTAAATTTCCCAAAGCCTTGACCAAGACCATGCCCGTATTTATTTATGCTAAATTTGAAAACGTGATTGAAATTTCAAAATCGCGTCACGTCTTATGTGACTACCCCAATTGAGAAGAAGAATGAATACAATTCAGCTGCGACAAGTACTTTCTACGGATCTCTTTACAAAAAAGCACTTTTTGGATGTGTATGCGAGTGACGAGTTACCCGAAAAAATTTCAAAGTACCCTGCCTCTCTCGTGGTGAATGTTTATCGATCTACTCAACAAGGAAGTCACTGGCTTGCTTTTTATTTACATTCGCCTATCCAGATTGAGTTCTTTGATTCTTACGGAAATGCACCGGAAGCCCATTCTGGACTTTGCATCGAGATATCCCAATATAAACTTTAACCCACTCAAGTTACAAAGTGATGTTACAGCTGTTTGTGGCCAATACTGTACATATTATCTCTATTGTAAATCTAAAGGTCGTACATTAAATCAGATTGTGTGTACTTTTGTACCAAAAAATATATGTAATGACAAACTAGTGTACACTGTGAAAAAAAATACTGTTAAATTACGGGCAATTCTCGGCAGCAAAAAATTCCAAGAGAATCTCGTCAAACTACGTGCGCCCGCAAAATCACAATACCCATAAGTTATCGAGTGTTGACCGTAATTTGATTGTGTCAGACATTCATAGGTTATCGAGATTTGTCCGTAATTTGATAATGCATTACAACATAGGTTGTCGAGTATTGACCGTAATTTGACAATGGATTACTATATAGGTTGTCGAGTATTGACCGTAATTTTATGAATGTCTCGCACTATAGTTTGTTCAGATTTGATCGTAATTTGACAATGGATTATGACATAGGTCGTCGAGTATTGACCGTAATTTTATGAATGTCTCACACTAGTTTGTCGAGTACTGACCGTAATTTTATGAATGCCTTACACTATACGTTGTTGAGGATTTACCGTAAATTTATGAAGGTTTCACAGTATAGGCTGTCGGGCATTTATTATAAAAATACACTCCAGCTACAGCCAAGAAAACGTTATATCATTTAATGATAAAAACTACCTTCTAAGTTCTATGGGCAGGAGACAACTATGATCACATATGATTGAAAAGCACTTCTGCACAATATTTTAACCTTATAGGTGTTTAAGGTAGTTTTTTTATTATTAAGTATTTAGACCTTATTATTTAATTATTATTCAATGTTAAATTGACCGGGGCCATCGCTAATCAACGGGCCTGCTTATGGGTTGCCATCGCTAAAAATGAGTTTATCATTGAGGCCTGTTTTCCCCAGTTACAGTATTCTATTTTATTATTCTAAGTATTATAAATGTTATATTATTTTATTATTTTAAAACAATTTTTTTATACTTTTGTCGTCCTAAAGAACTTTAGATGTAGGTAATCGTTTTGTGAATCTTGCGCCATTTTCTTTCATGAAAATTTATCCTAAAATTCGAACATTTTGCTCTGAATGTAAAGGTAAGTGAACGCTTATAATGTATTTAGAAATTCTAAAAATATGTATGTAAATCATGTTTAGTGAATAATTACTCATGTGTTATTTATAAATAAATTATTTTAATCAGAAATCGTATTACTTGAGTAGTTTTTATTCTTGTAAATAAGCATGACTTTGTGATACTATTTAGACAATTTAATTTTGCCAGTTGAAAATGTTATTTATCAGTTATATATGCCTTGATTATGTGATTAAGACTTACATCTGGTACAGTGCAGAAATACAGTAAATTATAAATTATTGATTTTTGCCCGTTTATACAGAAACTTCAAATGTAGTTAATATTTTGTACAAGCGTTCATTATGCTTGCTAATTCCTAAGTTCGATTGAGAAAGCGACAGAAGAATAATATATACTTCATGAAATGTCTTTATTAAAGAATAAGTAATTCGGGGATCGCGCTATAGAGCGTATTTTATCAATTTTCTCCAATATACAGGATATCCCGAAAACACTGAAATGCGCTTTAATACATCATTTGTTAAAGATTAATCTTGAATTGTTTAAAATAACGTAGGAAATACGACTACGTTCATGAAATATTCATTATAAAAATGTCTTTCTCATTTGTGTATTTAGTTATTTTAAAGTATATTAAATATCCACTTGTGAAACTAAAATAAGCAATCGTGAATCATGAGAGTAAGCGCTACTTTGTTTTTCCTTCAAATTATATGCATCTATTTTCTTTATGTAAATAAGTATCATAGCAAACAAATTAATCATGAGTTCGTACTTGAATTAGTAACACAATTACTACTTAAAACTATATTAAATAACGTTTGAAAGCACAGGGAAGCTTGAGAAATGCCTGATGTATACGTGAAGACTCGAGCATCCGTAGGCCTCTTTGGATGGCTCATCAAAATACACGCGCAGGCCCGTTACTAATTGCGAAGGCCCCGAATTGACTGTCTATTCGTAAAATTGCTATTATGATGATCAGTTCATATTGGGGCATAATCTGTTCGAGGCCAAATTTTTCGTACAACAAAGGCAATGCCATACGAAAAGCCCTCAATACAAAATAGTACAAAACTTATGTTTCAGGTCATACACAAGGTTCACCCTTATTACCTGCCAAAAACATCAACCGACACACAAACAGAAAATTTGATTATGTTTCTGCAAACTAAGAAAGGCAAACTTTTTGGATGGCCTGCCACATACATTTTTTACTAACCTATATTGAGGACTGCTTTTTGGTCTGGACCAGGATTAACCCAAATACAAGTGATTATTAGTTTTTTTTTGTTTGTGTGTATTATTTCAAACTTTACAAGTTTTTTCTTTTTTTTAATATGTAATCCTCAATAGTTAATTGTGGCACGGCAAGGCTGAAATTCTTCGTAAATTTCACTGAAGATTGAGGCTTTTAATACAAAATGGGGATTGCACAGGCAATTAAACTAGAATTTTTTATGTTAAATACATAACCACTCAATTTTGCTCGTTAATAAGTGTCTTGATAAATACCTTGACAGACCTTTTCTTCAAGATTTAAAATGTAAACAATTATTATTTACCAAATACAGACCCTTGACATTTCTGTGACAGGCACTGACTATCCTCTAAGAAAGGTTGTGTATCCTTTGGCTAGTGTAACTTGGTTTTTGGTACCGAGTCTCTTTTTAATATAATTTCACTGCTGCATGGACTGCAGTGAAACCTGTGTATAATGATCCATGTGTATAACAATAAACCTGCATATAGCAGTACAGTAGAGTCCCGCAATTCTGAACAAATTGTGACCAAACACTTCGTTTTAGCGGGAATTCAGAATAGGCAATTTCATAAATATCAATAAGTTGACTTGTTAAGGCATAAATTAAGTGCAGGGATTGTATAAATGGAGCCGGTCTGTACTCTTGAGTAACCAGCTTTCATTTTAATCTGCCTTCAGGACAGGTTTTCCCCACAAACGTCTTTTTAATTGCTCCTGTGTTTTCAGGTTTAAAAAAATCCTTATTTTTTCTGAACTCTGTTTGGAAAAGCAGGACTCCACTTTTTAACTTTTTTTTTGTGTGTGTGTGTGTGTCTAAAGAGTATTTTGTTTAATCAATGCATTTTGAAGAAGTCAACAGCATAAATCACTTTTTAAACTGACAGTCTATAACAATGTTAACTCTAATAAAGCGAATGGTAGTACAGAGGTTAAAATGTATAAATGCAAATATTATTTGCAAATAAAACAAGCAAAATTTTATCTAAAACTAAACTATTCACTTCTTCAAAATCAGAAAAGACATACCTACATTACTGATAAAAGTATGGCCTCATATTATTTAATTGAAGAGGAGTACCGTGTTTACTTGCATAATAGTCGCACCTTCTGTTTTCTAATTTTTCATGGTGAAAGTCTAGTTGTGACTATTATGCAGGGAAATCTACAACACAATAGTTGCACACTCCAATGCTAAAACATTAATAGTATATTCCAATAGAAGGGGGGAAAAAATTAAGGAATTTTGAAAATTGAGATGAAAACTATAAAAACTAAGAAATAAAACAATAATAAGCTTAGATTTTTATAATCGAATTTTTTTTTAAATATATTTTCTATTTATGAAGGGGGAAAAAATTATTTTAACAAAGTATTGATCTGAGGCAATTGATAACTTCTTATCATTATGCTTCCTTTTAACCACAATATAAAAGTAATGTATAAAAATAAGTGGATTTTTGCTTTCAATTCTTAAAATTGCTTCATTGTTATTTATTTTGTTGCACTGAATACAATAACAGTAATGAGAAAAAAACTTAAATTTTACAATGAATTAATTTCTAATCAAGTGCTTACACATACACACACAGCAACAAAAACACATACACAATATATACTGAATGCAAAATTTTAATTTCTATAACATATATTCAACATCAAAATGCATATTTACTTTAAAAAAATTGCAAAATGATTTATTTGCCAAAGTCACGGTTTACATATAGATATTTCTTTGATTTGGTCCCTTTCTCAAGATTTATTCCAAGGAGCATCCTGTTAAAAAAAAAAAAAAAACAATAATTATACAAAGTATTATGAATGCTCACAAGAAATGTATATATGGATTTTAGTCATCCTCTGCTAACCCTGCAACTATGATAAATATTAATATTCAGCTCATACTGGGCCCAGCTTTGTTTGGTATGCTTTATATCGCAAAAAAAAAAAAAAAAAAATCAAGCACTTCTTTCCATCAACATAAATTTTTCAAGAACATTTGAAAATTCTTTAACAATAACATCAAAAAGCAGTCATATTTTTCTTTTAAAATAGGAAACTGTAGAATGAGTGCAAATAATTAAAATTATATTTTAAAAATTATTTACCTAATTACTTTATTAATATTACAGCACAGTATATGACACAGCAAACGTATCTAATTTTATTAGTATCACGGGCATAACAGTTTTGAGAATTTATTAACCATATAATTTATTTGAGAGATTGTCCCAAGGGAGTTTCAGTGGAGTCAGAAAATGCATCTGTAGTTTCTGAAAGTTTTGCTAACAACATTTCAGTGCTTCTACAGATTTCACAGCTTTTACTTCCCCGACTTTTCCTGACATTTATCATGGTCAAGTCAATAACCACTGATTATAGCAGATGGCTGAAGCATGAAGGTCCCAGCTTCCGACATACTGTCCAACTACCAATCTAATGGTCCAGAGTTTGGGCGGATTATGCTTTTAGTGTATTTTTGTACATAAAAATTACACCAAGTTTTATTAGTCTCTTGTCTTTCTATTTAAGGGGGATGCCTTTCATGGTTTTCACATCTATTCTACAAAAAGGTTCCACACCAATAGGATTAAAAGACGACTTTCTTTAGCCAGTTCATCTATCTTTTCATTACAGTCAACTTCGGATATAGTGAATGCATCTTATTAGTCCCGATTAACGTACTTAGGAAATGCACATAGCATTTTTCGGTTTTAGTGAACTTAAAAATTTCTGGACGGCAGAGGTGATTCCTATAAAAAGTGTCTCTTGTGTTCGAGTAGAGAGAAGGATTATCAACCACCTGTCCCCAAATGCAGGCGAATTGCCCGTGTCTGGTCCAACATACTTATACTAAACAAGAGGGGGGGAGGGGTCATATTTTTCTTCATTCCTGTAAGGCATTCTAGTCTTTAAACATATTAAGAAAAGCAGAGTAGTTTTGAAAGGGAACCAAAAGATGAAATTTCACTCGATCTTGGAAGCTGTCATTTTCCATTCTCAATGCAATACCACAGATTAAAAGTGACAGCACTTTTTGCCAACTGAATGGAATGACCATTATTAAATATAATTAATTGTGCTCATTTTACTTAACAATAGTTCTAGAACCATAAATGTGATCCATTGTGTTTGATTTACTTAATAAACATTTAGTATTTGTATAAAGTACTATTTTTTAGTTAAGGTGCCTTCAGCATGGGAAAACATTGGTTTTAGTGAATGAAATTTTCCGGTGTCCAGAGATTCACTATAACCGGAGTTGATTGTATCTTCAATTCTCTTACATACTTGTACCTATAAAAGAATTACTTTATTTCTAGTTCTCTTAGAAGGTTTTGTACATTCCAGACCAATCCTTAATTTAACTTGAAAAGAGGTAAGAGCCTTTAAGGCTGCTTGACAGTCACTAAAAATCAGAATCAACTTACCACAGTAGTCTTTTCTAATATTTATCGTAAGGCAATCAGTAAGACCAAGAACTTCAGCCTGGAATACTTCCGCAGAAATATAAAGAGGTTGATTTTTTAATAATACAACATGTATTATGAGTCCTGAAAAGTGATAAAAATGGCTTCAGTCAGTATATAATTATTTTCATGTTTCTGACACTTTTAAGATAAAATGTTCAAGTTCTACACATACCACCTCATTAACATATGGTGTCATATAAAAAGTTAAATGTTACATTGATTTATTTAGATTTAATCTTGAATATTTTTTAATTAATTAAATGAATTTGAATTAAGGAAAGTTAACTGATATCTGAACATTTTTAAGGTAACTTCGAAATGTATAGTATATGATCAATATTAATAAAAGCTAAGGCCAGAGTTTTTGGGACACCCTAACATTAGGGCAGGCTGAAACTGCACCAATTTTTGAAATTGATAAGTGCCCAAGGCGGAAAAGCTGTTCCTGGGGTTGGTTAGTAACCAACCATGAAAAACTTTTTCGAAATCGGAGGAATCTTTAGGTGGCACCAGCATCTTTAAAATGAGGAATTTGGTTCAAAATAGACAAATCCAAATTCCTGCCAAAACGCAATTTTTGCAGATTTTTTAAATTGATATCAGCCGAGTGAAGAAAATTTGTCTCTTGGGTAGGTTAATAATAGCGTAAAATATTTTTAAAATCTGACAATATCTCCAGGTGCCAATGGAATCTTTGAAATTGAAAATTTGGGTCCAAATAGACCCCCCCCCCACCACCACCAAAAAATAACACACACAATTTTTGAAATCAATATCAGCAATGTTCTGAGTGCTGAAATGTTCTTTACATGATTCACTCTAAAGATGAAAAGCAACTTTACCTCACAGCTGTTAACGATTTTCAAATTTCACAACTGTTAACGATTTTTTTCTTTGTCAAAATACCATATTTTAAAGGTGCTGGCACTACCAGAAAATACTGTCCAACTTCAAAAAAATGTTACCACTTATTAACCAACCCAAGAAACAATGTTTTTGCACTTGGCTGATATTGATTTTGAAAATTTGCAAGAATAATTGTGTTTTCGGGAAAAACCTATTTTGGCCCAAAATTTCTGATTTAAAAGACGCTGGTGACACCTGAAGATATTGACAAATTTCAAAAAAAAAATTACACGGTACAAAAACAAACCTTACTATTGCTTTAACTAGAATGGAATTGCCATCTCATTTGTCGCATGAAAAATCACACCACTATTAAAAAATACCTTCAAATTCTGCTTGTTCAAAATAACTTTTTAAATTTAAAATGTTTTATTTTGACCAAAATATGTGATGTCACATTTACTGTAACTCTCTGCCCCTTTTCTTGTCACAAACTCAGTTGGTCCTAATTACAAGTTCTTTATTTATTTTAAAGTTTACATTATTTTTTTACAGTACAATATTAGGGTGATCACAAACAACCAATCCCAAGCTGAGAATAGAACCCAGACGCAAAAGGGTGGTAGAATAGTGCGCTAGCCACTACACCACCCGGGTGGCTGGTGACCAGATTTTTGAAGAAAGAACTGCAGAGACAAATCTTGTGGTGCCCCTGCCCCAAATTCAGAAAAAATTTGGGGACATTTTATAAATTTAAAGCTTACCCCAATTAATGATGCTTTAGCTAAATAAATATAACCTAAGCATTCATGAAATGAAATGAGTGAAATATGATTGATTTTAAAAAAATGGGAAAAAATAAATGTTAAAACTAAAATTTTGACCCGAATTTTTTTCGGGATAAGTTGATTAGTTGGGATAAGAAGATTACAATTCGGGATAAGTTGAAAAATCCTGAGGTTAATTTACCAGGCTTAAAATTTGTGGACGACCCCATAGTGTACATACACCCTAATTATAACACAAGATATTTTTCACTAAAATCTTAGTTTTTCAAAACTTAACCCAGCAAGCGCACACAAGTTTAAATTACGTATTCCCGATGTCGAAATGTCGAAAATAGGTCGATGAAAAATTACAGCAAAAAAATAGCGTTTAAAAGAGATCAAACATACATTGTGTTGTCGACGTTATAAAACGCCGTTCGATTTTGGTCAGGGAGGCGCCTATCTTCGACTGTTAATGTTGGTCGCCCTCAGGAGGTCTATGATCCGTCAATACATCGCCGATTTTCCGCTCATGGCTTGGGCGGTCTGAGAGACCCCCCCCCCCAGCCAGCCAAGAAGAAACACGATGGAGCATCAAGAAATTTTTTCAGCTTAGTTAATAGTCAGTTGAACGTCGAATAAACAGTGCAGGGGAGACAGAATTTATGGGGTCCTTTCTCACGACCTTTGACATGTCCACCCCAACCGTTTTCTCAGAAAACAGATGCTTTTTTTTTTCTTTTTTGTGTGTATATTCGTTCATGGTTCGCGTGGCTCGTACTTCGCAGTTTTTTATGCAAGGGCAGAACTCGTTCCAGCGTGTAGTCAATGGTTGAGCTCAGCTGCGCTACACAGAAAAGTAAAATTTCCATAGTTTTAACTATAAAAGTGGATATTTTTCAAGTATCTCTTGGAATATTTTTCGGTTGTTCAATGCTAACACGATTTATCGTTAGCTTGGCATATTAATAAGTTTGTCTGGCTCTCTTTAAATTGTGTTGGCCGGTGATCTTATTAAAGTTTATCGGGGTAACTACAAATTTTAATTCCAGCCATCAAAATTTTAGAGGTGAGTTAAATAATTATTTAACTAATAATTATGTGCTTTGTTTCTTTTATTCATTTTCTTTTTAATTGCTAATTATAAGTCTTCTTATTTGTATTATAGAGTGAAATGTAAAGGTACAATTGGCATAAAATCAAGTGTTTAACTTAAGCATATGAAATATTTTTTCTCATTATAAGCACGAATTTACTTAATGTAAACTTACTATAACAAAAGTCAACTTATTATTGCATTATGGCATAACTTACAATGAAACAGATTAAAGCACTTTATGCAAAGTTTTTTTTTTCTTTTTAAATTGTATACTAATATGTGTGCATTTAGTATGTAATTTAAACCTATTTGGAGTAGTAAAATTGAACAAATCAAAGAATTAAGAGAGATAAATAAAAATTTGTTTGTGTAATGAAATAGACAGAATTTTTCTCGTGGAAGGGTGAGAGGGGGGGGGGGATTTGTAGATAGAAAACTTGTTCATATTTTATTACAGGAAAACTATAATAAACTATTGAGATAAAAAAGCAGGTTTATTCGTCTAATAGAAGTGGTTCCTTGACGATTTCGTCGAATCCTGACAGTTTATAAACGTATTATGCCGGAATTCCAGACATTTAGAGAATATGTCAGTCACACACTATTTACATACGTCCTGAAAGCATAGAAATTCATACTTCTTGTCGGGTGCACATGCGGTTTAAAAGGAAACACTTTATATTTCTAAATATAACACATTATACTACTAGATGTTAGCTAATGAAAAGCAATTTTGAATTAAATGATTAGAAATAACAAGTTTTAAATTAACTTCTAATCGTTTAGATAAAGTTATAAAATTTATATTCATAAAAGTTTGAACATATACAAAAATATATTAAAGTTAAAATATAATCTTGATTTTTAATTTAACAGATAAGTAACTCGCACGAACAACTTATGTCACTAATTTACATTTTAAAGGGTTTCCATTTTTTCACCCGGTACATTTTATTAATCGTTTTGGCTGTATTAGGTATTTTTAATAAAAGGGTGCAAAAAATTACTTAATCTACTCTTATAAACTATCTAAATATTTTCATATATTGGTTAAAAAGTAACCTTTTTTATATAAAATAAGTAAATTATATTTACTGTTAGTAAAATTGCATTTTAAACTGTATTCCTTACTTAACTAAATTTACTAATATTTTATTTAATTTTTAAGTTACTTTTTCACCATCTTTCACCAATATATGAAGATATTTAGATTGTTTATAACATTGAATTAAACAGCGTACCTACCCCTCTTTTATTGAATATACCTACAGTAAAAATAATTCATAAAATGTACCGGGGGGAAAAAGTAAACCCTTTAAAATGTAAAATAGAGACATAAGCTATTTATGCAAGTTACTGATCAATTAAATTCAAAAAATCAAGATTATATTTTTCTTTAATGTATTTTCTCTCTGTTCAAATTTTTATGAATGTATATTTTACAACTTCATCTAAACGACTAGAAGTTAATTTAAAACTTGTAATTTCTGCACATTTAATTAAAAATTACTTTTTATTAGCTAACAAACTAATATTAAAATGTATTATATAGAAATATAAAATGTTTCCTTTTTAAACGGCAAAAGTTCACAAGATCAGAACAGTTTGAATTTCCATTCCTTCACGACGTATGCAAATGGTATTTGTCTATTCTCTGAATGTCTGGAATTGCGGCATAATTACTACGTTTATAAATGGCCAGAATTCGACAAATTCTTTAAAGAACGACTTCTATTAGACGAATATAAGCCGGTTTTCTCTGTCCTGTTGGAGCGATTCGACAACGTATAACGTAAAATCAACCACTATGATCCGAATTTTATAAACGGATTCCGAGAATCTGTCTCCCTTCGCCGTTATAGCGACGAGTGTTCGACTAATATCGGGGATTTTCTCTTCCTGGCGGTCACCCTTTTCCATTCTTACGCCGTAGTTAAGCGAGATTGTTATCTCTCACGGTCTCCCCTCGCGGGTAATACGCCGTCGAGAAGTTCAGCGCTCGACGGGCAAACAGGTGGACATATCCAAGGATTTTTAACGTCGATGATTACGTCGAAACTACGTCGACGGCGACTTTAATTCGATGTATCGTGGCTGGCTGGGAAGCAATGAAATTTTGGAATATCCAGGGTTCGAAAAAACCCGGGCGCCACGTCGCACAGATGACCAAAAAATATCCCTTAGCAACTAGCTTTTTTTTAAATCAGTATTATTCAACATATATGAGGCTCCTAAAAATCTTTTCCTGGCACCTAATATTTTACAAATTTTTTCGACCCCTGGGAATATCAACATTAATTTTGAATATGAAATGTTTTGCAAATATAACTATCAAGCTTCCCAAGCAGCAATTCATCAGTGGCCAAACTTTGTCCAAACATCGCTCACCGAGGAAGTTGACATGGGGCCAACATTGCCGGCGATATGGGCGATTGATTGGGCATGTCTCATCGGGTGAAGATTGGCCAATCTTCTGGCGCCAATGGATTTGATCGTCGGTCGAACAGTCGCCAAACAGATACCAATAACTTTGATCGTCGGTCGAACAGTCGCCAAACAGATACCAATGACTTTCATCGTCGGTCGAACAGTTGCCAAACAGATACCAATGGCTTTCATCGCCGGTCGAACAGTCGCCAAACAGATACCAATGACTTTCATCGCCGGTCGACCAATCGCCAAACAGTTACTATCGACCGTCGATCAGTTGCCAAACGGTTATTATCGACGGCCGACCAATCGCCAAATGTTAACCCAAGCAATCCCAGCCTTTATACCCCAGTTTCTATTGTATATATATATAAATTATTCGCTCTAAAGGTAATTTTATTATTCCAGGTATTTTATTTTTCAATCTGACAAATAGTACCTTATATATATGTATATATTGTCACCTTTAATAAAAAGTGGCACTGCTAGAAGGGGAGGGGGCAGTTAAAATATCAGGATATGTATTTCTGCCCCCCCCTTCATATTTTCACTTTACTTAGTATGAGCTCTCAGATATTTACACTCACTTAAAAAAGTATTTGAGTGCAAGGCAAAATTTCCTATTTTGATTTTGTATAAATACCCAGTTTAAAACACACTCAAGAAATAAATAAATAAAATATATAAATGTGTGTGTATATACAGTAGTACCTCGACTTAAGCAATTTTCAAATCTCATCAATTCGCCTTTTTTACTTACTAAATAACTTTGGTTTACGATTTTAATAATGTAATTTGCTATATTATCTTAAGATTTTTCTAAATAAGAAAATTAGTTAAATTATTCTTTGAATATGCAATATTAATCCCCCCCCCAAAAAAAAAAATTATGGCTATGCCTGTGTATAATGAAGTAACATCCTCATACTTTAAAACAAACATTAAAAATGTTACTTTTTATTAATTACTTGTGGGCATAAACACAAAAATGTATAGAAAATGGCATCACTGATATTCATCCCCCCTTTCTGCATACTGTTACATAGTAGGTTTAAAAAAATGCTCCTATATAAAACTCTGCCTACATTCATACTAATTTTAAGCTGATGAAGTGTAAAAAATAAAAATATATGTAACTTATGCAATCTGTATGTAACTTAAATTAGGTAAAAAAAGGTGGAGACAGTACCATATGGAAAAACAGATTTAAATAAATAATTATTCTCCAAGTAGAGGGTTCCTTTTCTTTTCTTTTTTTTTTCATGCACTAAGTACTATTTTTATACTCTAAACTGACATATTTGCAGTCCCAGGTTAACTTATACAAAGTTGAGAGTTGATCAGTTACTTCATATTATAAAGTTTTATTGTACTTTTTTCTTGGAACCTTTAAAATGGCAGCTTCTCCTGCAGTAGGTTTTCATTTTGTCGAATGAATGCTTATTAAACCTATGAAAAATATTTCACCACCGTTACACCCCCCCCAAAATTTTTACACTTAAACTGGTGCCCCCATTATGAAATGGCCAGTAGTTCAGGCATTTGTAGTGGTGAAAGACTTGATTATTAAGTACCCTCCAATCAAAAATTTATACTTACCATCTTCTTCAAAAGCATTTATCATTAAATTTTTATGAACTGTTGCTAATCACAAAACATGTTTTTAAAACCCCATTCATAGTTTTCTCAATAAAAAAGATTAATGACACAGATTTTAATGATATTCAAGGTAAAACATAATTAAAAATAAAAAAGTTTATTAACATTCTTTATTACATACAAAATAAATCAGTATTTCATGAAATAAATAAATATATATGCAATGTTTTTTCCCTCTTTCCATCATTTTCCATCTACTACTTGTTCGTTGTTCTCTGGATGAAAGTTGATAACCAGAAACTGGGAAAAAAAAAAAAAAAACAATGTACAATTTAGAATTTATAAAACATTAGAATCTCAGAAATGTGACATTTAAGATAAACAAGAATAAAACATTAAGTACTTTCAGATGCAGTAGTATCTTAAAAGGTTTCAGTCAAAAGGAGGTATATAATTTCAGTCAAATTGCAAAAACTCCAGCCGGCAATCAGACATAATTTAGTTGCCCTCCCCCCCAAAAAAATAGTAATTTTAGAACATTAATTAAATTACATGAAATAATCCATAAACACCAATTGCACACAAGTAGTTCATAAAATAACAAAAATAAATTCTTTAATTTCTTAACAAAAATAATAAGTCTATTTAAGGAAGTTAATTTTTTATAAAAATTTATTTAAAATTAAATGCTCTATTAGTTTTTATCTATTTGAAAGTAATGACAATTTATCCATGTTGTGTTTAGTGAAGAAAATTTGGAAAACTAATTTCTTATTAACACGTCAGAAACCTAAGCTTACCTTTAACAGTTTACCTTTGTATAATAAAATGATATTTTTCTTGTTACCGTATTTACTCGTGTATAACGCACACTTTTTTTTTTTCAAAAATTTAGGGCAAAAACTCTCTGTGTGCGCGTCATATTTGGAATAATTTTTCATTGCTGCATATAATCACACGATATAGGTTTGAATCAAAAAAAGTACTCAAAGAAGAAAATAAAACTGGAAAAATCTTACTTAATAGAAGTCATTTTTTGCTACATATATTTTCCCCTCCTAACACTTCTTTCATACAACAGTGCTATAAACATTACATTAATATAACTAGCAATCCTTATTGGTGCTACCTTGCTCTGGTCAAAATCCTCGTCATCACTGGCACAGTCAATGTCCTCGTATATCATATCGTCTTCTGTTCCATCCATCCGATTGGAAATTCCAGTCACTTTGAAGCTCTTTCTTATCGGCTGAGATGCAATTCCAAGCTTCAAATATCCATTCACATATGGTTGCGAGAGAAGCACGCTTCATTCTCCCGCTTGGAGTGAATTTGTGATCTGTTGTTGTCATCCAACAATTGTAGGCATGCCGAAATGCAACCTTAAATCGTCGGTAGATGACAGCATCTGAGGACTGCAGCACTTTCGTCATCCCACCAGGTATCATGACTAAATCACTTGAGTGACGAATTTGCACTTTTATTTCACAGGGCCTGTGTCCACGGAAGCTGTCCAGAATCAGCATTGATGGCCGACGTAAAGCAACAGCCCAACGTTCCCACACAACTTTAATCCAGTCTTTCATGAGCTCCTCTGTCATCCAACCCTTTTTCCTGGACTCTTACAATTATCCCGACTGGAAAAGATACCTTAGGGATAGTTTTTCTTTTAAATCACATACGGTGTCAGCCGTAATGGACAGCATAATGGTGCATCATTGCTTGTCTGCTCCTGTTGTGTGCATTTGAATGCTTCTGTCTCCAACAGGATGCACAGTTGTGGCTTCTGGCATGTTAAACCACAATGGAGTCCGATCTGCATTGCCAATTTATGACATCTGATATCCCTTTTCTTTTCGCAGCCTTATAATGTATTGGGAGAATTTGGTACGCTGTTCTTCGTATTCTTCCGTCAGCTTTTGTGACAGCGTCGTTCTTCTCCTGATAGACTGTTACAGATCATAAAGCGTTGCACGCAGCCATGGCTTCCCTTGATGTCTTCTCTTGGAATATTCATTTTCTTAGCTATTTTACAGGCCTCGAACATCAACATTTCTACCGAGACTGAGTATCACAAATGCCGCAGATCCATTACATAATTCAAAAGCTGCTGCTCCACTTGCGGATATTTACACGACTTTCCCCCCCCCAAAAGCACATTTTTTAGATGGTGCTTTCTTCAGTTTTTCTTCAATATGCCGCCACTCTCACACGTTTGACTCGCCAACACCGAATTTCTGACTTGAAACATGGTTACCATTTTCTTCTCCAACCCTTAGGTAATTACTGAACTACTTCCAACTTAAATGCTGCAGTATAACTAGTTCGCTTTACCATCTTACTCCCACGTTGTCAAAAGACTCTCACAAATAATGAAGGAATGGACAATATTTGTGTGACATTATTTTGCAACCAACACGTGACCCACCAACTGCTGTGATTTGTTCCATAACGCAGGGAGACCGGGTTGGGTTGGTCCATTTTTGAATGGGGGAAGAAAATCCGGGATCATTCCTCTTTATCTTTTTCTTTAAGCTAAGTGACGAGCGTAATGCCCAGTCCAAAACTGACAAAAAGAGAAAGGAAATGCTGGTAGTTTAGGTATTTGGAAAGCTGGACTAATAATTTTGAATGGAATGCTTAGGTTACGAATCTACAAAGTCTTTTGAATGTCAAATTTATGGTGCGCGTTATATCCGAGGTAACAAAATTTCTCGATTTTTTCTTGTTAAGTATAGGGTGCGCGTTATACATGTGTAAATACGGTATTTGAACACCATGCATGTTATGATGAATAAAACTTCAACCATCAATAAGCTTGACTTACTTTGAAGAAATGATGTAAGCTGATGAAGTTATCAAGTAAAATTTAAGCATAATGCAAATCCGGGATACTATGTTTCTTAATATACATGCATAAGATTTTGCCTATATTTTAATTTCAGTGACTGAATTTTGGTAGGGCTTAGGATGCCATGGGGCATCCTAATAGGGCTGAGGTAGTGGATAGGAGGCAGGGTTGTTATAATTTTGCCCAGCGCGAGGGAAGAAAAAAAATTCAAATGGGGGCTTTTTGTGCCAATCATTTGAACTAAATGATTAAGGATGTTTTATCTTAAAAAAAGTTATAAGTTCTAATTTAGCACTAGTATAGTACAGTGAAACCTCCTGATTATTCCATAATAAAATCTATTTGCTTTAAAATTTGTTTTTTGTGTTTTCCCAGAACAAAAAGCTCTACAGCCTACTTCTATGAATTTCTTTTTTTGTGTGACTCAATGTGTTGCTCCAATGGTAAAATCACTTGTTACTTAGACATAATCTCACGTCAACTACAAGTTTTGTACATTACTTGATAAACAAAAGCACTTACCTTAATTTCGTCTTTCCTTTTTTATCAGAAGGGTGGGGGGAGGGGTGGCAATCATCTTCCACAACATCTACCAAACAGGCCGAGCTTCATCCATAAAAACAATTAAAACAAAAATTAAGCACCATGGAAAAATAATGAAAGCAAATGCAAAAACATATGTACAAGTGTGAAACTAATTATTACAGAAGACTTCATCTTAACCTGCATAAAAATAAGATTGGAGATAAGTCAGTTCAGCAAAATTCTGGTTAAAGCTCATAATCCATGATTGTGCCGTGTTTGTCTTTCTTGGGTTGATTTCTACATTAACGCCTGGACTCTCGCCAAGGTGATGATAATTAAACATATGCAGTTACCACAGCGATTTTTTTTTCTACAGTAGAAGACCCAAAATCCGCCGGGCTGTAAAATCCGCACTGTCTGTTCAATGTAAACAAAGAAATCTGCCCTGCCAGCTGCAAGTTCAGAAAACTACAGTATAACCAGAAAGTAAAACTAAATAAGCTATTTCCACTTGAAAAAAAATTTTTAGGAGTCTGTGAGCTCTAATCTTAACATTGATAACTTTCAAATGACTGACAGTGACATAATTGACACTGAATTATGACCACATGACGCAGACTCTGACACAGTAACAAGTGAGGATGATCAAAAAGTTGATAAATTAACATTTAATGAAGGTTAGGCTGTGAGAAAGAAATATCTCAGATTTGTAGAGCAACAAAGCTGTGTTACAAACAGGAAATAATTGAAAAAAAAAACTATCTAACATCCCAGTCCTAAACTGTTGAATATACATGTTTAAATAAGTTGTACTATAATCTCATAATTTTGTATATTGCATTAATCCTCTGTATTTTTATATTACGATTCTAATTATAAGTAACATGATTTGCTTCCCTTGATCTCTATTGTATATTTTTTTCTATTATTTTCTGACGGGGGGTGGAAATAGAATAAATTTCCTATTATGACCCAAAATCCGCAAAATTCTAAAATCTGCACAAGGTCTGGAACCAAGCTGTGTGGATTTTGGTTATTCTACTGTATTTATGTGGTAACCATAATTTTGAAT
This sequence comes from Cheiracanthium punctorium, assembly GCA_038373885.1. NCBI lineage: Eukaryota > Metazoa > Arthropoda > Arachnida > Araneae > Cheiracanthiidae > Cheiracanthium > Cheiracanthium punctorium. The sequence goes on along the minus strand of JAWZYV010013670.1, from coordinate 16,591 downwards.
TAAATGGCGATTTGGAACAACCTGTAAGTACAGCATTCCATTACTTATTCATTTATTTTGGGTTGCCAATTAATCTAGTTTTAATAATTGTCTTCAAATTCCTTAACGGGTGCGTTCATCGGTAATTTGTTCACTTTCATTTTCATCTAGTTCTTTTGGGAGAGCGTTGAAACTCATACATAACTCTTAGAGGCCCATGACTGCAAAGCTTGCCAAAGTGAGGCAATTTTTTAGGTTGGCAAGAGTGGGGGTGTTAAAATAGGAATCAACTCTTTCTTGTTCCATTTTCTATTTACAATTTACCTTTTCTATTTACAATGTTTTGAATAAAAGAAAAAATATCTTGAGTGACTCCATTTGACTTTCCGACCACTTTATCTTTACCAAGCATTTAAATAAATTTCATTTAACTCAATCGGATGCAGTGTTAAGGCACTAGAGCACCATGGGTGATCACTCACCTTGGTGACCATGGTTTGAGTGCTGTAATGTATAAGAACGCTTTTTTGTAGTCCTGTAAAAAACTGTAAGTTATACACTTACTAAACTTTATGCAGTATGTAAAACAGAGACCTATAATATGCATACCTAATATGAGCTCAATCGAATGCACTATATAGATACTAGCTCACTTCCTTAGGCTATAATAAATAAGAATTACATTTTACAACCCTGTGAACAAACTATCGGCTCTACACACATCAAAATCTATGTAAGTCATGTCATAAGACCACGATGTTACCCAATTTGAATTACATCAGATGCACCATACTAGCAGACTTTCAAGAATTTCTGACTATAGCCCAAAAAAGGAAAAAAAAAACAACTAATATTTGCCCCGTAGCAAACTACTAGTCTTATACACAACAAAATCTATACAGGTTGTGTAACGGTGACCTATAATATACATCCCCAATTTAAACTTACTCAAATGCACTATTTAGATGCTGGCTCACTTTAAATGATTTATATTCCATAGGCCATAATCAGGGTCCGACAAACACCATGAGCCCACACGCCTGGGCGACTACAAAAAATCTTTTGGCGACTACATTTTCCTGACTGGAAAAGAAAATACTGTCATCCCAAGCACTTATGTTTTTTTTTATTTAGGCGCATTTTTACGGTTTTTCTCCCTCCCATACGTCACGGTAATGTTTACCAAACTGAATCCCCACCAAGTCAGTGGATCGAGATCTCATCTCACTCACCTTGAATTGCAAGCTAGAGCTATCTCAGGATCACAGGATGCTCAGGGTAGTTCTAAGAAATAGCTCAGTGATGTCACATAGAGTTAAGCCTATTGGTTACTTGCCCCTACTAGATGTCCCGTAGAATACGCCTACCAAGATTAAGTGTGACATCACACGCTACAAGCCTATTCATTTTTCCTTCCCTTTCTTCCCCATAACACTCATTTACTTAACTCTCTATAACTGACCCTTCCACTCGCAGATTCATTCAATCTCCGTATGCAAGTGTTTCGCTGCATGGCGATTTGCAGAGGTTGTAATTTCTTCAGAAATACTTCTACTTCCACTCACATTTTTAGTTGACAGCATGGTTGACGGAGATTAGCCTATAAATATGTGCAGTTTACTGTGTTGCGAGCGTTATGTTTTTTTTTTTTTTTTTTTTTTTTTTTTTTTTTCAGTCAAGCAAGTGACTTTAGTTAGAATTTTTCTCTGAAGTCTTATAATCAAGAAAATTAAAATGAAGAGAAGTATCAAACATAATTCACTGTTGTGTAAGCAAAAGAATATAGAGGGATTTTTTATTTCAGATAAACTTGATCATAAAAAGGCAGATGGATTGGATATACAACAAAGCTTCGGATATACAACAAAGTCAAAATATAATGGAGGTGCATGAAAATTTTAAAATGAGCACAAATGAAAATAAAACTAAAACTGAGCATAAAAATTTAGGAAAAAGGAAATTTCAACTGTCTTGGCTGCAAGATTTTGATTGGTTAGAATATGAAGATGGAATTGCAACATGCAAGGTTTGCAACCTTATTTCCCAAATTAAGTGACACTACCTCAAGAGTAGTACAAGGCTACTTGTCCAATTTTAAATTGGAAACTTTTAAAAAAACATTTTCTGATTGCCATCTTCATTGTGAGGAAGGAAAACATGCAAAAGAAAAGCCATGTGACATGCCTACATTAGCTAAAAGCCATGTGGCACATAGCTTTTAGATAAATGCCTAAAAGCTATGGGTAAAAAAACATTTGATCGCTTAACAGCATTATTCGGGCTATATTCTGTATCCGGTGCTGTTTACACGTTTCAATTGGTGATCGTTCTGGCGCAGTCGTGGGCAATGCACAGTGGGAGTGAAGTACCCTGCCGGTGGTAGTTCTGACTGACAACCATAAAGAAACGTGAATCATCTCGTCAGTCTGGGAATTCGTAATTGTTTCATGTTATGGATGGAAAGAAATGAAATATGTTATGTCACGTGTTTTTGGTTCAGCTTTGGTTTATTCACCTTCAGGAGCTGAATATCTAAACTGTGAGACGCTTATATACTAGAGGTAATAACTTCACAGGTAAAATATACATTTCTTTATTTAAAGCCGATTCGTATAGGGTTACATAATTAAATCCAAAATAACATTCCCTTCAATCGTAAACTAAACCAATTTAATAAAAATAACATTATTATTTGATTAAGGGAAGATGAACCAATTTAATTAAAATATCATTAGAAACAATACCTAGGGAAGATGGAAATTCATAACTATTTTACAATGCTTACCCATGCCTCCAGGGGTCTCTTTGTTGTCGGAGTAAAGCCTTTCTGCGGTTGGAAGATAATCTTATTTCTCTCTTAATCGCTTGAGCTTTATATATGTTTTTGTTTTGGACCTTCGGACAAGCATGTGAAAATCACGCCGATATCCCGTTACTTCTCACGCTGATTATCTTATTTGTAGTTTAAAAGTTAACTTGATTAATTTGGGGTCAAGGGTTCACTAACTAACGAGTGCTCGAGTTTATCATGAGCAAATGACATTTTCCAGAATTTCTCATGATTCATGTAGTCATGCGCTTTTAGCAGCGTGACAGTCCACTAAAAGCCAGGAAAAAAAAATTGTAAAAAAAAAAGGATATATACGTACATGAGGGTGCAGAAAGAGGCACGGGAATGAATAAGCATTTGATTTTCCATCGTTTAAAAAACTAACTTCCATCTTCCTATTAAAGCTTAACAATTCTTCAATACACAAACAAATAAAACATAAAAAAAAAATATCATCAAAATAGTAGCACAAAGGTTATGCAAATGCTATAGAATTATAAAAAGAAAATAAAATAAAAATGTCTAAAAAAAAAATACAAAACGTTGTTGCAATAATATGTAGACACTGTTGTCAGCGTTTGCAGCAAGTTACACAAGCAGAAAAAATTGTCAAGCTGAGACAAATTATTAGAAGGGTTGCACCTATTATTTTTAAAAGAAAAAATATATTTGTAAAAGTCGGCATTGATAATAATTCAAAGAAACTCGAGCCAGAGGAATCGTGTTCCATAAATGATTTAGTGTACGAAGTATTCAGTTCTACCAGGTGGAGACTGGGTTCGCTTAAACAAAATGAGACAAGCTGACAATTTTTCATAGTCCTCGAAACAAGACAAATTTTTTCATCGTAGCACTTTTGATTTGCCAAAAATTGAATCACAAATCGCTTTGGCTCGGTTTCTAGAGAGATTGTTTGCGTGTATAGTCTTAGGACTTGGAGTTCTATGGATACAGTTCCTGCATGGCAACTGGAAAATGCTTCGATTATCATCTCACTCAAAATTTGACAGGAGTAACAGCCTTTCGTCTTGATTTCTCTATCATTAATTTTTGGACAAATGTCCTGTGTTTCAATATGGATTTTAAAGTTTTTGAAGTGCATCTGAAGACGAACAGGAGCCGTTGACAACAATTGCGATCGGAGGGTTCCTTTGTCAACACTTAACAGATGCAGATCTCTAGAGGAGGGTAAGGCACGGTCCTTTGATTGAACCATACTCATGATGGGATCAGGAACTTCTGCGCAGCGAAGGGTCGTCTCAAAGAAATCACAACGAACCATGTCTCTGTGAAAAAGAAAATTTTTCGTATAGCTTTCGTTAGCTTGGATTTGCCCGACGAGACCAGCAGTGGGCCTATTGGGAGGGCTTGTTGGAACTAAATAAGCCTCTGTTGGGTGACCAACTCGAAGGACAAGCGAATCAGTAAAATGCAAAGGAGCTTGATTGTAGGATCCCAGGAGGTCGAATTGAATCCCATCCGATGTTTGCGCAGATGAGTGGAAAGTGAGAATTTCTCTAGTGTTATTCTGTACTCGCTCAAGAGATATAGTATAGGTGCACTGATGACCAGTAATGCTGCGAACTTCGTAAGAATGCAGTAACTCAGGTACAAAGTAGACGCGATAAAAGAGGCATCCCATACGGGAAATGATTGTACATCCACTGCCAACACTCGACGGCTTGCAACCGGTAAATCCAGGATAATTCATGCTCTCGTCTGTAAGAGCTTCGAATTTTTGATTTTCGACGCAGTGTTCACCCCAAGCACAGTAGTAGTTTTGAGGGCATGCCAGTTGCGTTACAGTACGCTTCTGTACTGGGAAAGTAAAGTATAACCTTCTCGATGAAAATGTACATTGGGCAGAAACTAATTTTAATTTAATATTAAAAATGTTATTTTGTTTCAAATCCTGAAACCAAATACATGCTTCGTAATCGAGGCCTTTAAGTGTGATTTCCGCTGTTGTAAAAAGTTCGCAGTGTTGTTGACCTTCTTGAGTGTGACAGTTCTTTATATCAGATGACAATATAGCGTGAGTAGTACAAGTTGAGGAAGCCAAAGATATCAGGGTGCACACCAAGGCCATTGTCAAGGCAGGTTGTACACGAAAATTTGGATTATGTTCTTCAAGATAGGCGTGTAAATTCGCCAAACGTATGCGCATGCCAGTACCAAAAACAGCTCCACATAGCATGAAAAGTCGTATAATAGATTTTAATATTTTGAACAGTAAAAGAAAAATTGAAAAAAATAATTTGAAAGTAGATACTAGTCCAGTGACCGCAACTCTGAGAAAACATAGCAAAACAAGTGTCAAAATAGTGATTACTGCATAAAAAATATACATGACGTAAGGAGGCCAACATGTAAGTTGTGCAAAAAATTCTCTACATAATACACAGTGTGTGGCGCGGCACATGGATTTTCCATCAAGTAAAACTTCTCCGCGCACAGCTTTGCCAGATGACGAAACAAAAATTAAAGTTAGCGTGTCTTTATAGACTGTAAACTCGACAGGTAAAACTACACTCAAGTCCTGTGAGACCTGGAAAATTATTTCATTTCCAGAAATTCGAACGATAAGTGTTCCAGGTTCAGAAACTGAAATAACAGGATCATTAAATTGTAATGTGAGGTTATGCTGAGAAAATGTGGCAGCTTCATTTTCTAAAAGTTGACGCCTGAATTTCTTCTTTGTCGTTGGAATACGGTATAAGCAAATGTCTATGGACAGAAACGTAGGATTAACAATTACCTCATCGTCTGAAAGGTATGACAGTTCATATGACGTTGTCGTAATATCACAGAAACACGTTGCATGGGGGTCGCAAGGAAAATGCTCACAAAATGCAGGCGTCCCAGTGCAATTGTCGGCACAGTCGCAGGGGATGGGGAGCTCGTCGCCCCTGGTTTCTGATGAAAGGTGACATGCGAATGTCTCCATGTGTCCCTGGTGCTCTGTAGGACGGTCGAAGAAAGATGTGGCAGGAATTAATTTGTCGTCCTTGATGATGAATGTGGATATTCCCACCACACATCCCTGGCAGTTCACGCCTGCACATGAACCTGGTGGTAATTCGGGGAGATCAGCCAATTTGGTAGAGTATGTGCATTCATATTCTATGGTCCTGCTGCACAACTTCAGTTGGTGCGCCACCACGAGCGCTGGTAGCCAGAACAAGAGCAGAAGTTCACCACCTGGAATGCAAGGTTCGCAAAAAAAAAAATAGCCAGAATTCCATCTTCCAGTAAAAAAAAAGTAAAATAAATAAATTTTGAAACAAAAGAAATGAGGTGGACGTGATTATATCTCTATTCTATCTAATAAAAAGAACTAAAGGGGAAAAAAAGTAAAGAATGGTCACTCTAATAGACTTTTGTATGATTTTTTTTTTTTTCAAACAGGAATCACATGTATGTTTCCTGTTTTGCATGTCTGTTGTACAGGTTCATTCATCGGGGCACAGTTGGGAAAAAGAAAAAGGGGGGGGGATGCGAGATGAGAGGTACGTACACTTCTTCCGTTTATCATGCCTTATTCGAAAGATACTCTTATATATGTACGTGGATGCATGTGTGTATGTGTTTGCGTTTTCGGAAGGAAAATCGGAACTCAAAGTACTTGAGTAAAACTAGATTATCTCCCCTATCACGCCCGCATGAAAAAAAAAGGGAAATTATCAGTTCCACACAAGCACAAACTCTGTGCAATGAAGCGCTAGCAACCTCCTTACAACGAGAATACAGTGTAGAGTCCTTTTTACCTAATATCGTCTGGGGGGGAGAAAAAAAAATGGTAGGGGGGGGGGGTCACGTTCTTGAATAGAAATACCGTGTTTTGAATATCTTATTGTCTCTCAATAAATTTACTCGTTCGCTACTCGTGTCTTGCGCTAATTTACTTGCTAGTACGTCCGAAAATTTATCAATCAAATTTTTATCTGACTGCGGAGTGTTACTTTGCAGAGCCCAGCCGAGAACCTTATCTGAAAAAGTAGTAGGTGTCGTTTCCGCCGGTTTAGTTGCGTTAGCCAATGACCTCAGATTGTAACTATGCGAAGGAGCACTAATCGCGGATTGTGCATTGTTGGCACATGGGGGTGTCGTATTCTGAGAGGACTTATCGTCTGAACCTTGGCCTTCCCCCGATATAGTCAAATTAGGGGTCTCTGGTGTTATATCAGAGTGATCTGGATATAACGGTATCTGAGGCACATAATCGTTATCATCGTCGTCAGTTTCGTCATATAAGTTATACCGTGAAGTGGAAGGGATGTCACGAATGGGGGCCGGAAACTGCCTTTGACTGAACTCATCATTCGGGAGTTTTAAATCGGGGCGCCTTTCACTATAGTGAAACATCCTATCGACATGCATGCGTCTTGGTTTTGCACGAGGTTTATCAATTTCCTGGATTGTGTAATTAAGGTCTGAATGTTTTTCCAAGACTCGAAAAGGACCAGAAAATTTCTTAGCGAAAGCTCGTCCTGTTTCTGTCGTTGTCGCGGGGGTGTACAAATAAATATTTTCACCTAATTGAAAAGTTTTGTTTTTCGCAATCTTTTCTCGCAACCTAGTTTGTTTCTGCTGAACCATTTCTAAGTTTTTATAAACGTTTTGGTGCACATATCTCATTTTTGCCAAATTTTCTTCAATATAATCGTCACACGGAAAATAATGGAAGTTAGTCTTTGACTCAAACAGGTGAAAGGGTAACTGGATATCACGATTAAACATCAAAAAGGAAGGTTTTTCATGTGTGCTGTCATGGTAGGAATTATTATAAATAAAATTATAGTATCCTAAATACGTATCCCAGTCCGTGATATCATCACTTAGGCTTGTCAGACTATTTTTTATGCTGGAATTCAATCTTTCGGCTGCGGTATTAGTTTGAGGGTGAAAAGCCGTAGTCTTTAGTTTGCGCACCTGTAATTTGCGTGATAGTTCCGTCAATAGTATGCTTTGAAAATTTGTTCCAAGGTCAGTTAAAATAGACTGGGGGACTCCGAAAGTAAAAATAACTTCCAGAAGCTTAGATGCTATAGTTGGAGCTGTGATATCCTTAAGAGCAAAAAGCCAACAATACTTAGTAAAATGGCAAATTATTGACAATATAAACTTATTCCCTTGCTGACTCATTTTTAGAGGCCCAAGTATGTCTAGAGAATATATTTGACCTGGAGCCGAAGGAATTTCGGGGTTTTGTATCGAGGATTTTGTAAGGGGAAATCCTTTGCGTTCGATACACCGCGTACAAGAATTTGAAAAATTCTTTATATCCCGATACATATTTTTCCAAAAGTACTTCTCCTTAATAGACCTGTAGTTCTTATAAAATGCAAAATGAACTGTTTCTGAACCCTCCAAAATATGCGGGATTAAAGCTTTCGGGACCACAATTTGTTCAAAGTACTCATTTCTGGCTGAGTGCTTGTTTCGATTTCCCACATGTTTAAGCACATCGTCCTGCAAAAAATAATTATCCGTCTGCGTTTTACAAGAAAAAGCTTTATCCTCCAGATAATCAATTATAGTTTTTAAAAAGGGATCCTTTCTTTGTTCTCGTTTGATAGTTTCCAGATCAGGTATATCGGTTTTAACAACATTAACAGTCCCAATGATGTCCCTTGATAATAAGTCACTTAGGAAATTTTTGGATCCTTGAATATGCTGGAAAGTGAAGTCATATTCGGCCAACTCACTTAACCATCGTGATAATCTATTTGCAGGGGATTCTAATTTCAGTAAATATTCTAGTGATTTACAGTCTGAAATAATTTCGAATTTTCGCCCATATAAGTACACTTTGTAGTGTCGTACTGCTAGCAAAATAGCATATGCTTCAAGGTGCATGCTAGGCCATTTTGTCTCATGAGGTTTTAATTTATAGGAAAAGTAACTAATCGGTCGTAGCGTGCCATTTTCATCCTTTTGTAAAAGGGAAGCGCCAATAGCAGCTTGGCTCGCATCACAATTTAAATAAAATTTCTTGTCAAAATTAGGATGCTTAAGCATAACATCAGACAGTAATTTAGATTTAATTATTTCAAATGAGGCTTGCGCCTGAGAGTTCCATTTAAATCGGGTTTTAGATTTCGTCAAATCCGTCAAAGGGATGACTACTGTTGAAAAGTTCTCAATAAAATCTCGATAATAATTAGCTAATCCCAAAAATCGACGTAGTTTACGTAACGTTGTTGGTACCGGGAAAGCCTCTATTTTTGATACATTTTCTGGAAGTGGTCGCAGGTTATCCTTATCTACAACGTGACCCAGATATTTTATACTCGATTGGAGAAAATGACATTTTCGGGGGTTTAGCGTAAGACCAAAGCTTCGAAATCTGTCAAAGACCAGTTTTAACTTGCGCAGGGAATCATCAACAGTCTGAGCCGGTATGATAATATCATCGATGTAAGCCGATATGTTTTCAGATTGCAGGCCGTTCAGTACTGTATCAGCTGTCTGTTGAAATATTTGAGGGCTATTTTTCAACCCAAAACTTAAAAATTTGTATTGAAACGAACCATAAGGGCTGGAGAAAGCGGTCAAATGTTTGTCCTCGTCACGCAATCGTATCTGATGAAAGGAAGCATTTGCGTCTAGAGTCGTATAATAATTTGCTCCGCGAAGAGAATTTAATATGTCTGATATAAGGGGCAAGCGGTACGTTGAAGAAATTGTTATTTGGTTTAGTTTCCGATAATCTATGACTAACCGATATTGACCTTCTTCTTTCTTTTTGACTAAAATTAACGGAAAGGAATATGGGCTGTTCGATCGCTCGATAATTTCAGCCTCTTCTAATTCTTGCAATTGTTGTCGCAAATTGTCACGTAAGGCGACGGGCACCGGGTAACTCCGACTCTGGATAGGTGTGGTATCCGTTAACTTTATAGGAGGGGCCTGAAGCTTACATTTACCAATTGTTTTTAAAGATGTGCTAAATATATCGGCGTATTCCATAATTAGATTAGTTAATTTATTCTTTGCATTTAAAGGAACTTGCGATAAGTCAAAATCACTTAATTTAAGCTCTTTTCTACGTAATTCACGAATAGATTTATCCTCATCAATATCTATATCAGCAGTTATTTGTGCAATTTTCATATTTTTGTTAAAATGTAGAGGAGTGTGTGACAGGTTATTAATTAATAACGGAACTGTACCATCCTCGTTAACCGTAGATATCGAGTGATGAATTTCAATAGTATGTTTGTTGGGGAGGGGGTTTATCAACACATTACTGCCTACCGGTATTTTTTGACTTAGTTTAATAGTAGCAATAGCGGTAGATTGAGGTGACAATTTAAGTTTCTGTGCGAGTTTTCCAAATATTTGCTGTTTGAGCGCCTCTGTCTGCAGCATCTGTCTTAAATCTTTTGAAGTGGCTCTCAAGTGGTTAACAGCGGAGGGCCAGCTCTGCATTCTCGCTTCCCCCGGCCAGAACGGTACGAGACCGTGCACGAGATGCCTTGAGAGGCAAATGTGTGCTGTGGCGTTACGAGATATATACACGCTGCAGCAAAAATTGTTAAATCCAGATTAAAATAAAGAGTATTTTTAATATACAGTCCACTTTATTCATTCAAAGTTTTTTAGAGTTGTGCCTGAGCTGACGTGTGTACATTTTGGTCCGTCTTCACGTGAGACGGTTCCGGTGCCTTATGGATATAAATGAAGTTCCTTTGTATAACAAGTGACGAAGTAGGTGCTGAGCTTTTCTGGTCATTTACTCCCTTGAGATAATTTGTGTTATTATTCTTTAGAGTTAAGAGTTGTGTTTAGCCTTTAATTGAATTTATTTTTATCATTGTTTTGAGTTATAAATTAGTTATTGAGTTTATTATAAAATGTTCAAAAACGCGAGGAAAGCTGATTTGCAGCTCGCTGCGATAGAGTTAGGAGAGGAAATAACAGAGAAAATGACAACGACAGAGCTTATTAATATTATAAAGGATACTGATAAATTCAAAAATGAACCAGAATTTGTATCAGGTCTCTTAGAGGGGATAATTGAGGACCGGAAAGCAGAATCACAGTTAGAATTACAATTAGAACAAACTAAATTAGAGAGAGCGAAAGCTGAGTTAGAACTGTCACGCTTGCAAACAATTCCAAAAACAGTTCCAAAAACTAGCGACGAATCAGAAAATAAAGTTGAGAGATATGATTCATTAGATTCGCTAATAAAAAGTATAAGAACTCTAACGATTAAAATCCCGAGTCGACCAGAAGGATGGGGTCTGTTTTTTACTTCTTTAGAAAGATCCTTTGTTACAAAGAGCGTACCCGATGTACTTAAGGCGGAGATACTTTTGAATTTACTAGGTGAGAGAGCTTCAAACATAATTTCTTACATAAGAGATAATGAGTTAAATGATTATGATAAAGTGAAAAAAATCGTATTAAGAGAGTTCGAACCAACCGCCCAGTCATGTTTGGAGCAATTCAGAAAAACTACTAGGCAGGCAAATGAAACCCATGTACAATTTGCATCTCGTTTGACAACTAGCTTTGATTATTACTTAAAATTAAGAGAGGTGTCTGATTTTGAGAAATTAAAGCAATTAATTGTATCAGACAAGTTGTTTCAAACATTAGACAAAGAAACAGCGTCTCATATCAGTGTTAGGCAGGCAGATACATGGTTTGATCCCATAACATTGGGAAAAGAAGCAGATCTATTTTTTGTGTCACGGGGAAAACTTTTAACGGAAGGTTTTAATCAAAAATCCTCTAATTCGAGAAATGTGTCTAGAGTATTTTTAGCTGAGAGTAAGAGTTCAAAGTGTTGCCTTTGTTATGAAAATCACCCCTTATATAAATGCAAAAATTATATGGCCTTGCCTGTTTCTGAGAGAGTAGAAATAGTTAAGAAAAATAATTATTGCTTTTGCTGTCTTGGAAAACATTTAATTAATAATTGCAAATCAAAATTTTCTTGTTCTTTGTGCAAAAGAGATGGAAAAAATAAAAGACATCACTACTCATTACATTTCCCGAAAAGCGGTGAGTTTTTGCGACAAGAGAGCGCGGCCAATAACCCCGATTTGGTTTCCCCCCCTATTACAAGAGGTACAAGAGAGAGTACTTTGAGTGCGGAGGCACCAACATTCCAGCCAGCATCCTTGGCTAGCGTCGAATCTAATATAAACACATCGGTGCTCTCCTCGCGAGTAATAAATAGATCAAAAACAACGCTCCTTAGCACTGCCACTTGCTTAGTGAGAGATAACGTTGGTAATAATTTTAGAGTGCGTGCGATTTTGGATCAAGGGGCAATGAATAACTACATGACTTCAGATTGTGCTAACAGCCTTAATTTAAAAAGAGAAAAAACTAATTTAACAGTTTGTGGAATTGGCGATACCTGCACAACAATTAAATCTGTAGTTAAAGCGACGATTTCCAACACTGAGGGAAATTACGAGAAAGAATTAGATTTTTTGATAGTATCCAAGATTACTGATTTCATGCCATCAAAAACGTTTGAGATAAATATACCCGAGTTAAAATATGTAAACCTGGCAGATGAACACTTTAACAAACCAAGTCGCATACATTTACTTTTGAGCGCAGAAATCTTCTACGAATTGTTGCGACCTGGTCAAATTTGTCCGACTAACAGTAATTTAATCTTTCAAAATACTGTTTTTGGTTTTGTGGCAAGTGGAAGCGTTCCCACTGAAACGCCGGATAGGGTCCATTGCGGCTTTATTCAAGATAATATTGCCCTAACCAAAACCATAGAGAAATTTTGGGAAATAGAGAACGTGCAGATTGAGATACCTAAAAACAAAGAAACAATAATTTGCGAAAATCATTTTGAGAAAAACGTTAAACGAGATAGTACAGGTAGATACATAGTAAAAATGCCGCTAAAAGAGGATCCAAATTGTTTAGGGAAATCTAAAAATATAGCCCTCAAGAAATTAAATTCGTTGTGGAGTCGCCTTGTAAAAGAGCCTGATTATTTATCATTATACAAAGAATTTTTGCGGGAATATGAAACATTAGGGCACATGAAAGAGATTTCGGAATGTGAGGAAGAAGTAGGAACATATTATATACCGCATCTAGGAGTCTATCGCCCAGATAAAAGTACTACAAAACTTCGTGTAGTATTTAACGCTTCCTCGCAGACAACATCAGGGAATTCGCTTAACTCTTTACAGTACAATGGTGGGGTTGTTCAGGATGACCTATTTAAGATAATGATTAGATTTCGTAAGCATATTTATGCATTTGTAGCTGATATAAAGCAGATGTATAGGATGATTTTAATTGACCCGAGTCAAACTAAACTTCAGAGAATACTTTGGAGGGAGGGAGTGAATGAACCAGTTAAGACTTACGAGCTCAACACTGTTACCTACGGTACAGTGAGTGCACCCTACCTCGCGACAAGAGTTCTTCAACAATTAGCCAGAGATGAAGAACAAAACTTTCCCTTAGCCTCTCCAGTCATAGAGAGAGACTTCTATATTGATGATGTCCTCAGTGGCGCAGACACCCTGAGTGACACTAAAGCATTACAATCAGAGTTAATAAAAGCTCTCAACAGTGGAGGTTTCACATTACACAAGTGGTGTAGTAGCTCTCCAGAGCTAAAAACAGACTGTGACAGTAGTTACAGTTTTCAAGATGAAACAAAGGCCTTAGGAGTTTCATGGAAGCCCATCACAGACCAGTTTACCTTTCAAATACAGATAGAGAACTCGGTTCCGCCAACAAAGAGATCTGTGCTTTCAACAATTGCCAGAATTTTCGATCCCCTAGGACTATTGGGTCCTGTAATAACAGCAGCCAAAATATTCTTACAGAGGCTGTGGTGTTTGAAATTGGACTGGAGCGATCCGCTTCCTGAAACGGAGGCAAAACAGTGGGAAAACTTCATTCAGTCTTTGCCATTACTAAATAGTGTAAGTGTTAATCGATGCATTATAATGCAAAAATCAGTGCATATTCAACTTCACGGTTTCGCGGATGCGTCCGAGAATGCGTACGGATGTGTTATTTACTGCAGATCCACGTCAGATCGAGGAGATTCAGAGGTGAATTTGGTCTGCAGCAAATCACGAGTATCACCTCTTAAGCGAATAACAGTGCCCAGACTCGAACTTTCCGCTGCCGTCCTTCTCGCAAAACTGATGACTAAAGTGACGAGTTCCTTACAACTTAAGACAGTAGATATCTTTCTCTGGACTGACTCAATGATTGTCCTTTCCTGGATACAGAAAGAGACATATCTTCTAAAAACATTTGTCGCAAATCGTATAGCGGTAATACAGGAGTTAACAAGCGTTCAACAATGGCGTCATGTATCTTCCAGAAACAATCCCGCAGATCTCATTTCAAGAGGGATGAATCCAGAGACACTAGTGAAAAATGATCTGTGGTTCGAGGGACCAACGTTTCTGAGTCAGGGAGAATATCCCAATCCTGAAATTCCAATCTCAGTATGTGGTGACTCTGTTGAACTGAAAAAAACGGGCAATTGTGAAAGCGACAATCCTCATATTACCCTTACAAATTTTAATCATAATTCTATTATTAATGATATCCCTGCATTGAGTAATAATTATTTAACCATCATTCGTATTTTATGTTATATATTTAGATTTATACATAATGCTAAAGCTAAAGATAAGATCTCAGGTCACCTTACTCCCAAGGAGGTGAAAAGAGCGGAAATGTATCTAATTACAGAAGCACAAAAAGGTGAGTTTTCAGAAGAAATAAAAAACCTGAAGAGAGGTGCTGCTATTCCTAATAATAGCAAGGTAAAATCGCTAAATTGTTTCTTAGATGAAAATGAAATATTATGTGTCGGAGGTCGATTAAAGCATTCCGACCTCAGTTCATCTCAAAAACATCCAATGATCCTTTCGGACAAACATCCTCTTACAACAATTATTGTAAGATATTACCATTTGAAATATTTTCATGTAGGTCCTAATGCCTTATTATATCATGCTAGACGTAAGTTTTGGGTCATAAATGGTAGAAATGTTTGTAGAAAAATTGTATTTCAGTGTATCACATGTTTCAAAAATAAACCTGTGTTAGAGAAACAAATTATGGGGGATTTGCCCAGAGAAAGAGTTGTTCAGTCTTTCCCATTTTGCAATGTCGGTACCGATTATTGCGGGCCGTTCTATATTAAATTCAAAAATCAGAGAAAGGGGAAACTGAACAAAGTGTATGTATGCATTTTTGTTTGTTTATGCACCAAAGCAATTCATCTTGATTTTGTAACAGATCTTACTTCTGATGCATTTATTTCATGCTTGAAGCGCTTTTTCAGTCGAAGAGGAAAGTGCTCAAAATTATTTAGTGACAATGCTACTAATTTTGTAGGTGCGAGCATGGAACTGAAAAAATTACATAATATGGTTAGGCATCCAGACGAAACTTTGGCAAATTTTCTTTCTAGTGAAAGCATAGACTGGCAGTTCATACCTCCAAAATCACCAAACTTTGGCGGTCTTTGGGAGGCCGGAGTTAAGAGTTTTAAATTCCACTTAAAACGAGTTATCGGTAATGCATATTTAACTTTAGAGGAATTTCTCACGATCATTTTAGAAATTGAAAGTGTTTTAAATTCGAGACCTCTTACCCCTTTATCATCAGATTTTGATAATTTTGAAACATTATCACCAGGCCATTTTCTCATTGGGAGGCCATTAAACTCAATTATTGAGCCACAATTGGCTGATTTGTCGGATAACAGACTTTCTAAATGGCAGAAAATTACAAAATACAGCCAACAAATTTGGAGGTTATGGAAAAGAGATTATTTAAATAACCTACAGCAACGCCATAAGTGGCGATTTGCAAAAAATAATGTAAAAACGGGTTCGTTAGTGTTGATTAAAGATGAGAATATGCCCAACACAAAATGGTTAACAGGAAGAATTGCAGAAATATTTTTTGGAAAGGATAAACACGTTCGAGTAGTAAATGTTAAGTTACCCAATGGTAAACTATTTAAAAGGAACGTCAGAGACATATGCATTCTTCCTATGGAAAGTGATTAAATTTTTCGATTGTAGAACTGGGTGTATAAATTTGCTTTGTATACTTTTTTTTGTACTTGCTGTTTATGTACTATATATATACATATTTTTTTAATTTGTGAATGTAGATTACATGTTTTTAAATATTGTTGAAATTTGTATAATTTCAACGGGGGGAGGATGTTTGAGCGCCTCTGTCTGCAGCATCTGTCTTAAATCTTTTGAAGTGGCTCTCAAGTGGTTAACAGCGGAGGGCCAGCTCTGCATTCTCGCTTCCCCCGGCCAGAACGGTACGAGACCGTGCACGAGATGCCTTGAGAGGCAAATGTGTGCTGTGGCGTTACGAGATATATACACGCTGCAGCAAAAATTGTTAAATCCAGATTAAAATAAAGAGTATTTTTAATATACAGTCCACTTTATTCATTCAAAGTTTTTTAGAGTTGTGCCTGAGCTGACGTGTGTACATTTGCGTTAACAGTACATTAATTTGAGGAGCCCGAAACTGGTGTATTCGCGTCGAATTTTCCTGAAAAGTTACAGTACTATTCTGGTAATTTATATGTCCTCGAAAAGTAGAAAGAAAATCATTTCCTAATATAATATCATAATCAGTACTTATGTTAGCGTGAGTAACTAAAAATTCATGTCGAAAAACTTTATTTGCGACCGTAATAGGTAAAGCGACTGAGGATTTTACTTTTATTTCTGCTCCCGTTAATGTTGTAATTTTAACATTCGGGATTGCATTAGT
>JAWZYV010013669.1:0-77863 GCA_038373885.1 Cheiracanthium punctorium | reverse complement strand
CGGGGCGGTTAAATAAATGGGGTAAATACCCATTTTTCAGCTCTTGTAATCCAAACGTTTTTGCTAATTTGGCTAAACACATTGGCAAAAACATTAAACGAGTCAACAACTTGGAATGTTGTAAGGCGTTGATTTTATATGCATGACTTTACTCCCATTAGGAATAACCTCTGGAGCTTGACCATTTTTTAGCAGCCATTTCAGTAGAAATTGTCCATCAAGACCTTCCATATTATGTGCAATTGCTGTGTGATTTTTATTCTTTTCTGAGAATAAAAAGCTGCAAAAGTCATCTAAAGTGTCATAGCCTTTCAAATACGTGTTCCGATCCGTCGAAATATTATGCCTCAGCAAAGTTTACCAAATGCTCTTCCGACGACTGATCAGTTTCAAAGTCGAAAAAAATTAGTTTACCGCAGGGTTCTTTTGCATCTGTTTTGCACAAATAGCACAAATGATCGTGCGACATAAACTTTTTACACCCTGCACACATCTTATGATCACAACAATGCATATTCATGGCACAAACTCTTCTACGAATAACTTTGCAGCATTGAAGACACTGATAAATCTATAAATAAATAAATTTAAAAAAATGTTAGAAGATATATGTATAATTTAGTAATGTGCAAAATGTGGAAGCAAGTTAACAAATTTAATTAAAAAATACTAACCTCATTGCAAATACCTCTTCCTTGTGTGTGTCATAACACTTGTGGGATCTACAATTTCTCTGACAATCCACACATCGTACAGATTTACCTTCCGTACACCCCTCTGCCCTACAAATATGGCATAGCACATCACATCTGTGGTCAGAAACCAGATTGATTGGCTTTTCGCATGCTCCGCAGTAATTTCTTGCTCTGTACAACGCTGATAGTGAACAAATCACGTCAAAATGGTTTTTGTTTAACTAGAGGTATACTTTCACGTCACCTGGAGGTCCCTTATAAATAACCTATCAATTATTTACTATATATAGTATATTATATATATAATATTTTAACAAGCCATAAATACCAAAATAACAATTATAAACATGTAAGTACATTATTATATTAAAACTACAAATTATCAACCAGTTAATTACCTGATTGTGCTGATGTGCTAATCAAAACAACTTGTACCTTCGAATATCTTTCAAAAACAAGTAATTTCGTTCAATCCAAGAATAGCAGTGGCTGAATGGAGCAGCATGGAATGTCTCTTGCATTAGATTAGATCGTTAAATACGGTGTTTTAGAGTGGGGTCTTTTCTCTCGTACTCGATGGACAGTATAATTGCTTTTGCACAGTACAGTGCTTTTTCATCCTCCTTAACTTGTACAATAGATCTCTTATTTAACCCGTCTAAATCGGGCACGTTAATTTTCTTCGGCCTCCTGCATTAGGACGACGTATCGTTATGACGTCAACTGAGAATCCTTCATCTAGTTTGATTTTGTCATTTGACTGTAAAACTTTCATGATGCACGCCATAATTTTCTCTACCGTTATGGTTCCAATCTGCATTCGAGCTATGGAAATTGGTTTATCCAAAGTATCGTGCAGAATGCATATTCTTATTAAGTCAGTGGATACGAAGTTTATTGTAGGTAACCTCAATATTTATAGCGAACAGATGCTTTATGGTATCCAAAACTGTACTCAACGTGCTCCCACGTGCAACAGATTTTTGGCCAAAATCCAACATTGCATGGTACGAAATGTCTTTGGCATCAAATTTTTTGTTTAGCCTACGTCTCTTTTCGATTAAAACAGTAGATGAATCAATCTGAAAAAAGAAAATTATATCTACACACAGCTGGGTTATAATAGAAAATCTTTAAAAACTTAAAACTTTTTTTCCTACTTACATTCTTATACCCTGAAGTATCAAGTGGCGTTCCAAAGTTAACAGCTTTCCACGTACCTCATCTTCGTGTGTTTGGGCAAGTTTCTTTAGGTTCACCTTCATAGGAAATGTTTTTTGACATACGTAACATTTGTAAGTATTCTCCGTGTTGTCAGCCGAAATTTTTTTTTTTACTACTCGCTTGAAAAAGCCTCCTGGTGTATTTTATACAAATTGTTCTCCCCGTCCATTTGAAGACAGTTCCTTAGTGAAAATGGTTTGGGGGAAATGATATGATAGATTGGTCGGAAAATCTTATTTTTTTTAAACAGAATTTCTTCAATACTAATGACAAAATGAAATCTTCGTCAAGTCATAAAACGTGAAGGTATTAAAATGCTGAAATCTTCGTAAATTTGTAGGAGAAATTTCATAAACCTGCAAGAGAAAAAGCAAATTAATATACCAATACAAAAATCAAATGCTTTTATGCTTACTTAGCCAAATTAGACAAATTTATGATCAATACTATTGTAAAGGTAAAGGAACACTATTAAGTGTTAATATCTAGAATTCAAGTACACCTATAACATAGAAATTCGATAATTGTGAGTGTGTGTGTATAGGTTTAAGTTCTTTCGTTAAAAAATCAAGGGGGGATGTTATTCTTCAATATATTGGCAATAAATCTGTTGGCAACTCCATATTTAGATGCTTAGTTTTTTCACATCCATTTCGTTTAATACGTTTAATTTTCGACTTGCAGTTCATACTTTCTAGTTACAGATTTATATTTGAGACTCATGTTGAAAAATAAACACTGAATTGCACACGCTACCTAGTTACATAAAATACCTATCCTTCTAAATATAAGTTCTAACAAATGATCACCTTCATGAAGTAGTTTTAGAGTGCTCTGTCTAGAACTCAAGAAAAAATTTCTTTCAGTCTTAGCTTAAGGTTGAATGTATTACAATTTTTGTAGACTGTACACCTCTTGCAGTTGACTTTGTATAACTCTGATGTTTCGGAGGAGATGAAATATACTCGTGCGCAGGCCCAGCGAGAGGGGGAGGCCAATGGTTCGTAAACCCAATGGTGTGCTGTTTCATAATTTTTTTTTTAATATGCTGTTACAATCCTACCCATCGAGAACATGTATTGAAAGTACAAGAATCCCAGAAACTAGGTGAACGACTGCAAGTTCACTATTTATCGCCTAAATCTGAAAATGAGTTTATTGCAGAATGCTCAGATCTTCCCAAAAATCAAATTTTAGATGAAAGACAGTCGTTTAAACACTTTTCTGTAATAGTGGATGCAACTCCAGATTCCTCCCATAAAGAGCAAACAACAATTTTGTTAAGATTTTTAACTTTAAAAAATAGGCATTATGAAGTTCTAGAACGATTTCTCACATTTTTGGATTGCAGCAACAAAAAAGGAGAAGAAATTGCTGAATTAATAATTTCTAGCTTGAAAACTAACTCAATTCTACTCAGTGACTGTAGGGCTCAATCTTATGATAATGGTGCAAATATGTCTGGGATATATAATGGTGCCCAAGCGAAAATATTAGAACAGAATCCAAAAGCAATATTTGCATATTGCGGATGCTACACGCTTAATGTATGTGGAAATGACGCTGCTGAATGCATACCAGAAGCAATAACTTTTTTTAGTACAATACAAACAACCTATAATTTATTTAGGTCTAGTCCAAAGCACAGGGAAATTTTCGGAAGCGTATCGACTTTGCAGTTCACAGTATGTCAGTTCACAGTATGCAGTTCACAGTATTTCCGGAAGCATATCGACTTTGCAGTTCACAGTATGTCAGATCAAATTAACAGTGTCAAACCGTTTGCAAATCAACTTCTTGGCATCAACTTAGCACTGCAAGAATTGAAAGATTTAAATTTAACTCCAAAAACTAAAAATGAAATTAATGGAGTTCTATGGTATACGTCATCTTTCATGTGTGTATTAATGTCAGCTGTGTGGTTCAAAATATTGCTTTGATTCGATATGTGCAATAAAGTCATCCAAGCCAGAAATACAACAATTGATGTCGAAGCTGAAAATATAGGAGCATTGCTCTCCGATCTCAAAATGATTGGAATTCAGTCTGGTCTGAAGCTAAAACTGTAGCTTTAAATATGGAGATCGAGAAAACATTTTCCCATGGATATGATGAGAGATGCAAAAAATAAAAGATGCATCATCTGGATAGTGAAGAAACTGATGAACAGTTAGATAATGAAGAAAAATATTTTAAAATTTACGTATTTTATCCTTTGATAGTGTCATAGGGGTACTAACTGTATGATTTGATGCTGTCAAAAACTTGTCAAGTAAATTTGAAATATTATGGCAGTATTTAACAATACCTGAAGCAGTTTGAAAGAAAAGGCATTATTTCTATCAGAACAGTACCAAGATGATCAGAATAGTGAAGATTTTCTTCAGAAATAATTCACTTGCCATCCGTCCACAAAGATAATTTTGGAATTAATCAATTAAAGCCTCTGGATTTATTGAACATACTAACAGAATATAAACTGAATGATCTATTTCCAAATGTTTGCATTGCCCTTAGGGTATTTTTAACCATTCCAGCAATGGTAGCTTCTGCTGAACGATCATTCTGCAAATTGAAACTCATAAAAAATTTCTTAAGATCAACCATGGTCTCAAGAATGACTTGTAGACTTAGCAAGACTAAGCATTGAATCTGACATTGCCAGAACTATTAATTTTGCTGATGTTATACGAAATTTTGCAAGTAAAAAGGCATGAAAAGCCATTATTAAAATTAAATAATAAGTATGCTAATTCTACCATTTATATATATTTTTAACCTTCAAGCATGAATAAAAAATCGCTAAATATGAAGATTTCCTTACTCATTCTTTTCTTTTAGCATTCTATATAAAAATCACTAAAAGAAAAAAAAATTAATTTTCGAAACTGTGTGTTTAACTATAGCAAAATATGAACGGATGCATTTACAGATAAATAACACACTGTTGGTGATGGTGATTTGCAACACATGTTAGACAGCGAGGGTGGTAAGGCAAAGGAACATTTTGGAATCTGGTTATAAAAATACCGCAATGATACTTCATTTTTTTATATTTTTTATAATACATTATTACAGATTGTAAATACTATTATTAAAATTTAGGTAACAATAAAAATGACGCCACAGTGTTAACTTTTTTATATTTAATAACTACCTTTAAAGTAAAATTGGGCAGAATTTAAAATATATTTCAGGTGGCAAAAACAAGTTGGGTGGAGATGGGGAACATTTCTGTCCCGTCTTATAAAATTTCTCTCGGAGGCCCTGCTCGTGCGCATAGCCATTTAAAACACGTTGAATGTGTGGTAAGTTGGTTGGTTGCTTAATTGGTTTTTAGTGGCACAAGGTCCAGAAAGGACATACTGCGCCAGACAAAAGGTTAGAGCCATATAATTAGGTTGTCAGGTAAAAGGTACCATAAAAAACTTAGTAAAAGCTAAACTGTAAAGGCTAAAAACGTGAAAAGTAAAAACCAAAAGGTCTTGTTCAAAGTAGGTAAAAAGTAGAAAATAGACATCTGGATGGGGCTCCCATCCAGATGCCAGTCAGACAGAGTTGGACACTTCACACAGAATGAAAAATATTGGTCCGTCTAAGAAAGGCGAACAGATTCCGATGTGGGGTTTCACCCAAAATTTCGTCAAGTTTGGGATGACAACTGTTAAAAAGTATTTGGTAAAAATTATTAAAAGCAGTGCACGAGGTTAAAAGATGACGAATGGTGAGGTGAGTATGACAGTGAGGACATTCCGGAGCAGGATCGCCCAGGATTAGGTGCGTATGAGTGAGCCGTGTATGACCAATGTGAAGCCGTGTTAAGATGACATCTAGTCTGCGATAGGGATGAGACGACCTATGTGTGAGAGCTGGGTGGACAGAATGCAGTTTGTTTCCCGTTTCATTGTCCCAATTACTAACCCATATGCCTTTTACTATGCTGGAGATGCTAGACTTTATGTCACCGTAGGATAGATTGCCGGTGTACGGGAGGGTCGCATTCTTGGCTAGTGTGTCCGCTTTCTCGTTTCCACAGATGCCGATGTGGCTGGGTACCCAACAGAGGAGGACCCTGTACCCCCGATTTACAAGTTGTTCATACTTATGTAAAGCTTTGTGTATATAGCTATGATGTAGGGAGCCAGATTTTAAGTTTTCCAGTACACTGAGGGAGTCTGAGTATATTATGAAGTTCTTTGCATTTTGCCTGGAGATGTACAGAAGGCTTTCGTAAATTGCCAGTAATTCAGCTGTAAAGACTGAGCAAAATTGAGGAAGGGTATAGCTGCATGTGTAATTTCTGCCTACGAAAGCAAAGCCGACATGGATGTTTGACTAAAGTTTCCTTCCTGACATTTGATAACGAAAAATTTTGCATTAATACCTCCCTGAGTAAGAGAGTTCGGAGCGTTGACGTTTGACAAAGAAAATGTCGAATCCATATTGGGGATTGGGAGTTTCGGACCCGACCGCACCACCCACCACGGAGCCCAACAAGGGGATGCACTAGCGTGCACCAGTGCTAGCCGGGTCTATACGCGCACAGTACATCCCTTAGGCAGTGTCCACCCTTAACGACGTGCCCAGTAGATGTCCGTTTGCTTGATCCCTAGCAGTTGACCGAAATCAGTACCACCAGCCGGTTGATACACAGGGGAACGCTGTGCACCTCCCGGTTACCCGAAGCCGAGGCCAAAGCAATGTGTTGGAGAAAATCCCCTCAATTACCAGGATCCCCATTTCCGGGGACACGGGTCTCCACGCACGGCAAACACGTGGGTAGTTTTCCCGCTAATAGAAGCTGATGGCACAGGGCGGCTGCAGCTTCTAAAGGGGGGCCCTCACCTCCACAGAGGAAACTACACTGAGGGGGAAAAGGAAGGATACAGCTAAGAGGAGAGGAGGGTAGAACAAAGAAAAGCGAAAGATCGCTGAGGCCCCGGGATTGCAACACCCGTAAAGACCTAAAGTAGGTCTTCCCCCTGAGGGGGAATGTGTGGTAAGGATGAACCGCGTGATTTGTGGCACAGAAATGCACAGAGAGGCTAGAAGTGTGCTTTTTCGCTGTATTTGGCGAGTAGTCAATGTAAACTGCAAGCAAAATTTTCTGTCAACATACACCTTACAAACTCTGTTGGCATATAAAAATTATCGCCAAGGTTTAGTGGATGTGGATAGATTTAAATATTCTTTATTTAAAAGAAGTAGGTTTTAAAAATATGAATCTCCATCCTTTCCTATGTAACCCTATTCCAGAACCTATAACAAATCACGAATTGTATCCATATGCAGAGGAAATATGTGTACCATTATTTTTTCTTAAAAATCTAACGATGTAAACAGAAATTAGTGCGCTGACCAAAAATGCTCCATAGAAAACTAAGGAGAGTTGTGCGCATATCGTTTACGTTTTGCGTGTTTAACTTTTTAATAATTTGGAGTAATTGTGATAAAAGTTTGATCTTGGTGTAGTTGCACTGGAATTCTTCCAGAGTCAGCGAATCAGGAATCAGCGTAACTATAGTGCAAGATAGAAAAAAAAAGAAAAATCTTAAATGACCTTGCATTGCCTGTAAAACTGGTTTCCCTGTCTAAACAGTTATAATGCAGTGTAATGTAAAGTGGCTACAGTGAACTCCCACCTACACGACTTTCAAGGGACCACTGAGACACTCAGGTAAGAGACAGTTATATTATAAAAGTTTGAAATTGTATTTGAATTATTTTTTTAATTTAGTACTTGAAACTTAGTTTTTTAATTTAAGACTATCTTAACAAAATTTTTAAAATATATAAAAAAATGAAACCTAAAATATAAAAAAAGTTCAAAGTATACGAGGTTGTAGATTACTTATCACTATCTTTATTTTAAAGATTTACAGATGAGGTTTTTTTCAAAACATTTGAAAAAAAAACATTTTTAGAAAATTATAAAGTTTCATTTGTAGAAAAGTATTGTTAAAATTCAAATAATTTGGATACTGTACAAGAGCAAACTAATATTAATGAAAGATAGTGTAACAAATACAATATTTACTTACAATTTTGAAGAAAAAAATATTGCACATATCAACCATGAAAATATACATTAATATCCACTATATATATATATATATATATATATATATATATTAGGTTGTAACGAAAGTTTCCCGCCACCGCAAACATCGTCAGCACACAGTTCTCGTTGGCGTATTTGCTCATATTTTGTCAAACAATTTTTGGCATTTGAAAGAAAGAGGTTTACTTTATAACACTGTGTTGTGAAATCTTTAAAAAATATAGTTATCATTAAGTATAAGGTGTCTCAAATGGAACTATCACTCTAGAGGATTAGAACAATCATTTACTTCCAGTTGTGTTGCAAAAAGTCAGCTAGATACTATCAACGAATTATGAGTACAGCTTTAAGTACTATTGTTGTATCATGTGACACTGTGCAGGTTTGGTGCCGAAAGTTCAAAAACGGTTATCTAAGGAGTTAGAAGTTAGTTTTTCAGGCAGATATGGCGGAAAACTTTTGTTACAACCTGATAATATTCGTCTAACTGCATTAAAGAAACTATGTTGTGTTATAGAATTAAGTTCTCCTAATTGCCTTAAAGAAATGTTTATAATGAATATTTTCGGAGTGGGAAAAGAAAGAATGGTTGAAAAATATTTAATATGTTTTAAACCTTAAAATGCAAAGAGTTATCTCCATAGAGACATACAGTGGTAATCGTTTCTTCGGACAGTGGAAAGTTTCTACAGTATTAGTATTTTTTAGTTTATTTATTTAATTCATGTTAATCGTTCATTTATTTTGAGACAGCAACAAAAACCTGATTTTTAATCAAACGACTAAGAAAGAAATGTTTGCTGTTTTGAAAAATCACTGAAAAATTTTGAACCTTGAACTTCTAAATAACAGTCACTACCGAACTTCAGCCAATTTTCATGGTTACGACCAGGAGTGATGGATCTTCAAAGGTTTGCGCTGTGGACTCCCTCTGCAGCCTGTAATCAATGCAGCACATAGTTTTTATCTTGCGAATGCAGTGCAAGGAAGTCTCCCTCCAGTATTGTGCACGTACTATCGAATTCGTTCTCGCCCACAGTTGCGCAGCTGTTGTTGACTAGATGACCGTTGCCTATCATCTCCTCCTTCTGGAACAGCTGCCGATCTCGAAAGTACTTACAGATTCGATTTTATTATTTTGTGTGTGTCGTTGCTTAGAGCTGTTGCGTTTCAAAAGCAACTATGCAAAGTGGGTACTTCGGTTGTATATGCAGTACCATCTTGATAATCCAATATACAGTCAACTCCGGTTACAGTGGACCTCTGGGGACCGGCAAATTTCGTTCACTAAAGCCGTAGTATCCCCATGTTAACCCTTTGAGGCGCAACCCTTTACGAATGCTGAAAAAGGGCAGCCATTGCCATCGCTCGACATAACTACCAGCAAGATGGCGGACAATCGAAACGTTCATCGCATGCCACAGATCCACGTATGAGCTACATCGCATCTTAAGTAGCACCTCGGAACATTGAGAAGATTTTCACAAAATACAACCTCTGCACAAGATTGCAAATATTCTGCTAAATTTGAATATTGAGTAAAAGCTCGTGCACATGCTGATAATAATGCAAGCGAGTGATCACAAACTAATTCTTTAGGTAAAGTAATCCCACTTCGAATCCACACAGCTAACCAATGATAAATTGTGTTGTTATCATGAGCTTCAGTCAACATATTACTGACTGAATATTGTATATTTGAAGTGTCGTCCAAAACAGTTATTTCATACAGAAAAATGTGGCATGAAGATGCTCCAAAAGGTCTTGATATTTTCTTGATGACACTTCCTGTAGCATCCACACATATTTTAGGAAAATTGTTTTCTTTACAGTATTTGTTATACACATGGATTTGGGACGGTATCCAGTGCAAAACATAAAATGGCTCATAGCCTAAAGCTTTAATTGTTCCTTGATATAACGGATTTTGCATCATGAAGTTCATCGCAACAATGGGATCTTCATGCATCAATTTGCACTTTTTACTTCGGCACTTCAGTATTTGAAGTGCATTGCTTGAAGGCAAATGGGCTGATTCTACATCACCCAATTTCATCGATTTGCGTGCTTCAGTATTTCTGTATAAATTGGTCGATGAATTTCTTTCGCATATTTTGTACAATGCCTGATGTCTTTGAAATCCTATTAATCGACGTTTTGCGTGTGTTTTGCAGCTTCTAAATTCTCCCTTATAGTAACAGAAAAAACTGCTCTTTTAAGTTTGGGTGGTTGATATTCCATAACTCCTCGAAATCGTGAATCGCAACTGCTGCATTTCCCCGAGATGGTAATAAACGGCAGGCCATCTCTTTTTATGTTTGCATGCTTAAATGCCAAACAACAAGACAGCACACATCCCTAAAGTGTTCAATGATGACAGACGTCCATACTGCTGGTTTTAAAGCTTTATATTACCGGGCAGGAGGCAAACTGGAACTTTTATAATTCACATTTTCTGGTTTTATTGAATTCCATTCTTCAGGAGATAACGCAATGGTAAATTTAATTTTACTTCCGTCATCTTTGTCACCGTCATTATCACTGGTTGAACAGTTACTGTTTTTCTCATATGAAACAGTTTCAGTTGATGATTCTACAGAAGATTCCACATTTTGAATCAGTTCTAGTTTTTCTAATATATTTCCTCTATTTTGTTTTATATATACATACAAATATTTAGGGGTGATTTCATAATTAAGTAATTTACTTATTTCTGCCCAAATCTCACACATAGGATATTTTACTTTACTATCACTTTCAGTTATTTGATCCTTGAAAGTTAAAAAGCCATTTTCCAGTTCAGTTTTATCTACACGAGCCTTTATCGGCATCTTGATTTTCAGCTCGATGATTATATTTTAGAAATCATTCTCTTAAAAATATAAACATATGGTATAGACTAGGTTGATTTCTATCTAGACAACTACTGCAGCAGAACAGAATATCGCTTTTTTGAAACCCCAAAATGTAAGAAGTTATATTAGCACGCACACGCACAAAAAAAGTAATTAAATAAAAAATAAATGTTTTCTCACTAGAATTTAATTGGGTCAAGTCATATTGTTAACCGAATAAGAAAAGGGCTTCGCATGTGTGATACCCCGGTGTTATCATTGAGTGGCTATTGTCTTTAGGAAGAGAAAATTAATTATTTTTGTGTTTATGTAAAACGACATTCCCATAAATATTGACAGTACAACTGTGTAACTTGACTGAAGTGCGAATACAGCTGGACAAAATTACTTACGGCTGATTCATTGTATATCACCTAACTTCTCAGTCTTTAATGATACCTAAACTGTGGGGTGTCTTCGCTTGTATAATAACTTGCACGGAGTGTATCAACAGCTTCACCACCTCTGCCTGTCTACAGTGACCTGCAGTGACCACAATAGAAAATGAAGGGGGAGATAAGGTTATAATCATACATGGCTGAAAAAAACTGCAGCATGAAAAAAAAAATTAACACTGAACTTTTTTCCAAACAAATTATTCTATAAAAGACCTATGCATTTTAACTTATTTAGAATTAGTATACTGTAAATAATTTATTCTTCTGCGAGTTGATTGCTTTTAAAATCTTTAAAAAGTGTGTGTGGGTTTCATTTTCAACAGCTGGAGAAATGTAAGAAAATTATGAATATTCAAGGAAAATAATAGTAAAATTGAAAGAATTATTCTAGATAAAGATGCACTCTCTTAAAATAGAATATGCTTTGTGTAAATAAATTGATCAATATATTTTATAAAAATTTCACGCACAGGACTTTCCACGTTCTTTCCTAGTAAACTGTATCTTTGAGCCATTTTTCAGTGTATTCTCATCGTTCTTTCCCCTTATAGGTTCGGATATTAATAGTGCCACTAATGAACAACAGAATGCAGTAGAAACCTCAACATTGACAAAAAGTGGACTCTCATTGTTCTTCCCGTGGACCCTTCACATGTGAAATGTACATATATAGCATGATAATTTATAAATGGTTTTAAGCAAGGTTGGTTAGTTGTGTTTAATGGCACAAGGTCCAAAAAGGACATACTGCGACAGACTATTTATATAGATAGTAAAAACGATTTTTTCAGGTAAAAGGATGTTGCATAAAACAAGAAAAGCTAGGGAAAGGTCTAAAAACAAATTGTAGAAACGTATAAAGTAGATAAAAATAACACAAGGACATCTGGATGGGGCTCCCATCCAGATACCAGTCACACAAAGGTGGACCCTTCACACAGAATAAAAAAGATTGGTATGTCGAAGGAAAGCCAACAAATTACGGTGTGGGGTTTCACCCAAAATTCACAGTCCATTGTGGGGAAGTAAAGATACTAACAATAGAGGACAAGAGATTGAACAACTGATCACAGATTTTACCCTATGTATTTTGAATAATGGCGACAACACTTACTTCCACTATCCAACTAAATCCTTCCATGCCATAGATATTGCAATCAGAGCCTTATTATCGCATGGGCAAACCGGGACTTTGCCCAGGGCCCCCGGCTCGAAAGGGCCCCCAAATTCATCAATGCCCGGGGCCCCTGTTGGTCATAATCAGGCTCTGATTGCAATCTGCTCTCCCTCCATTCTGTCTCTGTACGATTTCTCTGTTTCTGATGACCTACACAATAGTGATCATTTTCCGATAATTCTTTCACCTACGTATCAAATCCCTAGCTGTAACTTTTTCATCTCCCGCTACATACATGATAAAGCAGATTGGGCAACCTTCTCTAAGCTGTCTGCCATATCACCTGAAGACATAGAAGGCACTATTGGCGAAGCTGTGGAAAAAATTACTCATATCATTATCAAAGCTGCTGATGCAGCAATTCCAAAGTGTAGCAACTCTCTACGAAAAAACAAAAAACCGTGGTGGAATGAAACCTGCAAAAGATACCAATACTAGAGGTGAACAAATAGAACAAATTACTACTGA
The DNA here is from genome assembly GCA_038373885.1 of Cheiracanthium punctorium. Classification (NCBI taxonomy): domain Eukaryota; kingdom Metazoa; phylum Arthropoda; class Arachnida; order Araneae; family Cheiracanthiidae; genus Cheiracanthium; species Cheiracanthium punctorium. Next base: position 64,946 of record JAWZYV010013669.1, on the reverse strand, counting down.
TTTCACTCTATGTATTATGAATAACGGCGACAATACTTACTTCCATCAGCCAACTAATCCTTTCATGCCATCGACCTTGCCATCTGTTCTCCTTCAATCCTCCCCCTCTATAATTTCTCAGTTTCTGGCGACTTGCATAACAGCGATCACTTTCCGATCATTCTCTCACCTTATATCAGAATGTCAACCAAACCACTAACATACCCAGATACATTCATAATCAAGGAGACTGGCAGACTTTTTCTTTGCTATCTACCATATTACCAAACATTATTGAAGGAAACATAGACGAGGGTCGTTAGGAATGTCACCACCATTATCATAAATGCAGCTGACGCGAGCATTCCAAAATCTGTTAAAGCAACCATAGAATTAAAAAGCCGTGGTGGAACGAGGCTTGCACGAATCTACGTGATCCATACAATAATTCCTTTTGACAAGATAAACAATAAGCAACACCAGACCTTGATAGCTTCCTAATTGTTTGATTGAGATGCATTCCGTTTACCTCTTTCTCTAGCCAGTCCCACTTCCAAATATTTTTTATGCCTTTATCAATGTTTCGAACATTGACTTCTTGTGAGCGTTCAACAATATCAGTTCTTTTTGTAGCCATGACGAAAATAAAATCACTAATAATTAGGTATAAACACATACAACACTCTGTATGCAATAAAACCACACAATCAATATGCACACACATGGGAATGCGGTTCGGAAGAAAATTCCTTTTCGCTGGACTTGGCAACGATCCAAACACCAAACACTCTCAAGGCGCTGCACAGGGGGGTTGTTAAAACGAGTCGGATTGGTCTGTTCACGGAGAGAGAGTGAGAGAGAAAAAAAAAGCTCTCCAATCGCATTCCGAAGTATGTGGAAGTATAAGCGAGTTTCTTAATCTGATGGGCAAAGACGTGGGGGGGGGGGACGAAAATACAGCGGAACTTTTGACAAGCACTTGCAATAAAATAATTGAGGATTTAAATTAAAAGAATAAAAGAGGAAAATGTGGTTTTTTAAATTCCATGGAAAACATGACTAAATTTTTAGAATTCCGCAGAAAACGTGGGTTGATTACAAAACAGCGGAAATCCGCCGTTCCGCAGAAAAGTGGCAGCCCTGATGATTCCAGGCAGTGTAAACTTTCAGATGACACAAAAAAACATTTACTGTTTCTGCATGCCTTCAGTGGGTACGACAGTACATTCGCTTTTTTTCGACAGGGCAAAATTAAATTTGTAAAGGAATTGCAAACTTCAGCCTTCAAAATGCAATAGCCATTTTTTCAGATCCCGATGCAACACCTGAACAGGTTGGCGAAGCAGGAGTTAAGTTTATTGCGCATGTATACAAAGGCGGCAGCGAAACATCGCTAAATTTGCTAACGCCACAATTATTTCAAAAATCCTTGCCAAAAAGTGCATTCAATTTGGCTTTTAGTACCTGCCACAGAAGCAGCTGGTCGGCACCACTCCCTGAGGGTCTACTTGCAGGTGTAGGCTTGGCAAAAAAATGTTCTAAATCCAGAGCAGTGGGATGGATGACCACCCGAAACAGTGTGATTCTGGTACCGACGGACCAACCCCCAGCAACTACTTAATATAATTTCCTGCCACTGTACAAAAGGATGTCAAGCCGCCTATTCGTGCTGGAAAGCGGGAATAAAATGCTCTAATATACACTGCTGGCCATCGTAAATGCAACACCCTGATAATAATATGAAACCCCTGCGAATAATATGAAATTTACAACATGCATTAGCTGAGGTGAGATATGCAAATGATTAGAATTTCAGCGCAGACGCACATCAAGCGCGCCTGTGGCGCCACCTCAAAGCACTATTTAAGGCTTGGAGATTTCGACGGTTTCAAGTACAGCAATTGTGTTTTTCTTGCTTTTTTTTCAAAAAAACGATAAATTATGCCTCGTAGGAAACAACGATCATCTTTTGATCAAGTATCCGAGTTTGACAGAGGAAGGATAGTGGCATACCAAGATTGTGGGTTATCTTTCAGGGAAATCGGTCGTCGTATTGGACGAAACCAAACAACTGTGATGCGGATATGTGATCGTTGGGTGCAGGAGGGTACGACGGACAGACGTGATCGACCGCATCGACCTCAGTGCACCACGTCACGTGATGACAGGCAGATTGTACGCATGGCAGTGACGGACCGCTCAGTCACATCACGAACCATATCACAGCAGATTCAGTCTGTAACGCATCATCCAGTGTCTGCGCGTACCATTCGACGTCGTTTACAGCAGAATGGTCTGTCCGCAAGACGTCCGTTGCTTTGTCTACCTCTGACGCGGAACCACAGACGTCTCCGCCGCCAATGGTGCGATGAAAGAAGGATGTGGACGACAGAATGGAATGAAATTCTCTTTACTGACGAGTCACGCTTCTGTATGCAACACCACGACGGTCGGATTCGAGTCTGGAGACACCGTGGAGAGAGGATGCTGAACAGCTGCATTATGCACCGTCACACTGGTCCTGCACCGGGTATTATGGTATGGGCGGTATCGGATATCTCTCTCGCACTCCTCTAGTACGCATTGCCGGTACTTTAACCAGCCAGCGCTACATCTCCGAGGTGTTGGAGCCAGTTGTCCTTTCTTACCTTCAGGGCTTGCCAACAGCCATATTTCAGCAGGATAATGCACGGCCACACGTGGCACGCATTGTCCAAGGGTTCTTCGTCAATCACCAGATTGAATTGCTTCCCTGGCCGGCGCGCTCTCCGGATCTTTCGCCGATAGAAAACATGTGGTCCATGGTTGCTCAACGACTGACCCAGAGTTCATCCCCAGCTGTCACACCAGATCAACTTTGGCAACGTGTGGAAGCTGCTTGGTCTGCTGTACCCCAAGAACACATTCAAAGTCTCTTTGAATCAATGCCGAGGCGTGTGGCAGCTGTGATCTCCAACAACGGCGGCTACTCTGGGTACTGATTTTGGCAGGAACCACGCTTCATAGAATGCTGTAAATTTAATCATTTGTTACTTGGTCAACATGTTATCTACACAATAAATTTTGTTGTGATATCTCTTGTTTTTCTTGGTGTTGCAATTTGGGTGGCCAGCAGTGTATGTATGCCCTGCAAAGGTCATACATGTTGAAATTCCCTCACTGAAGAAGCGGTCATAGAAGAAGTGCTGCCATACGATTGCGATTTTCGAAAGGAAGAAGAGGAGTGAAAAGGGATTTACTTATTTAACTGATTATATTGTGTTATAAATTAAGCTATTCAACAAACAAATTAAAAGTCTTTGGCTGAAATTGAATAGTCACTGGATTTTATCTGTAAAATAAATTTTTGTAGATTCTAGGCAGAGTTGATACTCATTTAACTTGAGTTGCACAGTAGAAATCTTTGGTTTTGAATATGCGTTTAAGTAAGAAAGACAAAGTAGGTACCTTTTTCTGTAGTTTATTGAAACAAGATGACTATGGTAGGTTTGCACAGTGCACATGGTGAAGACACAAGACATTAAGCAACATCCGCTTAGTAGCACAAATAAAATCAAGCTTTCTGCAAGACAAGTCGCCAGCGGCGATCTTATTCTGATTCACAAAACACATCACATCATATTGAATCATCTGGGTACCGCAGCACGGATCCCTGATCCGGCTCTACTTGAATCACATCGGTTGTTTACACACACAACACAGCAGACCGAGAACACTCTCTGTCTGACTGGTTAACTTGTGATGCCCTTTTTATACCTGCCAGTTAGTGCAGGACTACGATGGATATTTGCATAGGGAAAAAAGAGTTTTTATTTTATGCAAATTAGGAACAGCGCCATCTATCGGCAAGAAATGTAAACTTTTTATTACGGTGTTAAGACATGACGATGTTTACACTGCCATTTTCAAATGTTAGCGAAGTTACGTTTTCACTTAGAAAACTTTTAAAGGAGCTTACAAAAGTTTCGTTTTTTCACTTTAGCAAATTTAGAGATAAAATGTCATCGAAATAAAAGGTAAGTAAAGAAATAGCGTTTTTTTTTTTTTTTTTTTTTTTTTTTTCCCTAACAAGGGCCCGCCTTCCATGACATTTAGGAAACTGGCAGATTCAAAGTAAACGAAAATTAGAGGTAACCTTTCCTCTTTAACGAGAAATTAAGTTAAACATGATGCATGAAAAAATGCTTCAAAATTCACTAAAGGTTAGTAGAAACACTATATACAGTTGTTGCTGGCCAGCATGGTTAGTACACATTTCAAAAATTACTTCAAAAAATTTTCAACTTACTAGAAATTACTATATAAATGCATTCAAATATAAACACTTATGCTAGAACATTAATAAATACATATGCTAGGACATTAATAAACACATGTCTAATCATAAAAATATTCATACTTCAAAATTACTCATGATACACGTTCAGTGCACTTTAGAAAATACTCACATTTTGCAAAGTTCATTCAATATAATACAGTACAGTACATTGCAATGAAAAATACGAATTAAATTTGAAAAAGAGCTCGAATTGAAATCCAACTGAGATCGAGCTGGGATGCATCCCGAAAAAAAATTTGAAAAAAAAGTTTGTGTTATAGGTTAACATATTATATGCCTGACACAACACCTTACAGACTAGGGTGGACATATAGGAGCTTCCACTAGCAAAAATGGGACTTACTGAAATAAAACTTTAACATCTCCTGTGATTGCGATGAAAATACTCTACTCTTAGAACTAACCAATCACCTCAGAATTCTCTGGCAAATGACAGTTTCACCTCGCGAGACGCTTTTGAGGCTGCTCGAAAACTTCAGAGAAAGACCAGAGCTAAGAATATCGCACTCCGTGGGGAACTTTACTCCCTCGACTGTAAAGATGTCAGACAGACATAATAGGACAAACACAATTACATAAAGTTCATTTTTCTTTTTTTTTTTTTTTTTTTTTTTTTTTTCATCAAAAATTTCAAAAAAATTTCCCCCCTTTCCCCTCAAAAAAAGGTCTCAAGCCGAAGGGCTTATAGGAGACAAAAAATTGCCTAGGTTCCCACAAACAGGAGTAGGTCTTTCACACTTAACTAAAAATTTTGTCATTGAAAGTGGACAGGCTGATTTTGGGTAAGGGTTTTGTGAAAATGTCTGCGGGGTTTTGTTTAGTGTTAATATATTCCAATTTAAACAATTTTTCTAAAACGAGGCTTCTTAAGAAATGGTATTTTACATGTATGTGTTTGGTGCGATTGTTCTCTATAGGAGAATTTGAAAAGTCGATAGCTGCACGATTGTCACAAAATAAGGTAACTTTTAAATTTTCTGGAAGAATGTCTAAACCTTTTAGTTCATCTAGGATTCTATACATCCATAACAGTTCTTTTGATGCCTCTGTCAGGGCAATAAACTCAGATTCCATAGATGACAAGGCTACACATTTCTGCTTAAAAGTTCGCCACGAGATTGGGGTTTTGTCTAACATTAAGATGTGACCTCCCATCGACACACGATCATCTCTATTTGAGGCGAAATCGGCATCAGAATAACAGTTTATTGAAATTTCATTAATGTTGGAAAGTTTTAGCTTTAACTTCGATGTTGACTTTACATATCCCAGTAGTTTTACTAATTGGTTCCAATGATGTTGGCCGGGGTTAGATTGAAATTGAGAAAGGATATTTACAGCGTAAGATATATCAGGTCTGGTTCTACTAGCCAAGAACGATAAACATCCCAAAATATTACGGTAGGGCAGTTTTTCCATTTCCTTAGTCTCAGCATCGTTACTAGGACTTTGCGTCTTTGACATTACAATTCCAGTTGCGATTGGCAATAAAACTAATGGTATCTGATACTTCTTAAACCGCTCATAAATTTTATTGATGTAATCTTCCTGGTGAATAAATAGTTCTTTCCTATTTTCCACAAATTGTACCCCGAGTAGTTTCTTTGTTCTACCCAACTTCTTTAGATCTACTTTATCTTCTAAAAGTAGAATTACCTTCTCTATTTTTTCTTTGGTTCTAGATATAAACACCATGTCGTCAACATACAGTAGTAAAACTAAACTATTTTCATAAATGTAGACACAATTGGCCCACTCTAGCTTATTAAAATTTAACTCACTTAGAATTCCGTGTATTTCATTGAACCATTCACGTCCACTCTGCTTTAAGCCGTAAATAGCTCTGTTGAGCTTACAGACATAGTTTTCTTTACCTTCCTCTTCAAATCCTTTCGGCTGCTTCATATAAATATCTTCTTTTACTGGGGCGTATAGGTATGCAGAATTTATGTCTACTTGCATATGAAACCAATGAAAATGTCCAACTAATAGAGAGAAAAATAATCGTATTACAGAGAAATTGACCACTGGGCTAAAAACTTGGTCGTAGTTTTCACCTTTTCTTTGACCGAATCCTTGAGCGACCAGTCTAGCTTTGTATCGTGCAATTTTACCATTTGAGTCGTGTTTTACTGTGAATACCCATCTATTGCCTATTATTTTTACATTTTGAGGTACGGGTACAAGTTTCCACACTTCTCTTTCGTACATAACATTCATTTCTGCAGTCATAGCTTTCTTCCACTCATCTGAATCTTGAGAATCTATTGCTTGAAAATATGAGTTTGGAATTACTATATCCTCTAGTCAGGAACTGGTTAAATTCGTTTCGTCTTTCACAATGCCGGTGTAGGTATCTTTACCTTTAAAACTAAATTTTTCGGGGTCATACTTAAGTCCATGTTTCTTGCAATATGCCTCAACCTCTCTACAGGATCGTAATCTGATATTGCTTCCTGATATACCGTAGTATATATCATTTCTGGACCCGTCTGACCTAGGGACTGCTTTTCTCATCCAAACTACATCTTTAGGTGGTGCTATTCGGTCTTTAGACTTAGAAAAACGAATTGTTTCTTCTCCCTCCTCCTCATCGGATTCACCGCTACTTATTTCATATTTTTCTTCGGATGTGCTAGGTTTCTCGTAATCTTCTGTTTCTGGTTCCCTTTCCTCATCGGAACTTTCTTCCGCTGTAATGGGTTCCAGCACGACTCCGCTGCTCTCACGAGTGGGTAAATTTTCATCAAACGTTACGTTACTTGTTTCAATGACTTTTCTGTCACTCGGTAGCCATACTCTATAGCCACGGGTAAACATTGCGTACCCAACTAGTATGCCTTGTTTTGTCCTCATTTCGAGCTTACTTCGTAATTGACGTGGTACACCTACGAACGCTTTTGATCCAAAAGTTCGTATATGCTTTACAGAAGGTTTGCGACCACAAAATAGCTCAAATGGTGTTTTAGATTGGTTTGCGTGACATACTCTGTTCCAGGTGTATGTGAAACATAACAATGCTTCCGACCAAAAACCATTTCCCAGTTTACTGGAGTGTAACATAGCTTTTACAGTGTCCAAGGCCGTGTAATTAAATCTCTCACTTACACCGTTCTGTTCTGGCGTATAATCGTTGGTTCTTTCAGCTTTAATGCCCTCCTCCTCCAAAAACTTCTTAAATTCATTATGGCAGAATTCCATGCCATTATCCTTTCTGATATTGATCATTTTTCTGTTTAAAAACCATTCTGCACGTTTTTGGTACCTCTTAAAATTCTCGAAGACTTCAGATTTCTGCTTCATGGGATAAACAGTGACTTTTCTTGAGTAGTCATCTGTTATCGTTAAAAAGAATTTATGTCCCGATATGGATGGGTTAGGTAAAGGTCCACAAACATCCATGTGCAAAAGTTGGAGGGGTTTGTTCGATCGAATCTTGGGAATACTTTTAAAGCTCTTTCTTCTAGTTTTTGCTATTTTACAAACATGACAGGGTTTATACGACTTAGATTTAAAAACGGGTAGGCCAAATACCTTTCCCTTACTAGTTTCAATTATAGCGTTACAATTAATATGACAAAAACGGCTATGCCAAAGTTCTAAGTTTTAATGAAAAATTAGCTTCTGCTTTCTTTTTATTAGTTATTGTAGGGTAAACATGGTACAGACCACGTTTCTTGTGTGCTGTAAATAGTTTTTGTCGGTCACGTGAAAATACCTCTACTTTGTTATTTCCCCCTCTAAATGCAATGCCCTCAGTGTCCAATGCAGGACCTGACAGGAGATTTCTCCTTAATTTAGAGGAATAGAGGACGTTTTTTAATGTTTTTAAAACTTTACCACCTTGAAAGTTTAACTCGACTGTTCCCCTTCCCTCTATGGAACAATCAATGCCGTTTATGGCGACCGACATCGACCGACCTTTAATTGGTTCAAAGTTTTTAAAGTCTTTTATCCCGACAAAAATGAGCACTAGCCCCTGTATCAAAAATCCATGAAGAATCATTTAAATCCTCACTTGTGTGGGCTTCTATCATATGATTCTTGGGTTGTCGTTTGTTACTTTTACGATTACTGGGGGGAGGGATCCTACAGCTAGCAATTAAATGTCCGATTCTACCACACCTATAGCACTTTCTAGTGTCTTTCTTTACACTATTCTTAGGTGGAACACGCTTCACTTGACTAGACATTGCGACGGTAGCTTGATCCCCTACACTTTGCTTTAGTCTGGCCTCCTCAGCCAAAAGTTCGGCTAAAACTAAATCGAACTTAAATGTTTCGTCAGGCCAGCGGTAAATTGTTTGAACAATTCCCTGATACTCCGAAGGTAAGTACCTTAGCAATTGAAATGACCGATACCAGTCAGCTGGGGGAGCGTTAGCGTCTTTTAATTGCTTAACTATCATCCTCAACCTGGCTGCAAATAAGCCTATTTCCTCCCCTTCGTTCAATCTACATGAAAAAAAGTCATCTGTGAGTCTCATAGCACGAGCTCTAGATTCAGGTTTAAAGTGTTTATTTAATTTTTCCCAAACTTCTTTGGGGTCATAAGTGCCAGAAATAAGAGGCTTGTATTCATTTGAAATGTTCAAAAATATCGTGCTATAAGCACGCCCGTATCTAATCTTGTAATCCCTTAATTCCTTAGCGTCAGTTTCAGGGGGTCGTTTTTCTACACCACTGACTATTTCCCAACAATTCCTATCCATCAACAATACCCTTACGTCTTCCTGCCAAGACTCATAATTGTCGGCAGATAATTTTTCTATTTGGGTAATTGAAGCTTCCATTTTGGAAAGTTAGGATACAACACAATTTACAAGAAAAGATAAAAACACTACAGGCCCGCCCTCTTATAATTTTAAGGCACTTAAAATCTGTTTGTATACGTTAAAAACACTTTAAAAACAAAACACATTATAAATACACTCGACATATTCAAAACACATTTAAACTTGGGCTTGGTGGCCCATAACCGTGAAAAGGGATTTACTTATTTAACTGATTATATTGTATTATAAATTAAGCTATTCAACAAACAAATTAAAAGTCTTTGGCTGAAATTGAATAGTCACTGGATTTTATCTGTAAAATAAATTTTTGTAGATTCTAGGCAGAGTTGAAACTCATTTAACTTGAGTTGCACAGTAGAAATCTTTGGTTTTGAATATGCGTTTAAGTAAGAAAGACAAAGTAGGTACCTTTTTCTGTAGTTTATTGAAACAAGATGACTATGGTAGGTTTGCACAGTGCACATGGTGAAGACACAAGACATTAAGCAACATCCGCTTAGTAGCACAAATAAAATCAAGCTTTCTGCAAGACAAGTCGCCAGCGACGATCTTATTCTGATTCACAATACACATCACATCATATTGAATCATCTAGGTACCGCAGCACGGATCCCTGATCCGGCTCTACTTGAATCACATCGGTTGTTTACACACACAACACAGCAGACCGAGAACACTCTCTGTCTGACTGGTTAACTTGTGATGCCCTTTTTATACCTGCCAGTTAGTGCGGGACTACGATGGATATTTGCATAGGGAAAAAAGAGTTTTTATTTTATGCAAATTAGGAACAGCGCCATCTATCGGCGAGAAATGTAAACTTTTTATTACGGCGTTAAAGACATGACGATGTTTACACCGCCATTTTCAAATGTTAGCGAAGTTACGTTTTCACTTAGAAAACTTTTAAAGGAGCTTACAAAAGTTTCGTTTTTTCACTTTACCAAATTTAGAGATAAAATGTCATGGAAATAAAAGGTAAGTAAAGAAATAGCGTTTTTTTTTTTAATTTCTAACAAGGAGGAGAATCCCTTCCCTGAGGAAGATGATGAAGAAGACATTAATGTTGACGGGACATTTTTGCCAAAATGACTAAAGACATCATAAGTAACTTAAGCACATATATATATATATAATGATGTAAATTGAAATAACTAGACCAGTGTGGCAGCGATACGTAAATTCATTTGGGCTGGCTGTTTTTGAATTACAGGCATTAAATCCCCTTTTTGGCAAAGTTGGCAAAAATTGCCCATTTTTGACATCGATTGTGGCTAAACCGTTGAACCGAATTTGACTTTTAAGGACTCATTCGATGTGGAATTTTATGCTCTTTAATTTTGTAAAAAATCACATTTCGGTAAGATGCACCATTTTCAAGGTATATGCGAAAAACTGAAAAAAGTGCCAAAATTTTGCGTTTTTTTAAATCCTAAAAGTTAAGCCCACCTAAATTTACTTCGCAAAACCTACCCAGCACTTACTTGGGATGCCAATGGTGGATTAAAATCCTCTCCAGCTCTGCCATATTTTTTCGGGCAACAAAAGCCTAATTTGACTGGACTAATATTATTATTTTCATTCACTCTTAATTGCTGAGGTATTTCTTCAATAATATTTTCAGAGAAAATTTGCTTTAGCATACTGCATGGCAGGAGATTATGAAGAAACTGTCGAATTGGCGTGTTTCTGTGAAGCGTCTCTTGGATTGCAACCTGCCCTTTCAGTTCGTTTTTCCACAGCTTTAAAATATAGAATTTACAACACTTAGCGCACTTATCGACAGTCTTAAAGAAAAGTTAGATAAAAATGTTTGTGTTGCTAAAGATGTGTTTTTCTTTCATTTCAAATTTATTTAAACTGTAATTTCAAAGTATAGATTATCATTTGATATTTGGCACATTTTTTAACTAATGCTTACAAAATTAGAATTTTAATGACCCTTATCGGTTATGAACTTTTGAATTATAAACTTTTGAAGTAAAGTGAAAAAATAATCCTTTTAAATTTGAAATAGACTCTTTTTGTATTGTCTTATGCACATTGATTTGAATGTAAATTTTTATAAAATTAAGTATTAAGAAAAAAGGATGAATGCTTTTAAATTAAGTTTTTTCCCAAGCTGGGAAACGTTAAGACATAGCGAGAGGTGGGCCAATTGTTAGGAAAAAAGAACTTAAGTCTCCCATTCGCGTGCTTTCGTAAGCATGTTTTATGTTTTGCAATTGGCATTGCTGTGTTGCTGCGTCTATCTCCATCCGGCTAAATTGCCGTGTCTGTTACTGAGCCATCAAAGTATGACGTCACCTTTGCGTCATCTCTTGCACTCAGTTCTTCAGGATCGTGGTGCATTCGCAAACTATTTAAGCATTCATTTTTTCCTTCCCTGACATTGTCGGCAGTATGTAAATTTATGTTAATGTGTTATGTTGTGGTATAAAAGGTCATACGCGATGTGTTTTGTCCTTCATCATCATTATTATCCCCCTCTGAGTCACGAGATGAAGAGGGAAGATTAACCAGTAGCTCCTTACCGATCCAAAAATTGCCGTTTTCACGGCAGGTATTAGGTATTAGGAAGGGTATTGAGTAGGTTAATAATGGAAGACCATAGTGACAGCGATATGGAAAAGAATGAGTTAATTATTGATGAAAGTCAGGTGAACGTCCTTAAAGGGGACTCAATCATTCGCGACCCTTTCAATGGGAAACCCATATCACTAAGATCATATCTATGCAAACAAGCTGAAGACATGCACAACACAGAAAAGCAATTTAACAGAGCAAGTGCTGAGGCCCAAGCGGCCAAAAACGATTATCTTCAAGCCAAAGCAAAGCTGAGAATAGATGATCATCGCCAGGCCTCATCTCCTGGTAATATGACATTAATATCTGAGCACACACACCACCACCACCACCACTTCCCAAAATAATCTGAAATGTAGATCGCAAGATCAAGCTAATGACCACATTACAAAGAAAAGTGTAGGAGACATAACTACTAAAAATTCATTCAGTTTGCTCCCGGAAGTAACCTTAGACAGCATATCAGCTGACAACCAGATAGCGAAACCGAAACCAGTTCGGCTTATTAACATACTGCATCAGGATAACTGGGTTAGTTTAATGAAGAAATTACAGGAAACGATTGGATCCCAATACAGCTTCAAAGCTGTACCGGCTTACCCCTTTCTGAAATTACTAGTGAAGGATATTCCTAGCTACCAGGCGATTGTCAAAGTTCTTGATATCAAGGGTATCTACCATTTCCTACTTAATACAAAAAACTATGACAAAATTAAATACGTTACTCGAGGCCTCAGTGCAAACTTGCTAGCTTCAGATATTGCTCAAGAAATTGCCGCTAAGGGCTACCAAATAGAAAAATGTGTTCAAATGCGCAATTTAAAAACCAAAAAAGAAATGCCCCTCTTCCAAATTACCCTAATTGACAACGATAAAAGCAAAGCCCTCCCCAGCGAAATTGAAACCATCCTATTCTTTGCAGTTAAAACCGAGAATTATCGCAGACCCACACGAACCCTTCAATGTCACCGCTGCCAATATTACTATCATTCAAGTGACAACTGCAAACTCTCTCCCCCCCCCTCCCCCCCCCCCCCCCCCCCCGCGCTGCGTTAAGTGTTCCCATAACCATCTTAGCTCGGACTGCCCCGATGGAAAAAAAAAAACCCCTAGAGACAAGATAAAATGTGCAAATTGATCTGGTAACCATGCAGCAAGCTACAGCGGCTGCTCTAAGTTCCCTGAGAACAGGAGCAAAACCAACACTAACCCCCAACCACACCCCCCTACTGCTAGCACTTTAACTAATGTTTCTCCAGCTCAGCCACAGACCTCTGTAGCACCCGAGTGTCCACTTCAGACTGTGAGTTATGCCCAGGCAGCTTCCCCTTTTATACCCAAGGCGAGGATCGAACGAAGCGCTCTCCCCAGCCAATCACAGACCCCGTTCCAAGCCCTAGAGCAAATGATAGAAATTAACCAGCTAGCAGAAGAAATTCTACAGCAACTCGGAGGAAACCCGTTAGAAATTCAAAACCTATTCCAAAATCCCCTTGCTCAACTAAAATCAGAGAGCAATCCTAGTAATAAACTAAACATTTTACTGAACTGTTTCTCAAAGTTTAATATTACAGCCCTAGTATGAGAGACAAAGCATTGGTAGTCATTTCATGGAACTGTAATGGGATCCAAAATAAGAAACTTGAGCTGAAGGAGTTCGTAAATGAGCACAACCCCGACTTAACGCTACTTCAAGAAACTCATCTCAGACCAGGCATGTCACTGAAAATTCCTAATTACACAATAACCCGTAATGATTATACTAATACCAGCGGCACTTTGCCGATGTTAATTGTATCGATGGGAATCCCCCCCCCTCACTTTAGTTTCAGTATATGTACCAGGGCGCGATCCGGCTATTAGTGTTATGGCAGATGTTGAATCCCTGCTAACTATCGACACTAATTCTCCTTTACTAGGAGACTTTAATGACCAGCATAGACTTTGGAACTGTCGAACCAATAACGGTCACAGCAGAGTAATCGCTAATTACCTATCCAACTCCCAGCATGCAGATTTTATTTTTCCAAATTCCCCTACAGTAGTAGCATCATCGATTTCGGGCTATTTCATGGCTTTAATTACATCAAAGAAATTATCTCCCTATATATTAGTTCAGACCACAACCCTCGAAAACGTTTTATCGAAATCGATAACCCAACCCCCTCAACTAAAAACATTAAAATCACAGACTGGACTAAGTTCAAAGAAACATGGAGTCAGAAAATAATATTTCAGTGCATAATAATTCTTGTTAAAAATTAATCAAAATATTCAGAATATTATTTTTTAATTTATGTATTGATTGTAAATAATTTTATGATTTAAAATTCATTTTTTTCATATTATTGTAATTTATTTACAGGAATTTTTGTAATGTATTAGGTTGTAACGAAAGTTTCCCGCCATCGTAAACATCGTCAGTACACAGTTCGCGTTGGCCTATTTGCTCATATTTTGTCAAACGATTTTTGGCATTTGAAAGAAAAAGGCTTACTTTATAACACTGTGTTATGAAATCTGTAATAAAATATAGTTATCATTAAGTACAAAGTGTGTCAAATGGAACTATCACTCTAGAGGATTAGAACCATCATGTACTTCCAGTTGTGTTGCAAAAAATCAGCTACAGAATATCAACAAATAATAAGTACAGCTTTAAGTACTATTGTTGTATCACATGACACTGTGCAGGTTTGGTACCTACAGTTCAAAAACAGTTAACTAAGGAGTTAGAAGTTAGTTTTTCAAGCAGATTCGGCGGAAAACTTTCGTTACAACCTGATATTAACTGTGTAAACATTCACTGCTTAACTGTAAGAATAACGGTAATTGCTAGAACACACATGGAATTTTGTTCTCTTTGACGATGTGTAGTTGAATGTGATTGTATTTAATGCATGTGCGAGAAAATATGTTAATAAAGTGAAAGTTTTTTTTTCCCTTTTCATTGGAAGTAAATCTGTGTTTTAATTAATGGTTCTGATGATACCTAAGAAGTAACCAGAACAGACCCCTATGTTCGCAATCTTATTAAAAATAAAAATAGAGCCAGAAAAACTTGGCAACATACACGAAGGCCGGAAGATAAAGTAATTATGAACAGAGCCCAAGAAAATCTCAAATATTATTTAGATCAACGCAGACAAGAGAGTTGGGCTAGCTATCTTGAATCCCTCTCTACTGAGGACAACTCCATTTGGAAAGCCGCTAATAAATTCAGGAGGAAACTCAATCCTCTCCCCCCTTTAATTCGAGATAGCTCCTTCGTGTACACGGATAGAGAAAAGACAGATACTATTGCCGACCACCTTGATTCACAGTTCCAACTAAATAATTTACAGGAAATTGATACTGAAACAGAAGTAAACACAACTGTTGATACCTATCTAAACCAACTTCCCCCTGCTACCGAAAGTAACGTCTCTCCCCAAGAAGTTGCTAATAAAATTAAGTCTCTCAAAAATACCAAAGCCCCGGGTATCAGCGGTATAACAAACTTAATGCTTAAAAACCTAACCCCTAACTATGTATTCAAAATTACCATTCTCATTAACGCTATCATTAAAAACTCTTACTTTCCCAGAGATTGGAAAACTGCTACTATAGTACCCATTTTAAAACCTAAGAAGCCACCAGATGTCGCCAGTTCCTATAGACCAATATCCTTACTCTATTAGCAAAATTACAGAATATTTCATCCACCAATTAATTAATAAGCACCTCAATGACAATAATATTATTATCCCTTACCAATTTGGCTTTAGGCCCAAACTTTCAGCGTCTCACTAAGTTTATAGACCGGTAGAGCACGTCACTACTGGCAAAATTAATAAAAATCATACCCCGGCAGTTTTCCTAGACGTGGCAAAGGCATACGACAAGATATGGATTAAGGGTCTTATATTCAAATTAATTAACTATAACTTTGCAAAAAACCTTGTCCACTTGATTTACACCTACGTTAGCAATAGAAGTTTTACAGTTAAAATTAAAAACACCCATTCTCATATTCACTATGCTGAAAGCGGACTCCCTCAAGGCTCTGTCCTTTCTTCAACCCTTTTTAATATTTACATAAATGATGTCCCTACCCACTCTCACACAAACATAGCTTTCTTCGCCGACGCCGACTCAATATTTAGCACAGCTAAAAACATCAAATATGCAATTCATGCTAATAATTCCCATTTAAAAACTCTTAACCAATGGGTCACAAAATGGAAAATTGCAATTAATATTGATAAAACAGAAGCAATACTTTTTTCTAATATAAGACCCTTTACCAGAAATAAATACATCATTAAACTTAATAATACCCCCCTCCCCTGGTCTGACAAATGTAAATACCTAGGAGTCATACTGGACTCAAAGCTCACCTTTCAACAACACTTCAAATACACAATTAATAAATTCCGAGCAGCTAAAAGCCTGCTATATTCCCTACTTGCTCGAAATAGTGCTTTATCATTTCAAAACAAGTGCCTCATTTACAGCTCCTTCCTTAGACCAATCCTCACATATGCTAGTCAAGTCTGGTCATTTGCAGCTAAATCTAATCTAAATAGACTTTGTAGGGCTCAGAACGCAACACTTAGGCAAATTGCTGTTGTCCCTTATTACGTGAGAAACACTCACATCTATAGGGAGATCAAAATCCCTCCTTTAGCGGAATTTATCGAGAAACTTAATAACTTCTTTAATAATATCACTGCCATTAATAATGAAGCTTTAAACACTCTACCCATATATGATGGCTATGACTTGTCTAACAGACGGAGACCCCGTGCTGGAATCAATATCTCTAATTATGTTTAAAAATATTGCCTTTATTTTACTCGCTTTTAACGAATATCCACAAAACCACTTCCCGCTTATAGGGAACCTCTTTGGGAATGCTCAGCAGGATCTTATTGGCTCCCAGAAATCTTCACGCTTGATACTGCCCCGCCTCTCCGGATAACGGATGTTCGCATTGCAAAGTCCAACAATAAAAAGTCGAACTTTTACAAATTCATGCTTTTCTTAAGTTCTACTTAATTTTTTCAAAAAATTCAAAAAACATGTAACTCCTCTTTTTACCCCCTTTACTGCACAATTACTCCCAACAACGTAATTTATTTATTTCTTTTAATTTTAATTTTTTACTTAATTAAAAATCTACTGGAGTTCGAGCTCTCTGATTGGCTGAGGCCTCTCTCCTCATCCAGAACTCTACTTTCATCATGCATTTTCTCAAGAGCCCTGCTCTCGAGATAATTAGTTTTAATTCTTTATTCATTTAATAGATTCCAGCACAAAGTATTACTTAAAGTGTATATTAAAGTGTTTCATCATGATGAACAAAAAAGCCTTAAATACCTTTTCATACCTCTATGAAAAAAAAAAAAAAAAAAATTATAAAAACCAATGATTTTCTCTAAAATCACAAAAAAATTTAAGAACCCAAGAAGTTAATTTTGTTATGATATACTATTTTACCCCTGACCCATATTGTATTACTGTATTATTTTTATTTTCTTTACCAATGTATATGTATTGCTCAAGTATCTGCACTACTAGTGCTCATAAGTGTTTAGAATTGATACTCAGAAAAATTTTGCAAATTAGGGATAACATTTAACAAATCTACTGTATTTATCATGTAGTCCCCCCCCTTTTTCTAGTGTATTATTCATGCTTATTCCCAATGCTCAGTTATTAAATGCATTTGCCTTACTAATATAACTTATATGAGCGGAGTTGAGGGCCTAGAGCCCAGGCACTCTGGGAAACAAAATCCGAAGAAGTCCTTCCACTTACCAGCTCTTCATGCTCCTTGTACGGAGCGGTTGCTCTTGGATTGTTGTTTTATTTTATGCTCAAATATGTGAGCAATTATGTCTTTAATTCTTTTTAAATAAATTTTAACGTAACTTAATTAGTATGAGTTATTTTTATAATTCTACTGCTCTTTCACTCTGATAAAATTGGTCAAGGAAGATGCCTTTAAATATTTGAAGTTACAAGTTAGTTTTAATCCTTCCTTGACAAACATGACCTAACAGTGGAAAAATTCTTTGTGATACTTTCCTCTCCCCTCAAGCATTCTGAATCCACTGCTGATCAGCAATTTAACAAGTCGAGCCATATTTAAATAACTTTTGATTGAGGTAGTACTTCACATTGCATATGCAAACATTGCTGCTCCTCCCCCCCCCCCAAAAAAAATAAAATAAATAAATAAAAAAAATCCTAAAGCGTAACATTTTGTTTTATTATGTGTTTTGCTTAGGTAAAATAAGCCCAAACTGAAACTGATTACATTGCTTTAGTGTAAAATTTTGCTTTAATGTACAACTTGTTTTTTTTGGGGGGGGTCGAATAAGCTTTTACATAAAAATTAGCCCCATCCATACAAAATGTTTTTATATTTGCTACTGTGCTCAAAATTAATGTAATTACTATTAACTTTAATATACTTTTCTTCAATCTTATATAGTATATTACTTTCGTCCTTTTTACAACTACACTTTTTATAAAGAAGTAAAATGAGTAACATAGGTGGATACAATTATAAAATAAAATAATAATTTTATTGACCTTTGAATAATTCATTTTAATAGCACTTGTTATATTTTTGAAACCAAACCTGTGTATTCAACACTAATTAAGCCTTCTCTTGTGTGAAGTATGGCAAAGAAAGGGTTAAACTGACAGTTTTTGTCGCTTTAAACAAAGGAATTGTTGCAATAGGTGATTGAGCAAGATAATTCGAAGGATTATTATTATTGTTGTTGTTATTATTATTATTGTTATTATATATTCGCCATAAACAAACTTGTTAATTCAACAATTTTATTCGAAATTTTAGAGAAATATAATGATATGTTTAAACTTATATTATAAACATGTTGTCTGGTTAGGGTGAAAAAGAAATCTTAAAACATTGCAAAGACTTGCATTTAAAAATAATTGATGATGTAGATGGTGAATACATTTTCGAGGATCTAATATTGTTAAAATGTCTTTTGGATAAGAATATGATGGCCAAAGACATACTTAATTTTATTTACAATAATAATTTAATTGACATATTTCTAAATACCACAATCTTGCTATGAATATATTTATAACTTCCAGTTACAGTTGCTTTCACAGAAAGAAGTTTTTCCAAATTAAAAATTATAAAAAATTATTTACGCTCATCAATGAGCCAAGCACGGTTGTCAAATTTATCAATCATTTCAATAGAATATGAAGAATTAGATAAAGTAGACATAAGTAATATAACTGAAAGGTTTGCTAATGCAAAAGCTAGAAGTGTCACTATAAATAATACTATTGGTTCCTTTTAAAAAATGTCTAACTAAACCAGCTTATTCCAAGCAATACCAGCCATAATTATCAATTAATTAAATTTGTTGTTGTAATTTTAAGCTTTTTACTCTTACGAAGAAATATTTTTACTGTGAATATATTTTTCTGACATATTAACAAATTTTAGATGTGCAGGCAAGCTTTTAGTACTCTTTTAAGGATATTAATTTTTAAAAGAATTTTAGGCATTATAATGTGACTCTCTTCTGTGTGTTTTCTTTGTGCAAACTGTTTTATAATTTTAGAAAGATCCAATTCAACAATAGACCTCCAACGTTTTTCCCTCAACATTAAACAAATTTTATTTCTTTTTTTACTGCTTGCCCATATTTTTTAATCATACGTATTTTTATTTGGTACCATGCTTTTAAACATTTTATTAATGCAATGTCATGCCTTTGAAAACATTTTGAACAGTTCGCACACTTTTAAATTCTGTAGTAGAAAAGTTCTTTTTTCTTTTACCAAATATTTTACTTTCAAAACAAAACTCAGAATTTAATTTAATAAAATACATAAGCCATGTTCTTTTTCTTCTTTTTGTTCCATCTTCCCATGTTATAGCAATAAGATTGATTGATTGATTATTTGAGGTTTAATGGCACAAGGTCCAGAAAGGACATACTGCGCCAGACAAGGTGTGTAAATAGTAAAAGAAAGTGTTCAGGTAAAAAAGTGTTGTATAAAACATGTAAAGCTAAAAACCGTGAGGTCTAAAGACAGTAAAAGCAAACTGTAGAGAAGTAAAAGGTAGATTAAAAGGACAAGAGCATCTGCATGGGGGCTCCCATCCAGATACCAGACAGAGAAAAGTATATACTTCACAATGAGTAAAGAATGTTGATACGCCGAAGAAAGGCGAACAGATTAAAGTGCGGGGTTTCACCCAGTATTTCATCAAGTTTGGGATGAGAGCAGTTAAAAAGTGCTTGGTAAAAACGATTAAAAGCAGGGCATGAGGTTAAAAGATGATGAATGGTGAGGCAAGTATGACAGTGGGGGCACTCTGGAGCAGGTTCACCAAATAGCAGATGCTTATGAGTAAGCCACGTATGACCGATGCGGAGACGTGTCAAAATGACATCTAGTCTGCGATAAGGATGAGATGACCAATGTGTGAGGGCTGGACGGATAAAATGAAGTTTGTTCCCAGTTTCACTGTCCCATTTATCGGTCCATATGCTTTTCACTATGCCAGAGATGCTAGACTTTATGTCTCTAAAGGAGAGATTGCCGGTGTATGAGAGGGTCGCATCCTTGGCTAGTGTGTCTGCTTTCTCGTTTCCACTGATCCCGATGTGACTGGGTACCCAACAGAGGAGGATCCTGTATCCCCAGTTTACGAGTTGTTCATATTTATGTAAGACTTTCGTGATGTAGCTATGTGTTTGAGAGCCCGATTTTAGGTTTTCCAGTACACTGAGGGAGTCTGTGTATATGATAAAGTTCTTTGCATCATTTCTGGAGATGTACAGAAGGCTTTCGTAAATGGCTAGTAATTCAGCTGTAAAGACAGAGCAAAACTGAGGGAGGGAGTAGCTGCATGTGAAATTTCTACCTACAAGGGCAAAGCCGACGTGATTTCCAGTTTTAGAGCCATCTGTATATAGCTCTCCGTAGTTTGGGTATTTGTTCCTGTGGTCTAAAAACAATTTCTGATATATTATGGGGTCAGTGTCTGGTTTTGAAAAGCCTTTGAAAGGTTGTAGGTATGATATCTGCAACATACCCCAAGGGGGTATGTCATGAAAAGAGCAGGTGGAAACGTTAACATCCTCCAGTTGCGTACCAACAAGACTCCTACGAATCCTGAGTCCGAAAGGAGGAGTATATATGGGACGATTCGCATAAAATCGGTCAAGATGAGTATCTATGAAGGAGCTCTTTAATGGATGTGAAGGATGAGAGAGAATACGAAAGTAAGTATTTAATGATAGCTTATGACGTGTGAGGGTGAGAGATGGCTCATGGCAGGTAATGTAAAGACTATGTACAGGTGATGTTCTAAAAGCACCAGAGCAAATGCGTAGTGCAGCATGATGCACAGTGTCTAGTTTTTTTAAAGCTGATTTGCATGCTGACCCATACGTGCAGCATGCATAGTCAATTTTTGTACGTATGACAGCACGGTAAATCCTCAAGAGAGCATCGCGGTCTGCCCCCCAAGAGGTGTTGGTTAAGACCTTTAAAATATTCAGCTTTTTCTCGCATTTACTGCGAAGGTCAGAAATATGGTTAGCAAAAGTAAGTTTTTTGTCAACAATTAAACCTAAAAATTTGACAGAGTCCTTGATAACAATGGTATTATGACCTAGATAAAGTTCTGGATCGGGGTGGATCCCACGTTTCCGGCAAAAGTGGGTACAGACTGTTTTTTCGACAGACATGGTGAAGCCGTTTGTGTCGCACCATTTTAGGATGCGGTTGATGGCAGTTTGAAGCTGCCGTTCAACGAGACGCATATCTTTCCCCTGGCAGGAGATTTGAAGGTCGTCTACATATAGGCTACCGTGGACGGTTGGGGGCAATTGATTAAGAATATTATTGATTTTTATAGAGAAGAGGGTGACGCTAAGGACGGAGCCCTGGGTAACACCCTCTTCTTGTGTGAAATTATCAGACAGAGTGCCGTTGACCCGGACCCGGAAGTTTCTGAGCGATAGGAAATTTTTTATAAAGATTGGAAGATTGCCTCAAAAGCCTATATTATAGAGATCTTGAAGGATTCCGTATCTCCACGTTCGGTCGTATGCTTTTTCTATATCGAAGAACACTGACACTAAGTGATTCTTCCTGAGGAAAGCATTACGGATTTGTGTCTCTAAATTTAGAATCTAAGTCTATAGTGGATCTATAGTGGATCTGCCTTTGCGGAAACCGCTCTGAAAGGGATGTATATGGTCCCCAGTTTCTAAAATGTAAACAAGGCGGGCATTAACTATTTTTTCCATTAACTTACAAAGACAACTAGTAAGGGCTATGGGACGGTAGTTACTAGGATTTGAAGTATCTTTTCCAGGTTTTGGGAAGGAATGACTATTGCATTGCTCCAGGCAGAGGGAAAAGTTTGTTCGTTCCAGATTCTATTGTAAAGTTTTAAGAGGTTTAGTAAAGAGTCATAGGATAGGTGTTTCAGCATTTCATAAGTAATGCCATCAGGACCAGGAGAAGTATTGGAGGATTGCCGTAGGTATTTGGTGAGTTCGTTGATAGTAAAATCACTATTGTAGGGAAAGTGGGAGGAGGTTTTAAATTTTATTTTTTTTCGTTCACATTGTTGTTTGTAGGAGAAAAAAGGGTTTGAGAAGGAAGTACTGCAGGATATAGAAGCAAGAGTTTGACCGATGTTATTTGCTATTTCTTTTGTATCAGATATTATATTATTATTAATGGACAGACAGGTTATTGAAGGGTTATTATAGATTCCCATGGCTCTTTTTGTTTTCAACCATAGCTCCTTACTAGTAGTGGTGGGTGTTATGCTAGAGACGTATTTCACCCAAGATTGCTTTTGAGATTGCCGCCTTATTTTCCTGGCATAAGCTTTTGTTTTTTAAAAAGGACGAGGTTTTCGGTGGTAGGGTACCGCCGAAAAACACTCCATGCTTTCTGCTGCTGTTTTTTTGCTAGTGTACAGGTTTCATTCCACCACGGTTTTTTATTGCGCCGAAGTGTCATGCCCGATTTTGGAATATTGGCATCAGCTGCTTTGATAATGACTGAAGTGACTTTATCCACGACCTCTTCAATAGTGCCTTCAAGGATGTTGGAGGTGATTTTGGATAGTGCTGTACAGGTAATCCAATCTGCCTTATCATAAATGTACCTAGGGGGGGTGGTAAAGGTGCCTTTCGGATGGTAGTAAAGTGGTGAAAGAAAAATCGGAATGTGATCACTGTTGTGTAAGTCACTGGAGACTGAAAAGTTATAAAGTGGGAGGATAGATGGAGAACAAATAGCAAGGTCTATGACATGGAAGGATTTAGTAGGGTAGTGGAAGTAGGTATTATCCCCGTTATTCATAACGCAAAGAGAAAAGTCCGTTAGCAGCTGTTCAATAAGTTGGCCTCTATTGTTTATGTCTGTGCTGCCCCATACGGGGCTATGACCGTTCATGTCCCCCAGGAGGATAAAAGGAGGGTGAAGTTGTTGGATAAGACTATTGAGAGAGGTTTGGCAGATGGTTTCATTCGGGGGAAGATAAATACTGCAGATAGTAGTAAGATGTTTGAGATGGACCCGAGCGGCAACAGCCTGTAAAGTTGTATTGAGATTGAGAATAGAATGCGGATATTGATTATTTATTAAAAGGGCAACGCCACCGGAGGCCCTTTCCCCAAGCTCATAGTCTTTTCTAAGGATGGTATAATTAAGAATTTGTGTTTGTTTATTGGTTTTCAGATAAGTTTCCTGAAGGGCAAGGCATGCAGGGTTATAGTCATAAATTAGGGTTTTGAGGTCATCAATTTTATTGTGAAAACCGTGGCAGTTCCAAGAAAGCAGCAGAGCCATGATCAAGTGATGTTAGGGATGATGGAGAGCTTGCTTTTAGTCCCCGTAGGTGTAAGTGGGGTACTAGGGATGTCATCATCATCCATGATATTGTCGGAAATGTCAGAATCGGTAGGATCTAAATGCAGTATTGAGTCATCAATGGGCTTTTGTGGAAGGATCTTTTTAAGTCTGGACTTACTGTATTTTGCCTTATAGGCTGCAGTTTTTTTGATTAGAGGTCTATTTTGAGTGGAGTTGTTGCTTTCAGACTTCTTCTTTGATGTGCTTTTTTGTAGAGCTATGGAAGAATTATTTTGGGTAGAGGTTGAGTGTTTAGTTTTAGTAGTGGAAGTAGGTATAGAGACGGGCACAGATTTTGGTGGCTCAGTTTGGATGGCTATTGATTTAACAGATTCAAGTACTGCAGCATAAGACTGACCGGGTTTGGGTGTACGGGAGTTCATTGCTTTACGGGCTTCTGGATATGACAGTCCTTGGGTGGCACGCAAGGACTGGATTTCTTTTTCAAACGACCATTTCGGGCATGAGCGGGAATATGAAGGATGATCTTGTTTGCAGTTCACACATTTGGGTGGATTAGAGCAGGTTTCACTGTCGTGGCCGGAGGTCCCACAACGAGCACAGGTTGGGGAACCACGACAGGAAGGTTTGGTATGGCCGAACTTTTGACATTGAAAGCATAGAGTAGGATTGGGTATGTAGGGTCTAACGGCACATGAGAGGTATCCTGCTTTGATATGGGAAGGAAGTTTAGGTGATTGGAAAGTCAGAATTATATGTTTGGTGTCCAGTGTTTGGTTATTGCGTCGGATAGAGATTCTGCGAACTGCACAAACATTTTGGGATTTGAGATTTTCAAGGATTTCAGCCTCGGAGCAGTGTAATAGGTCAGGTTCGGATATGACGCCTCTTGATGAATTGAGTGTCCTATGAGGTGATACAGTGACAGGTTTAAGGCCGATAGTTTTTAATTGCATAATACTGTTTGCCTGTTTGTTATTAGTTACTTCTATTAAGATGTCGCCAGAGCGTATTTTTTTTATTTTAGCAACTTCTCCAACATTAGCAAGTATGGTTTTATGGATTAGAAACGGGGATGTTTGGTTAAAGTTTCCGTCCTGACATTTTACGAGAAAAAATTTTACAGTAATAGCTCCCTCAGTGAGAGAGTTCGGAACGTTGACATTAGATAAGGAAAGTGTCGAATCCATATTGGGGATTAGAAATTCGGACCCGACCGCACCGCCCACCACGAAGCCCAACAAGGGGATGCATGTACATGCAACAGTGCTAGTCGGGTCTATACGCGCACAGTACATCCCTTAAGCACATCCACCCTTAACGATGTGCCCAGTAGATGTCCGTTTGCTTGAACCCTAGCAGTTGGCTGAACCAGTACCACCGGCTGATTGATACACAGGGGAACGCTGTGTACCTCCCGTTTACCCGAAGCCGAGGCCAAAGCAATGTGTTGGAGAAAACACCCCTCAATTACCAGGATCCCCATTTCCGGGGACATGGGTCTCCACGCACGGCAAACACGTGGGCAGTTTAACCGCCAATAGAAGCTGACGGCACAGAGCGACCGCAGCTTCTAAAGGGGGGCCCTCACCTCCAAGGAGGAAACTACGCGAGGGGGAAAGTGAAGGATAAAGCTAATAGGAGGGGAGGGTAGAGGAAGGAGAAGCGAAAGATCGCTGGGGCCCCGGGATTGCGACATCCGTAAAGACCTAAAGTAGGTCTTCCCCCTGAGGGGGTTATAGCAATAAGAGATACTACACTTTCCATTTGAGTTGTCAGTGTGAAAGTTAAATTAATCAGGCCTTTCAAATGTTTATCTTTTTATTAAAACCTACTGTTCTTGAAATTAAGTTAATAACCATCTGCCAGGATCTTTTATGCTGAAAACGGTCACTTGAATTCCACACTAAAGCACAATTTATCCATTTGCTGTTTCATCATCCAATTTATGATGATCCCCAAATTGTGTAGCAAGCATAACCTAAATAAATTTAATGATAAAAAACAAAGAAATATCAGTTTCATTGAAATGAATCTAGAAATTTAGTCAACACTGCACTGAATATTATGAACATTGAGGAATGGGGGTGGGGGGAAGCTGGCCACCTTGGCTGGCAGTTTGAAATATTTAGTTTTTATTTTAGCTTGATTTATTAAGTACGAAATCGTAGCTGTAAATATGAACAACAATTCAAAATATTTTTTAAAATAATTATTAACTCTAAGAGAAATACATTTTTTTTCTCCCTCTCTGCTTTTTCATTTCTGTTCGTATTTAAATACTTTTAAAGGTTTCACCAATCTTGCAAACATGTTAGCATGGGTTCAAAAATATGATAAAATCCCTAACAACTCGACTAAATTTTGCCCCCTCATCGCCTCTCCCTTGGATCCGGTACTCAGCAGGGCAAATTTTCAAGCAAATATTGATAGAGGGAAAAAAAAGTGATATGCCTCTCACCTCTATCATTTTTAGCCTGCTGACGGGGATGGATCATCCCTTCCGCCTTCCCTCTTTCAACGCCACTCCTGCAGGCATAAAAGGAGAAGGAATTGAGTGTGTCGAAGTGTCTTGTCACGCAAAACAGATGTAAAGCTTTGTCTCGTCTCGCAAAATCCCTATATCATTATGAAAAATGGACCTGCCTCGTCTCTCAAAGAAACTACAAATGTTTGTCTTGTCCCGTCCGTCTGGCATACATTCCTAGTCCTGATCCCCCCCCCTTTCCATGTACTTTCAGGGCACCCACAGAAATATTGTCAAGTCGGCGCCTCTGCCGATATATAAAGATAACAAGATGTTTTAAGGGTGGTGCACATTGCGGCGCGTCTACGGGAATCAGTTTCCATGGCCTGGAGGGATGGTCATCCGCACATGCAGGTCGTAAATTTTAGAGACACTAGAAGCAGGGTTACTATATTTGGCTTGATATCTCGATTACATTCGTTCATATGTCTTGGCAATTATTCGATAGTATTTAGCAGTTAATAAAAGCTTTAAAAGGGAAAATGTCGAGCTCTAGCAAGGATGAAGCGATTATAGCTTATATGTTATCTAAAAGAAAAAAAAAGATGTTGGGTCAGTCCCATCCTTCAAAAGCGAGAAAAATTGGAGGAATTTAATCTTGTGAAAGACTTGCTAAGTGATGAAGAAAGGTTTTATAATTATTTTCACATGAGAATTCGAGATTTTGAAGAAATTTTAAAACTTTTAAAGCCTCATATACAGAAAGCTCGAATATGCAGAAAACCTATTTCTGCAGCTAAGATTAGCTATGACTTTGAGGTATGCATTTTAGCAACAGTTATTCAGTATTTATTAAAATGGATTACTAAACTAAGTTGTTTATTAACATAAATAGTTTAATAAATGCATCAAACGTATCGAAATTTAGTACACGTATCAAAAATTTCCATATGATATATTTTAATGTAATTGATAATTAATATTAAAAAGAAGTTATTACCAAAAAATACTCATTATTCATCAATTTATATCTGAAATTATGTATTATAAAATGCCTTTTTTTAGAGGTTATGAGGTTTTAAAATTTCTCGTTACCATGAAAGAGATCTTTCTTCAGTGCTTTGTGATTCATACGTTCTTTGTTGACATTGAATGAATTATTTTTTTCCTTCACAAGCTGAGGTAGGGGGAGCAGGGGAAAAATCCCCAGGGCCTCAGCTTGTGAAGGGGCCCCACTTTTGCTGTTTATGATACTTAATTGTGTGTTGTCAATTTTGTAAAAAAAAAAAAAAAAAATCAGATTATGTCCCCGGATGTTTCAAATTAATTTTTGAATGAAACTACAAAAAGACAGCTAGAGCATAAACCACCAACTTGACAAAAACGAGGATAAGAGTAGAAAAGATTTATTTAACAAGAAATCATTTTTTTTTGTGAGACACATTGTTAAATAGTGGAAGAAAGGGTATAGCCAGAGGAGAGTCTATGGGCCCATCAAACCACCAAAATTTTGAGTTTTCCTTAACAAAATGTTAAAGATAAAGACTTTCTATGAGAAATTTTGAAATTTTCACTTTATTGGCCTTCTGAAATTTTTTTGACTGCCTGCTTGCATGGAAGTATGAATAAAAATATTAATGTTTTCAATACTGAGGAAACACGCCATGCAAAAATGTTAACGTTTCAAATACAGTTTCTCTAAGGAGGTGACGAAACCTTCAAATCAAAATGCTGGTATTTTTTAGAGCATGGATGTTTATTAAAGTATAATACTCTTTTAAGTTAATAATTTTTATTCTATTAATTATTTTCCAATTACTATTAATTTAAAGTTTCTTTAAATGACTAATAATTTTAATAAGGAATGAATGATTGATCTAATATGACATCAAAAGGATTTCTGGATAGCAAAGGGACCCCAAAGATTTTATCTCCGGATCCCTGACTTGGCTCTCTACCCCCCCCCCCCCCGAAATTACACTCGAAGTACACGTATCAATTCCCTCAATATCAGCCCCCTCAGCAAGAATGCAAACACAACAGAAAGAAAAAAAAAAGAGGAAATTGTGACCCGAGACTCTCCTTGACCTCTGCCCTCTATTCCCTCTCCAGAGAAAATCTTCACACCTTCTCTTTTGCAAAAATTTGGCTGAAACTTTTGGCGACGGTTCTGAAAAATATTGTAGCCACGCCTGAGAGACAAATTTCAGAGTTCCAGGTGTCATCCAACAAAGGATAATTGGTTATCATTTGTCATTCTGCAGTTTTCAAGGCGGTGTGCACAAAAGATTAGCCGCAGCTGACTTGCTACCGCAGTACGGAAAGTGGTGCGGATCCCATAGACTCGCGATGTATGCCAGCCTTTACAGTGTACACGGGGTAGTAATGTACAGCCATGCTGTATATTACTACCCTGACTTGAGAAGGCCGTGTGAAATATTAATGTTTTCAATACTGAGGAAACATGCCATGCAAAAATGTTAACGTTTCAAATACAGTTTCTCTAAGGAGGTGACGAAACCTAAACTCCCAGTTCAGTCAAGCACCTCATTCGCACCTCTTGTCAAAGATCCACTTCCCCTCCTCCCCCTAGCTGTTCTTAGCTACACCCCTGGTTAAAAGTGGGACAAAATACAGATGAAATGGCAGAGAACAACCTGCTAAATTCTTGTTTTATGAGGAAAATGTTGAAAATTTTAAACAGGAAAAAAAAAGCTGCGATGAAAATACACATTTTATTTCTACAGGTGCACAGAACATGTGTCTTTCATTGTATTTACTCTTATTCCTAAACTTGAAAGTCTTTTTCATCACCAAATCAGATCTTTTTTTTTTTCAAATTGATTTTAAATTTTAAAACCAGCAATTTTTTTGTGTCAACCCTCTGCTGGTGTCATCCGGTGCATTCTGCACCCCCAAGCGATGCCACTGGGTAAAATCATATACAGTGGAACCTGCCTAATGTGACCACCCTCGGGAACAACAGAACTGGTCACCTTATACAGGTGGTCACCTTATAAAGGTAGCACTTTAATAAATTTGTTTATGCTTAAAATTCAAATAACACTTGCACAAACACTGAAAGGTTCTGTGCACAAACACAGTTTATTTATAACAGATCTCAAAATCAATAAATATCCATGAACAAAAAAGAGGAAGGTAGGGAGTAAAATATTGAAAATTCTATATTTTACTTGTGAAAGGCACATTGCATACAAATTGTATTAGACTTCCTTATACTTACGTTTCAATATGTATTTTAATACTTCTTGGTCACAATGAATAATAAAAAAAAAATATGAATAAAAAATATAAATTTCCATTTTGCAGCTTCACATATTACTAAAGTACAGTTTGAATGTTTGGGTTGTTTTCATGTTTGCACAAGTATAGTTCCTGATACAATTTTCATTAGTGTACATCAAGAACACATTGTTTAGATAACATACTGTGCTGTAACAGCAAAGTTCTAAAAGGGCTGGTCGCCAAATAAATCGCCAGGTTGAAAAAATGAAAAGAAATGTTAGGCTTTATACATGTTCGGCAAAATTTAAATGTGACTTGCCACAGGGGTGATCAGAATATAGTTTTTGTAGCCTAGACAAAATTATTGTAATCCTGTGGGAAAGAAAGAAAATTAAATATATTCACAGACTACAGACGCCAACAAAATGCATTACAAGGGCTAAAACCGAAGTAAATTAAGAAACAGTTAAATAGCATTATTGACAGATGGAAGATTTAAATTGACAAGAGTATTACATTTAGAATAAGTAAAGGGAAATCGTAAGTACTCATAAATGTGTGATTAAGTTCATCAAAAGTAATTGTAAATATGTGATTAACTGCATCCCACACACCTCTTACTGGAAACCACGCTGAATCAATTTTAGCATCAGCAGAAATATAAAAGAATAATCTAGACTAAAACAATTTTTCTTTTTTAATTTATTTATCTATTCTTTTTTATTTTATTTTTATTTATTCATGTATTGAGAACAAGTGCTACAGAAGAGAGAATCAGTGTTGAGATCAAATCTTATGTTAAACAACTGAAAAGGGGTATAGCATTCTATATTACCTGAATGTGTTTTTATATTTAAGAGGCAGTTTATAGTGGAAAGTGGTCACATTTGGCAGGTTAAAAAACTTAAATTTGGCACATTATCTGGTCACTATACAATTTTTGCAGGTGGTCACTTTACAGGATATTTTCCTCATACATTTTTTATGCGTTACAATGAAATTTCATAAAAGTGTTCACTTTAGGCAGGTGGTCACTTTAGCAGGTTCCACTGTATTATTATATTTCATATAGCCAGAATTATTTAATATAAGATGTTATTTTTTTTAGACTTTTTTGTCAGACTTCCACATGGGGTAAAATGGACCACCAGAACCTAGGGTTAGTTCTGTATCCGAAATACCTTTATAAGTTGTTATGTGTGGAATTAAGTATTAAAAAAAAAAATAATTATGAAATGCGATTCGGCCGATTTTTAGATTTCCAAGAATCCATTTTAAAGATCACACGCTGCATGGAGCTCCAGAAGGTTCAGCAGGATCTGCAAACCCAACTGGTCGGATGAACTCTGAAAACTTTCTTTCATACATGAAACACTTCATCAAATATGCTAAGTGTGTCAAAGAAAAACCAACGTTACTTCTATTAGACAACCACGAGAGTCACATATCCATTCCTGTGCTTGAATTTCCAAAAAAAACATAACATTCATATGCTAACATTTCACCCACACACAAGTCATAAAATGCAACCATTTGACCGAACTGTTTTGGTCCTTTCAAATCATACTATAACAGTGTTTGCAAGCCTTGGATGTTGTGTCATCTTGGAAAACAAATGACAATTTACAACATTCCTTCAGAAATTGGCTCAGCATATCCTTAGGCACTTACAATAAAAAAACATGCAATCAGGTTTTAAAGTAAGAGGTATATGACCATTTAATAAAATATATTTAAGGATGTGCAATTTCTCTCGCCATATGTGACTGATGAACCCTCACCAGATTTGGTTGGTTGGTGTTTATTGGCACAAGGTCCAAAAAGGACATGCTGTGCCAGACAAGGAGTTAAAATCATATCATGATGTATTCAGATAAAAAGTACCACAAAAATCTAGTAAAAGCTAAATTCAAAAAGTGTTAAAAGTAGATAAAAAGTGAAACAACGACATCTGGATGGGGGTCCCATCCAGATACAAATCAGACAAGTGCAGACACTTCACACCGAAAAAAGAATGTTAGAAGTTGAAGGAATAAAAACAAGTGATCGTGAGGGGTTTCACCCAAAAGGTCGTCAAGTCTGGGATGAGAACAATTACAATAATTTAGGTAAAAGGTTTTAAAAGCAGAGCAAGAGGTTAAGGCTGGTTGGTTGGTTTCTTTTTTTGGCACAAGGTCCAGAAAGGACATACTGTGCCAGACAAAAGGTTAAGCCATATACAGATGTGTTCGGGTAAAGGGTGTCATAAAAACCTTGTAAAAGCTAAAACGTAAAGGTGTAAAAGGAGACAGGTAAAAGTCAAAAAGTGGCAAAGTAGATAAGAGAAGTAAAAGAAAGACATCTGGATGGAGGCTCACATCCAGATACCAGTCAGACAAAAGTGTACATTTCATACAGAATAAAAAATGTTTGTGCGTCGGAGAAAGGCAAACAAGTTACGGTGTGGGATTTCACCCAATATGTATTTAAGTTCGGGATAAGAACAGTTAAAAAATTTTAGGTAAAAATCATTAAAAGCAGTGCATGAGGTTAAGAGATGACGAATGGTGAGCTTGGTATGACAATGGGAACATTCCGGAGCAGGTTAACCCAAGAGTAAGTGCCTATGAGTAAGCCTTGTGTGCCCAATACGGAGACATGTCAAAATGACATCTAGTCTTCGATAGGGATGCGATGAGTAATATGGGAGAGCTGGGTGAATAGAATGAAGTTTGTTTCCGGTTTCATTGTCCCAATTATTTGTCCAGATGCCTTTTACTAGGTGACAGATGCAAGACTTGATGTCGCTATAGGATAGACTGCTGATGTACGGGAGGGTTGCATGTCTGGCAAGGGCATCCGCCTCCTCATTCCCAGCGATCCCTGTATGGCTGGGGACCCAACAGAGGAGAATGTTGTATCCACGGTTTACAAGTTGTTCATATTTCTGCAAAACCCCGATGACATAGGAATGTGTTAAGGAGCCGAATTTCAGATTTTCAAGGACACTAAGAGAGTCTGAGTAGATGATAAATTTCTTTGTATCCATTCTAGAGATATACAGGAGGCTTTCATAGATGGCGAGTAATTCAGCAGTAAAGATAGAGCAAAACAGGGGCAGAGTATAGCTGCATGAGCAATTACTACCCACGAAGGCAAAGGTTGGTTGGTTGGTTTTTTTGGCACAAGGTCCAGAAAGGACATACTACGCCAGGCAAAGAGTTAAGCCATATAAAGATGTGTTCAGGTAAAAGGCCTTACAAAACCATAGTAAAAGCTAAAATGTTGGCGAAAAAGGAGACAAGTAAAATTCAAAAGGTGTCAAAGTGGATAAAAGGAGTAAAACAAAGGCATCTGGATGGGGGCTCCCATCCAGATACCAGTCAGACAGAAATGGACACTTTACACTGAATAAAAAATATTGATGTGCCTAAGAAAAGCAAATAGATTCCGATGTGGGGTTTCACACAAAATATCGTCAAGTTTAGGACGAGAACAGTTAAAGAGAATATGGTAAAAACTAGTAAAAGCAGTGTACGAGGTTATAAGGTGACGAATGGGGAGTTGAGTTTGAGAGTGAGGGCATTCCGGAGCAGATTCACCCAAAAGTAAGTGCTTATGAGTAATTCGTGTATGTCCAATGTGGAGACGAGTTAAGATGACATCTAGCCTGCAATAGGGATGAGACGACCAGTGTGCGAGAGTTGGGCGAATAGAACGAAGATTGGTTCGCATCAATAAGCAGTTAAAATCAAAACATTATGTATTCAAATAAAAGGTACACAAAACACCTGGTAAAGCTAAAACGTAAAGACTAAAAAGGTAGGAAGTAAAATCCAAAAGGTGTTTAAAATAGAGAAGAAGTGAAACAAACGCATCTGGATGGGGGCTCCCATCCAGATACCAGTCAGACAGAAATGGACACTTTACACTGAATAAAAAATATTGATACGTCTAAGAAAAGCAAATAGATTCTGATGTGGGGTTTCACCCAAAATATTGTCAAGTTTAGGATGGGAACAGTTAAAAAATATTTGGTAAAAACTTTTAAAAGCAGTGCACGAGGTTAAAAGATGGCTAATGGTGAGTTGAATTTGGCAGCGAGGGCACTCCGGAGCAGGGTCGCCCAGGAGTAGGTGCTTATGAGTAAGCCGCGTATGACCAATGCGGAGACGTGTTAAGATGACATCTAGCCTGCGATAGGGATGAGATGACCAGTGTGCGAGAGTTGGGCGAATAGAACGAAGTTTGTTCCCCGTTTCATTGTCCCATTTATCGACCCATATGCCTTTTACAATGCTGGAGATACTGGACTTTATGTCGCTGTAGGATGGATTGCCGGTGTACGGGAGGGTCGCATGCTTCGCCAGTGTGTCCGCTTTCTCATTCCCCGGGATCCTGATGTGACTGGGGACCCAAAAGAGGAGAACACTGTAACCTCGGTTTATAAGTTGATCATACTGGTGTGAAACTTTGTGCATATAGTTATGTGTTAGTGTTCTGGAAAATCTGAAATCTAGCTCCCTAAGTGAGTCAAGAGAAGATGATAAAATTCTTTGTGTTCGTTCTCGAGATATACAGAAGACTTTCATATATGGCAAGTAATTCGGCAGTAAAGATGAAGCAAAATTGAGGTAGAGTATAGCTACAGGTATGATTATGAGCCACGAAGGCAAAACTGACGTGATTTCCGCTTTTGGATCCATCAGTGTATAGTTTTTCATATTGTTTATATTTGTTGTTGTGGTCAGAGAACAACTGTTGGTAGATTTTAGGATAAGTATCCTGTTTTGCAAAGCCTTTGAAAGGTTGTAGATACGATTTCTGCAATATATTCCATGGTGGGATATCATGAAAAGAGCAGGTAGTGACATTTACATCTTCCAATTATGTACCGACAAGACTCCTACGAATCCTTAGTCCAAAGGGAGGAGTACAGATGGGATGATTCCAGTGGTGGGAAAAACTACTTTTTTTTTGTAGCGAACTACAACTACTGCTACTTTTCGAAAAATGTAGCGAACTACAACTACTGCTACTTTTCGAAAAATGTAGCTAACTACAACTACAACTACTTTTTGAAATATGTAGTTAGCTACACTACTTTTGAAATGTAGTCGCTACTTCGCTACTTTTTCGAGACAAATTTTGCTAACAGATTCAGTTTGCATTACATTCATATTTAAGGATATTTATATCCTAATTAGAGAAAACTATTGATATCTTAATTAGAAAAAAACTATTGCACTAATAAACAACTACCAGGGGAGTGTTTTAGGAGGGCGGCGGGCCCCCTCAAGAAATGTTAAGCAATTATTAAAAAGGAGGTATTTTGAAACATTTCTTTTAACTTTAGAACAATAAAGTTTAAAATACCGAATCGTCCCCCTCCCCTCGAAATGGAAACCTATATATACGCTACTGACAACTACTGCTAATTATTGAAGTATTGTTGAAACTAATTCAGTTTTAATACCTCTATGATAAAAATAAATTGAGAAACTGAGCTCTGAAAGCATGAGAAAAATCATGAGAACCAGAAAAGTTAAAAATAAATAAATAAATAAATAAATAAAAAATAATTGGATTTTTTACGGGTATATCGGTAATTAATACCCATAAATTTTCATTTTTTAGTTTAAATATTACGCATTTTAATACAAAGTTATGTCTATAACCCTCCCCTCCCCCCTCCTTGAAGGAAGTCTTCATACACTACTGGTGGGACTAGTTGTATAAAGAAACAATTCAATAATTGAGGTTGTTATTGTGTCAAGAAGGAAGATCACGTAACGGCTTGCCAAATTAATTTAGTTCCTATGTTTTGGTAAGAGCACAACGTTGTACTTGTATATTTAAATTAACGACATTTCATATTAAAAGCCAATGATTTATTTATTTGCGAAGGGAGGACAGCTTATGCCACTAAATGTGTCGTTTAGAGCTACGTATGTAATAATTTTTCCATACAAAATATATATTCTCGGGCTAAGACAGCCTTACTATTTTTTGACGTATATTGATAGTTGAATGTTTGAAGAAATTGACATAGCAAAACTTTTTTTAAAATTAACACATATTTTAACTAATCTAAATATTTCATTAACAAATAAAGAATATCTGTTTTTTTTTTTTTCTTTGAGATATGAAGGATATTTGAAAAACATGTTTTGGCTCCCTCCTCTCCCCGATAAGGGCGACAAAAAAATCCTAACATTTTTTAGACGTTCTTGTTTATTACATTTTAAAGCAAAATAAAAATAAAAATCTTCATTTGTTTTTCTTTGTTTTTACAACTTACTATCCCCTCCCCTTCCTAAAATTTCTTTTTAGATATTCTTTTTTGTTGTATTTTAAAATAAAAATCATATGGATGTTCTTTTTTTAATACAAAGGATATGTTAAATATATATGTAAAAAACATTTTGCCCCCCCCCCCCAAAGAAAATAAAGCAAAAAATCTTAATATCTGTTTTTTTTTTTCCTGTAAGATATGAAGGATATGTGAAAAACTCATTTTGACCCCATCCCCTCAAGATAAATTTCGAAGAATCACCCAATTTTTTTTTCCGCTTTTCCTGTTTTTTTTTATATTTTCAAACAAAAATCCTGTGAATGTCTGTTTTTTTAATTTGAGATATGAAATCAATATTAAAAATTTGTGAAATACCCGTTTTGCCCCCTGTCCCCCTTTGGGAAAAGGCGATTTTCAAAAAATCATTAAATTTGTATTTAGATAATCTGGTTACTTATATTTTAAAACAAAACTCGTATTCTTATTTGTTGCTGTTTTCTTTGAGATCGTAAAATACTATAACTATTACAAAAATAAACTTTCACTTTCATCGAGATTTGGGGGGGGGGGGGAATCACGCATAAAACTAATTTTTGTAATATCTTACAGACTGTTCAATTATTTTTGGTTTTATATTACTTTTAAGAAAGAGAAAAAAATATACACATAAGTTAAACATACCTTCGGTTCTTTGATTTAGGCCCATTTTGTTAATTGTACTCATTAAATAAAATTTAAACATAAAATTAAACATACATAGAATATAGAAACTTAAACACTATTCACAAAATTATATATTTACAAGTCACATTAACCTAGTTAAAATGAAAATTTGAACGCAACGTAACTCCCCCCAAAAAAAGACAACAATAAATGGGTGAGCAGTTCACGTTTGAGAACGAATTTAGAAATTGCTGATTCATTATAGGTTCAGGTTCAAGGGGTATAATTGGAGTTTTTCTTCCTTTTCATTACTTTCTCATTAATTTTCTGGGCTGGTGTAAACCAGGAAGTTGTAAAACAAAGCTGTATTGCCCCCTGCAAGTCCTTCCCACAGAATTCAAGAATCCCCTCGCACACAATTCCTTTGAATTCTGTGAGAGGGGATTGGGGGGGGGGCGCTCGCTAATTGCGAGGACTGACTATATATCATTCCAGCTTTGGAAGGATATCGAGTTCACGGAATGCTGGACACTCAACAGTGGGCAAGTGGACACTACACTGTATTTAGGGGCGCGAAAAAAGAAGAAAAAAGAAAATTAATGTTGTCACAAAAGCATGCTATTTAAAGATATGTAAAATTACTTTCCAAAAGCAAAAAATGCTCACTTTTATGCACAGAAATAGATATTTCAAAAACTCAAACCTTACATACAATATTTTTCAAAATAAATCAATTTTTATGGTCTAAACTTGATTCATCTGGGAAGTGCACATGCCCCCTCTTGATCCGCCAACTGGCCTTCGCTTAATATGAAGTTAAATGCAGCTACTTTTTCTTTTACACTCTCAGTCAGACTAGAGACATCAATGCAAATGCAAGTGTTCTGATTCTGATTTCTCTCTGGCGTTCCCCCAGATTATCACACTGACAAGGGGGGGGGGGGGACAGATAGCCTGCATCCCCAAATATCCCAATAATATAGATTAAAAATTCATATATACTGAAATAATGATAATAATCAAAATGAAACAATTTCCTCTGTAACAGTTATTGTTGTATTGTTGTCCATCACTAGATGAACTGGGAGAAATTTTTTGGATGGTGAACACGATTTGATCAAAGTACAGTAAATTGAAATGCCATTTTTTACCCTGAGTACCAGTGCCTTGTGTTTTATGTTTTAAAGAAGAAAATTTTTTGTCAGTCCAGGAAAATTTTCTAGCATGCTAAACTTGAGAGCCTTGTAGAAATAAACCTCCCAGACAGTGCCGGATTTAGAGGTGTGGACGCCCTGGGGCAACAAAGGAGTGGTGGCCCCTAATTATTTCTCAAACAAGTTAAGAATTATTTGAAGACAAGTGTGGCGAAGTGGGTTCGCCGTTAACTCATAGCCTAGAAGTCTGGGATTGGATTTCCGAGTTCGATATTCGTTAGGAAATTTTATGTAAAGATGTCTATTGTGGGGACCTCCGCTCTTGTGGAGGACCTGGAGCTGCAGCTCCGGTTGCCCTCCCCTAAATCCGGCCCTCATCCCATACTTAATGTCCTTAATGTTAATAATACAAATGGATAAAATATTAAAATAAAAATTATTCTTGGTTATATAATCTTACTCAAGTATATGTACGTAATTTTTTAAAATTCAATGTTGGGAGTTCTGAAAATGTTTTCTGTTGCAAAAACGCAATAGTGGTCAAAAATATGCTGACCCTGATCATACTTAGATGGGGCCCCGGGGCAAGAGGTTATTTTGGCCCTCTGTACTATTACAGGCATTTAACTTATTTTTGATTGTTTTCTATTTTCCCAGCATAAAAATAAAACATTTTTAAATAATTTTATAATTGAATTAAAAATTACCCATGTATTTATAGTCATTTAGAACAAGACTATGCATTTAAAATTGATTTTTAACATTTCTTTAAATTCATTTATATTATTAGCGTATGTGTGCGCCAAGTTCCGCCTGCCAGAAAATTTTCTTTTCTTCATCATAATATATATATATTAAAAAAAACCCTAACTAATGGATATTTTATGATAAGTACATATGGCCTTTAATTTCTATTTTATTAATCTAGTCTTAGAAACCATTATCATTGAGTTAGAAGAACGGAAAATATATGTCTCGAAGCCTTTTTATTGTTACACAATTATGATATAGATATCATAAAGGAAATTTAGCTTAACAAAAATTATTATTGCAGCATATATAAATTTAATATACAATAAATCCAGAGATTTGCGAGGCCTCTATTTTTCAGGGGCTCCGGGCTATTGCCCGCGCGTCCGTGTGATAATGAGACTCTGAAAATCTGTTAAAATGCTTAGTATGGTATAGTAAAGGGGGCGCCGAAGCAGTGGCGCAACCAAGATTTTAGTTTAGGAGGGGCTAAGACTACAAATATTGATTAACTTGGTTATAGTGACCTCGATTATAGTAATAATTCCCTTATAATGTCAAAATATTCTATATCACACACCCATAGAACACAAGGCCACTATCAGCATAACTCGTTATAGAGTCATAAATCAATACCCGCCTTTTCAGTGACGTTGTAATAGAGTTTAACTGTATTTCATACACTGACTGTAAGTATTTACTTAAAAACCAACGTCTGTTTTTTTTTTTTTCTTTGGTAAAAAAATATTTTAGAAATCATTAAGATAATTTTTAATAATAAAATGTTTTAATTCATTAATGACATTTTTCAATTTTTAAAGGTTTTCAGATCTAACTCTCCAGTTTTAGGGGAGCTTTATCCCCCATAGCCCTTCCATGGGTGCGCCTTTGCCTACAAGTAACCCAGTACCCCGAGGCCCCATCTAATATGATCAGCTTTGGATTCTCTTTCCTTCTTTTTTTGTCCTCTTTATAGCAGATTGGTGAGTCTACAAATAATACTGAGAACGATAAAAAGAAAAAAGATGTACAAGGTCAGGCTTCAGGCAGGAAACTCCCCCCCTCCCCTCACTCGTGTTCATGTGGTGTGTGCCCCCATAGAATGCCGGGGGGCACGGGGCACAGATAGATACACTGGGAGGGGCGGGGGAGGGATTCGATATTCTTTCAAGCATCAATTCCAGTTCTATGCTTGGTGTCATAAGAAAGAGAATTTGCACCACGATATCAATCACCGGAAATGATGACTTGGCAAAAGTAGCTTCCAAAACGCGATACAAACTACTAATTTTTTGTAGCGTGCTACACTACAAACTACTAAAAAAAGTATCGACTACTGTAGTTTCGCTACTTGTAGCGTGCTACCCCCCAGCCCTGGATGATTCGCATAAAGGCGGTCAAGATGAGTATCTATAAAAGAGTTCTTTAATGGATGTTAGGGATAAGAAAGAATACGGAAATAAGTATTTAATGATAGCTGATTATGATTGAGGGTGAGAGATGGCTCATGACAGGTAACGTAAAGACTATGTACAGGTGAAGTTCTAAAAGCACCGGAACAAATGCGTAGTGCAGTATGATGCACAGTGTCAAGTTTTTTTAATGTTGATTTGCATGTTGACCCATACGCACAGCATGCATAGTCCAATTTTGAACGGATAAGA
Source organism: Cheiracanthium punctorium (assembly GCA_038373885.1). NCBI lineage: Eukaryota > Metazoa > Arthropoda > Arachnida > Araneae > Cheiracanthiidae > Cheiracanthium > Cheiracanthium punctorium. The sequence continues at coordinate 25,133 of JAWZYV010013669.1, read as the reverse complement.
GCGCGGTAGACCCGCAGGAGAGCATCACGGTCTGCCCCTCAAGAGGTGTTGGTTAAAACCATTAAAATGTTAAGTTTTTTCTCACTTTTGCTGCGAATATCAGAAATATGTTTGGCAAACGTAAGTTTTTTGTCAAATGTTACCCCTAAAAATTTTACAGAATCCTTCAGAACAATATTAGTATGACCCAGGTAAAGTTCTGGATCCGGATGTATCCCACGCTTCTGGCAAAAATGGGTACAGGCAGTTTTTTCGGCAGATATGGTAAAGCCATTTGTGTTACACCATTTTAGGATCCGGTTAACCGAATTTTGAAGCTGCCGTTCAATGAGGCGCATATCTTTACCCTGGCAGGAGATTTGAAGATCATCTACATATAGGCTACCATTGACAGTTGGAGGCAATTGGTTAAGAATATTATTGATTTTTATAAAGAAGAGGGTAACGCTAAGGACGGAGCCCAGGGGAACACCCTCTTCTTGTGTGAAGTTACCTGACAGAGTGCCTGTCTGATAATATCCCTGAGGTCTTGAGGGATACCATATCTCCACGTTCGGTCGTATGCCTTTTCGATGTCGAAGAACACCGATACTAAGTGATTCTTCCTAAGGAAGGCATTTCGAATTTGCGTCTCTAAATTTAAAATATTGTCAATAGTGGATCTGCCTTTGCGGAAGCCACTCTGAAAGGCATGTATATGGTCCCCAGTTTCTAGAATGTAGACAAGGCGGGTATTAACCATTTTTTCCATTAATTTACACAGACAACTAGTAAGGGCTATGGGATGGAGGTTAATACGGTTAGAGGTATTTTTCCCAGGTTTTGGGAAGGGAATAACTATTGCATTGCTCCAGGCAGAGGGAAAGGTTTGTTCGTTCCAGATTCTATTCTATAATTGTAAGAGGTGAAGTAGGGAGTCATGGGACCAAATCCCATCCATTGCTTCCAGTGTCAAAGGTTCGGTCATACTAAAATCTCCTGTCGTGGATCATACTCTTGTGCCCGCTGTGGTGCCTCCGGCCACGACAGTGAAACCTATTCAGCACCTGCAAAATGTGTAAACTGCACACAGGAACATCCATCATACTCAAAGTCCTGCCCAAAATGGGCATTTGAAAAAGAAATTCAATCCCTGCGCGCCTCTCAAAGACTCTCTCATTCTGATGCCCGTAAAATAATAGAAGCTCGCACACCAAAATCTGGCCTATCCTATGCTGCTGCAGTAAAATCTACTAACTCAATAGCTACACAGACCGATCCACCAACCAATACTTCCACCACCAACACCTCAATGAGTAAACAAACAGCACCTACACCAAATACATCTTGCTCCTTATCCCAGAAAAATCCTCCAAAGAAAAAGGTACCAAGCAATAGCTACACTCAAGTTAGACCTCTGCTCACTAAAACAGCTTCCTACAAATCAAAATACAATAAATCTAGCATGAAAAAAGTACCTCCACAACCACAAATTGATGACACTATTTTAAACCTAGCCCCATCAGAATCCGAAATAAGCGATGAAGAATCAATGGAACACGAAGAAATCAAACCTCCAGATATTCCCGCAGGGATTCCAACTAAGGAGATGCAGGATGGCCATATCACTTAATTATGGCATTGTTGCTCTCTTGGAACTGCCACGGTTTCCTAAATAAAGTTGACGACCTCAAAACTTTAATTTACGATCATAATCCAGCTTGCTTTGCCCTTCAGGAAACTTTTCTCAAAATCAATAGACATACTAAAATCCATAATTACACCATCTTTCGCAAGGACTATGAGCTCAAAGATAGGGCCACAGGGGGAGTTGCCCTATTAATTAACAATAGTTATCCTCACACTATGGTCAATCTTAACACAAATCTCCAAGCAGTTGCCACTCAAATTCAATTAAAACAACTCACAACTGTCTGCAGTATATACCTCCCTCCTAGTGAAGCCATAAGCCAAACATCCCTCAATAGTCTCATTCAGCAACTTCCTCCTCCTTTCATCCTCCTTGGTGACATGAATGCTCATAGTCCCTTGTGGGGTAGCAAGGACACCAACAATAGAGGCCTTCAAATCGAACAACTTCTCACTGACTTCTCCCTTTGCTGCATGAATAATGGTGACAATACTTACTTTCACTATCCAACTAAAACTTTCTATGCAATAGACCTTGCCATTTCTTCTCCATCACTTCTCCGAACATATAATTTTTCTGTATCCAGTGATCTCCACAACAGTGATCATTTCCCGATTCTTCTGTCATCTCTGTACCACAATCCCCAACATACTTCAGTACCTAGATACATTAATGATAAGGCAGATTGGTTCACCTTCACTTCCCTGTCTGCCATCACCTCTGATGTTGTTGAAGGCCCCATAGACGAGGTCGTACAAAACATTACTTCAATTATCATCCAAGCAGCTGATGCTAGCATTCCTAAATCAGGCATCAGACCTCGACGCAATAAGAAACCGTGGTGGAATGAAAAATGCACCCTTGCTAAAAAGAAGCAGCAGAAAGCCTGGAGCATTTTTCGGCGGTACCCAACCACCGAAAACCTCCTTGTTTTTAAGAAAGCAAAAGCCTACGCAAGAAAAATAAGGCGGCAGAGTCAAAGACAATCCTGGATGCAATATGTCTCCAGCATAACAACCTCAACTTCTAGTAAGGAGCTATGGACGAAAACTAAAAGAGCCATGGGAATCTATAATAACTCTTCAATATCCTGTCTGTCCATTAATAACAACATAATATCTGATACAAAAGAAATAGTAAATATTATCGGTCATACTCTTGCCTCTATCTCTAGCAGTACCTCCTTCTCAAACCCCTTTCTTTCATATAAACACAGATCTGAACGGCAAAAAATAAACTTCAAAACCTCCTCACACCTCTCCTATAATAGTGATTTTACCTTCAATGAAATCACCAAATACCTAAGGGAGTCTTCAAACACCTCTCCTGGTCCTGATGGTATAACTTATGAAATGCTGAAGCACTTATCCCATGACTCCCTACTTCACCTCTTACAATTATATAATAGAATCTGGAACGAACAAACCTTTCCCTCTGCCTGGAGCAATGCAATAGCTATTCCCTTCCCAAAACCTGGGAAAGATACCTCTAACCCTACTAACTACCGTCCCATAGCCCTTACTAGTTGTCTCTGTAAATTAATGGAAAAAAATGGTTAATACCCGCCTTGTTTACATTCTAGAAACTGGGGACCATATACATCTCCTTCAGAGTGGCTTCCGCAAAGGCAGGTCCACTAATGACAATATTTTAAACTTAGAGACGCAAATTCGTAATGCCTTCCTTAGGAAGAATCACTTCGTATCAGTGTTCTTCGACATCAAAAAAGCATATGACCGAACGTGGAGATACGGTATCCTTCAAGACCTCTATAATATAGGCCTTCGAGGCAACCTACCAATTTTCATAAAAAACTTTTTATCACTCAGAAACTTCCGAGTCCGGGTCAACAACATTCTGTCTGATAATTTCACACAAGAAGAGGGTGTTCCACAGGGCTCCGTCCTTAGCGTCACCCTCTTCTCTATAAAAATCAATAATATTCTTAACCAATTGCCTCCAACCGTCAATGGTAGCCTATATGTAGATGATCTTCAAATCTCCTGCCAGGGTAAAGATATGCGCCTCATCGAACGACAGCTTCAAAATTCGATTAACCGGATCCTAAAATGGTGTAACACAAATGGCTTTACCATATCTGCTGAAAAAACGATCTGTACCCATTTTTGCCGGAAGCGTGGGATACATCCGGATCCAGAACTTTACCTGGGTCACAGTAATATCGTTCTCAAGGATTCTGTTAAATTTTTAGGAATAGCTCTTGACAGAAAACTTACTTTTGCCAAACATGTTTCTGACATCCGCTGTAAATGCGAGAAAAAACTTAACTTGTTAAAGGTTTTAACTAATACCTCTTGGGGAGCAGACCGCAATGCTCTGTTGCGTATCTACCGTGCCGTCATCCGTTCCAAAATGGACTACGCATGCTGTGTTTATGGATCGGCTTTTCGATCAACATTAAAAAAACTTGACACGGTGCATCATACTGCACTACGCATTTGCTCGGGTGCTTTTAGAACTTCACCTGTACATAGTCTTTACGTCACTTGCCATGAGCCATCTCTCACCCTCACCCGTCATCAGCTATCATTAAATACTTATTTCCGTATTCTTTCTCATCCCTCACATCCATTAAAGAACTCTTTCATAGATACTCATCTAGACCGCTTTTATGCGAATCGTCCCATAAGTACTCCTCCCTTTGGACTAAGGATTCGTAGGTGTCTTGTTGGTACCCAACTGGAGGATGTAAATGTCTCTACATGCTCTTTTCATGATATCCCACCATGGAATATATTGCAGATACCCTACCTACAACCCTTCAAAGGCTTTGCAAAACAGGATACTGATCCTAAAATCTACCAACAGTTGTTCTCTGACCACAACAACAAATATGAACAATATGAAAAACTATACACTGATGGATCCAAAAGCGGAAATCACGTCGGTTTTGCCTTCGTGGCTCATAATCATACCTGTAGCTTTACTCTACCTCAATTTTGCTCCATCTTTACTGCCGAATTACTTGCCATATATGAAAGCCTCCTGTATATCTCCAGAATGGATACAAAGAACTTTATCATGTACTCAGACTCTCTTAGTGTCCTTGAAAATCTGAAATCCGGCTCCTTAACACATTCCTATGTCATCAGAGTTTTACAGAAGTACGAACAACTCGTAAACCGTGGGTACAACATCCTCCTCTGTTGGGTACCCAGCCATATGGGGATCGCTGGAAACGAGAAGGCAGACACACTAGCCAAGACATGCGACCCTCCCGTACACAGGCAATCTATCCTACGGTGACATAAAGTCTAGCATCTCCAGCATAGTAAAAGGCATATGGGTTAGTAATTGGGACAATGAAACGGGAAACAAACTGCATTCTGTCCACCCAGCTCTCACACATAGGTCGTCTCATCCCTACCGCAGACTAGATGTCATCTTAACACGGCTCCGCATTGGTCATACACGGCTCACTCATACGCACCTACTCCTGGGCGATCCTGCTCCGGAATGTCCTCACTGTCATACTCACCTCACCATTCGTCATCTTTTAACCTCGTGCACTGCTTTTAATAATTTTTACCAAATACTTTTTAACAGTTGTCATCCCAAACTTGACGAAATTTTGGGTGAAACCCCACATCGGAATCTGTTCGCCTTTCTTAGACGGACCAATATTTTTCATTCTGTGTGAAGTGTCCAACTCTGTCGGACTGGCATCTGGATGGGAGCCCCATCCAGATGTCTATTTTCCACTTTTTACCTACTTTGAACAACACCTTTTGGTTTTTACTTTTCACGTTTTTAACCTTTACAGTTTAGCTTTTACTAAGTTTTTATGGTACCTTTTACCTGACTGCCTAATTATATGGCTCTAACCTTTTGTCTGGCGCAGTATGTCCTTTCTGGACCTTGTGCCACTAAAGACCAACTAACCAACCAACCATCTCCTATGTTGGGTCCCCAGTCACATCGGGATCCCGGGTAATGAGAAAGCGGACACACTGGCAAAGCATGCGACCCTCCCGTACACCGGCAATCCATCCTACAGCGACATAAAGTCCAGTATCTCCAGCATTGTAAAAGGCATATGGGTCGATAAATGGGAAAATGAAACGGGGAACAAACTTTGTTCTATTCGCCCAACTCTCGCACACTGGTCATCTCATCCCTATCGCATGCTAGATGTCATCTTAACATGTCATACGCGGCTTACTCATAAGCACTTACTCCTGGGCGACCCTGAGTTTTTACCAAATATTTTTTAACTATTCCCATCCTAAACTTGACGATATTTTGGGTGAAAACCCACATCAGAATCTATTTGCTTTTCTTAGACGTATCAATATTTTTTATTCAGTGTTAAGTGTCCATTTCTGTCTGACTGGTATCTGGATGGGAGCCCATCCAGATGCATTTGTTTCACTTCTTCTCTATTTTAAACACCTTTTGAATTTTACTTCCCACCATTTTAGTCTTTACGTTTCAGCTTTACTAGGTGTTTTTGGTACCTTTTATTTGAATACATAATGATTTGATTTTAACTGCTTGTCTGGCGCAGCATGTCTTTTCTGGACCTTGTGAAAATAAACATCAACGAACCAACCAACCCATGGCTCTTTTAGTTTTCATCCATAGCTCCTTACTAGAAGTTAAGGTTTTTATGCTGGAGACATATTGCATCCAGGATTGTCTTTGACTCTGCTGCCTTATTTTTCTTGCATAGGCTTTTGCTTTCTTAAAAAGGAGGTTTTTGTTGTAGGGTACTGCCGGAAAATGCTCCAGGCTTTCTTCTTCTGCTTTATTGCTATAGGGCAGGTTTCATTCCACCACATTTTTTGATTTTTCGTAGAGAGTTCCTACACTTTGGAATTGCTGCATCAGCAGCTTTAATAATGATACTGGTAATTTTTTTCACAACTTTGCCAATAGTGCCTTCAATGTCTTCAGATGATATAACAGACAGCTTGGAGAAGGTTTCCCAATCTGCTTTACCGTGTATGTATCGGGGAATGGAAAAGTTACAGCTAGGGATTTGATATGTAGGTGAAAGTATTATCGGAAAATGATCACTATTGTGTAGGTCACCAGATACAGAGAAGTTGTACAGTGGCAGAATGGAGGGAGAGCATATTGCAATATCTATGGCATGGAAGGATTTATTTGGATAGTGGAAGTAAGTGTTGTCGCCATTATTCATAATGCATAAGGAAGAGTCTGTGATTAGTTGCTCAATTTGTTGTCCTCTATTGTTAGTACCAGTACTGCCTCACAATGGACTGTGGGCATTCATGTCCCCTAGGATTATGAAAGTGGGAGGAAGTTGCTGGACCAAGTTATTGAGCTGAGTTTGGGTAATTGTTTCGTTTGGTGGAAGATAAATATTGCAGATTTTAGTAAGGTATTTGAGGTAGATTCTAATGGCGACAGCCTGCATATTTGTACTGAGATTGAGTATATGATGAGGATATTGATTATTTATTAAAAGGGCAACACCACCGGAAGCCCTTTCCCAATCTCATAGTCTTTTCTCAGGATGTTATAATTGTGAATGCGCGTTTGTTTATTAGTTTTAAAATATGTTTCCTGAAGGGCTAAACAAGCAGGATTATGATCATAGATGAGAGTTTTGAGCTCATCAATGTTATTTGAAAAACCGTGGCAGTTCCATGAAAGCAGCAGAGCCATCATGAAGTGATGTTAGGAATGATTGCTACCTTGCTCTGATTGGTTGGTTGGTTGGTGTTTATTGGCACAAGGTCCAAAAAGGACATGCTGCGCCAGACAAGAAGTTAAAATCATATCATGATGTATTCAGATAAAAGGTACCACTAAATCTAGTAAAATCTAATTGTAAAGACTAAAAAGGTAAAAGGTAAAATTCAAAAAGTGTTAAAAGCAGATAAAAAGTGAAACAAAAACATCTGGATGGGGGTTCCATCCAGATACAATTCAGACAAGTGCAGACACATCACACCGAGAAAAGAATGTTAGCCCGTTGAAGGAATAAAAACAGGTGATGGTGAGGGGTTTCACCCAAAAGGTCGTCAAGTCTGTGATGAGAACAATTAAAATAATTTAGGTAAAAGGTTTTAAAAGCAGAGCAAGAGGTTAAAAGATAATGTATAGTAAGATGAGTATGACAATGAGGGCATTCTTGAGCAAATTCACCCAATAGAAGGTACTTATGGGTAAGTCTTGTATGGCCAATGCGAAGACGAGTCAGAATAACATCGTGCTTGCGGTATGGTTGAGTGGACCAGTGGGTAAGGGCCGGCCGGATAGAGTGAAGTTTGTTTAGGGTTTCTCCTTCCCATGTATGATTCCAAGTTCCTTTTGTTAGGGAAGAGATGCCAGATTTTATATCAGTATAAGGTAGATCTCAATTATATGGGACAGTAGAATGCCTGGCCAAAGAATCAGCTTTCTCGTTTCCAAGAATCCCAGTATGGCTAGGTACCCAGCAGTAGAGGATGTTCTATCCACGGTTCATGAGTCTCTTGTGCATGTGTAGGACTTTTAAAATATAACTATGAGTGAGGGTGCCGGATTTCAGATTCTCTAATACACTTAATGAGTCAGAGTAGATGATGAAATGTTTGGTATTTGTTCTCGAGATGTAAAGAAGGCTTTCATAAATAGCTATTAATTCGGCTGTAAATATAGAGCAAAATGAAGGTAGGGTGTAGTTTTAAGAATGATTTCGATGTACATACGCAAAGCCAACGTGATTAAGAGATTTTGAGCCGTCAGTATATAGTTCGTCGAAGTTTCTATAGTTGCTTTTATGGTCTAGAAATAACTGTTGGTATATTATGGGGTCAGTGTTTGGTTTTGTGAAGCCTTCGAATGGTTGTAGGTAGGAAATCTGCAATTTAGTCCATGGTGGCACTTCATGAAATGAACAAGTAGATGCATTAACATCCTCCAATTGGGTACCGACTACACTCCTACGGATTCTAAGTCCGAAGGAGGGAGTGCAGAATGGTTGGTTGGTTGGTTTTTTTGGCACAAGGTCCAAAAGGTGACTATGCGCAGAAATGCTTAAGCCTATACAGAAGCGCGACGTAAGGGTGTCATGAAACTTTAGCAGCAAAGACGTGAACGGTGTAGTGGCGATAGTCAATTTTCTGAGAAGACGGCTGCCACGTATCCGTGTTTTTAAATGGAACGTTTTGTATATTGAATAAAAGATGGCGCTACTTTCCAATAACGGTCTTTAACGGTTTTCCAAGCACTGACCTTCAGAAATACTTTGTTTTCTTGTTTTGGTTTGGGAGAAGGCAGTGAACAAGTTTTTTCGGTAATGTAAACAAATGCACGTGCAGTGGATTGCTGTGCGTTAGACTCCACTCTCTTGTTGTAATCGGCGGCTTGTGTTCAGGATTACTTGTTATGTTATTTTGTCAGAGGGATGGGGGAATGATCTGTTCTATAATAGTATTTTCATAGGGTTTGGTGTTAAAAAGTTAGAGTTAAGCGAGGTGAAAGGATTATCTGCATTCCGCTTATCTGGGAGGCATTTTCCTAAATTATGTTCTAATATGGGAAGAAAGACAAACGAAGGAGGTGCGTTGTTTGTTCTCAAACAACGACAAGAGAAAAGGAAACGTGTGGAGAGTTATTATGAATGTAGAGAATGCGATGTTGGATTATGCATTGATCCTTGCTTTGAAGTATATCACACACAAAAATGCTTTTGAAATAATATGTAAATATCCCATTGTTTTCAATTGTATATATATGGTCTTTCTGAATCTTATTTGAAATTATTAGGTTTTATTACGTTTGAAAAATAAAAGTTCAAGTAAATTTCTAAGGTATGATTATGTGCCACGAAGGCTAAAAAGTGATTTCCATTTTGGATCCAGGTCAGTGTAATTGTTTTTCATATTGTTCATATTCTTGTTGTGATCAAGAATAACTGTGGTAGTTATCAGGATCAAATCCTGTTTTGCAATGCCTTTGAAAGGTTGTAGTAAGGTATCTGCAGTATATTCCAGTGGTGGATATCAGCAAAGGGCATGTAGAGACTTTACATCGTCAGATTAGGGTACCGACAAAACTCCTACGAATCCTCAGGGCCATAGGCAGGAGTATATATGGTACGATTCACATAAACTCGGTCAAGATGAGTATCTATGAAAGAGCTCTTTAATGGATGTGAGGGATGAGAGAGAATACGAAAGTAAGTATTTAATGATAGATTATGACGTATGAGAGTGAGAGATGGTTCATGACAGGTGACGTAAAGGCTATGTACAGGCGATGTCCTAAAAGCTCCAGAGCATATGCATAGTGCAGTATGATGCACAGTGTCAAGTTTTTTTAGTGCAGATTTAGAAGCCGATCCATAAACGCAGCTTGCATAGTCAATTTTGGAACGGATGACAGCACGGTAGATGCGCAAGAGAGCATCACGGTCTGCCCCGCAAGAGGTATGGTTAAACCTTAAATGTTAGTTTTTTCTCGCATTTATTGCGGATGTCTGAGATATGTTTAGCAAATGTAAGTTTCTTGTCAAAATTTAAACCTAAAAATTTGATAGAATCCTTGACAGCAATATTAGTATAGTCCAGATAAAGTTCCGGATCAGGGTGGATCCCGCGCTTCCGGCAAAAATGGGTACAAACTGTTTTCTCTGCTGATATTTTAAGCCCGTTTCTGTCACACCACTTTAAGATGCGGTTGATGGCATTCTGAAGCTGGCGTTCTATCAGGCGCATGTCCTTTCCCTGACAGGAGATTTGCAGGTCATCGACATAAAGACTACCGTAGACAGTCGAGGGCAGTTGTTTCAGGATGTTGTTAATTTTTATTGAGAAAGGGGTGACACTAAGAACGGAGCCTTGTGGAACACCCTCCTCTTGAACAATGTTATTAGATAGCATGCCATTAATCCGGACGCGGAAATTACGGAGTGATCAGAAAGTTTTTTATAAAAGTGGGTAAGTTGCCTCGAAGTCCTATATTATGAAGATCCAAGAGGATACCGTACCTCCACGTTCGGTCATATGCCTTTTCAATATCAAAATACACAGAGACTAAGTGGTTCTGCCGTAAGAAGGCATTACGAATTTGGGTCTCTAATTTTAATATGTTATCTATGGTGGATCTACCCTTCCGGAAGCCACTCTGGAAGGGATGTATATGGTTCCCTGTTTCTAAAATGTAGACAAGAAGGGTATTGATAATTTTCTCCATTAATTTACATAGGCAACTAGTAAGGGCTATGGGTCGGTAGTTATTAGAGTTAGATGTATCTTTTCCTGGTTTAGGAAAGGGAATAACTATTGCATTTCTCCAAGAGATGGGAAAGGTTTGTTCGTTCCATATTCTATTGTACAATTTCAAAAGGTTGAGTAAAGATGCATGGGATAGGCGTTTCAGCATTTCATAAGTAATACCATCGGGACCTGGGGATGTGTTTGAGGACTGTTTTAAGTGTTTGGTGAGTTCATGGATGGTAAGGTCGCTATTGTACGTGAAGTGTGAGGAGGTTTTGAAATTTATTTTTTGTCGTTCTGCTTGTTTATATGGAAGGAAAGAGTTTGAGTAGGAGGTACTGCATGAGATGGAAGAGAGAGATTCACCAATACTATTTGCGATTTCTTTTGTATCGGATATAATGCTGTTATTTATGGATAGACAGGAAATAGACTGATTAGTATAAATACCCATGGCTCTTTTTGTTTTTGTCCATAGTTCCTTACTAGAAGTAGAGGCTGTAATGCTGGAGATATATTTGATCCAGGATTCTCTTTGACACTGACGCCGGACTCTACGTGCATAAGCTTTAGCTTGCTTAAAGAGGGTGAGGTTTTCGGTGGTGGGGAACCGCCGAAAATTGCTCCAGGCTTTCTGCTGCTTCTTTTTAGCGAGGATGCATTGTTCATTCCACCGCGATTTTTTATTGCGTCGAGGTCTGATGCCTGATTTAGGAATGCTGGCATCAGCGGCTTGGATGATAATTGAAGTAACGTTTTGTACGACCTCGTCTATGGGGCCTTCAACAACATCAGAGTGATGGCAGACAGGGAAGTGTAGGTGAACCAATCTGCCTTATCATGAATGTATCTAGGTACTGAAGTATGTTGGGGATTGTGGTACAGAGGTGACAGAAGAATCGGAAAATGATCACTGTTGTGGCGATCACTGGATACAGAAAAATTATATGTTGGGAGAAGTGATGGAGAACAGATAGCAAGGTCTATTGCATGGAAGGTTTTAGTTGGATAGTGAAGGTAAGTATTGTCACCATTATTCATTCAGCAAAGGGAGAAGTGAGTGAGAATTTGTTCGATTTGGAGGCCTCTATTGTTGGCGTCCTTGCTACCCCACAAGGGACTATGAGCATTCATGTCACCAAGGAGGATGAAAGGAGAAGGAAGTTGCTGAATGAGACTATTGAGGGATGTTTGGCTTATGGCTTCACTAGGAGGGAGGTATATACTGCAGACAGTTGTGAGTTGTTTTAATTGAATACGAGTGGCAACTGCTTGGAGATTTGTGTTAAGATTGACCATAGTGTGAGGATAACTATTGTTAATTAATAGGGCAACTCCACCTGTGGCCCTATCATTGAGCTCATAGTCCTTGCGAAAGATGGTGTAATTATGGATTTTAGTATGTCTATTGGTTTTGAGAAAAGTTTCCTGAAGGGCAAAGCAAGCGGGGTTATGATCATAAATCAGCATTTTGAGGTCATCGTTTTTATTAAGGAAACCGTGGCAGTTTCAAGGACAGCAGCAGAGCCATTATCATATTGTGTTTGGGTTGATGCTCATCTTGCTCTGAACCCCCGTAGGCTTGAGAGGGGTGCTAGGGATGTCGTCATCATCCATGGGAAGATCTGACATTTCAGAGTCAGAGGGGTCCAAATGTAGAATAGTATCGTCTATACCTTGCTCTGAATCCCCGTTGGTTTCAGTGGGGTACTGGGTATGTTGTCATCATCCATAATATTGTCAGAAATGTCAGAGTCAGATGGATCCAAGTTTAATATTGTGTCATCAATGGGTCGTTGTGGAAGGATGCGTTTTAGTCTAGCTTTATTGTATTTTGACCTGTAAGCTGCACTTTTTTTAATTAATGGTTTATTCTGAGTGGAGGTGTTGCTTTGGGGCATTTTCTTGTGTGTGGTTTTTTTAGGAAAAATGAATGAAGTATTTTGAGTAGAATTTGACTTTTTTGCATTTTGAATAGAAGTAGATGGAGAGACAGGTATGGATTTCGTTGTGTCGGTTTGGATAGCAATTGATTTAAGTTGGTTGGTTGGTTAGTTGGTGTTTAATGGCACAAGGTACAGAAAGGACATACTGCACCATACTATGTGTAAATATAGTAAAATAATGTTTTCAAGTAAAAAGTGTTGCATAAAACATGCAAAGCTAAAATCCATGAGGTCTAAAACGATAAAAGCAAACTGTAGAAAGGTAAAAAGTATATAAAAATATGGACATCTGGATGGGGGCTCCCATCCAGATACTAGTCAGAGAAAAGTGTATACTTCACACTGTATACGTCACAGTAAAACAGATTGGTACGTCGTAGAAATGAAAACGAATTACGGTGTGGGATTTCACCCAATATATCGTCAAGTTTGGGATGAGAACAGTTAAAAAGTATTTGGTAAAAATGATTAAAAGCAGTGCATGAGGTTAAAAGATGACGAACAGTGAGGCAAGTATGACAGTGGGAGCACTCTGGAACAGGCTCACCAAACAGTAGATGTTTATAAGTCAATCTGGTATGACCAATCCAGAGGCGTGTCAATATAACAACGTGTTTGCGATAGGGTAATGTGGACTAATGAGTGATAGATGGGTGAATATTGTGAAGTTTATTGTCTGTTTGGTTATTCCAGTCATTCGTCCAGCTGTATTTAATTATATAGAAGACATCAGATTTTATATCACTAATGGGAATTTTACCAGGGTAAGGTACTGTAGCACCCCTAACCAAAAGGTCAGCCTCCTCATTGCCAGCGATTCCAACGTGGCCTGGAATCCAGCAGAAGAGGACTTCAGAACCCCGACTCGTCAGCTGTGCATGCAACTGCAGAATCTTGACAAGGTAGCCATGGGTCATTGTACAGGATTTAAGGCTTTCTAGAACGCTGAGCGAATCTGTATATATAATGGTATGTTTTTTGTTCTTTTTACTGATATAAGAAAGACCATCGTAGATGGCAAGCAGTTCAGCTGTGAATACGGAGCAAAACTTGGGAAGAGTATAACTGCAGGTTTGAGTACGATTTGTATATGCAAAGCCAGTATGACCTTCAAACCTGGAGCCGTCTGTATATAAGTCTTCATAATTTTGGTAAGTGTCCCTATGATGATGGAAGACTCGTTGGTAAATATGGGTGTCAGTATTTTCTCTCTTATATCCTTTAAAGGGCTGCAAAATAACGATGTGATGGGCATTCCAGGGTGGTATCTCATTAGGAGAATGAGAAAAAATGTCGATCTGACTTAGGTGGGTGTCAGCCATGTTCCTACGAGCTCTAAAGACGATTCTGCTGGTTATCTAAAAGCGCAGCCCTCAAAGGGTGTGCGGCATGATAAATGATACGGTAATATGTATTAATGGATAGCCCATGGCAAATGTATGTGAGGGATGGTTCATGACAGGTGATGTACAAACTCTGTATAGGGGAGGTCCTAAAAGCACCTGAACAAATACATAGTGTAGAGTGATGCACCGTGTAAAGTTTTCTTAAAATAGATTTGCTGGCAGACTCATAAGCACAGCATGCATAGTCCATTTTCGAGCGAATGACGGCTCGATAAATGCGTAAAAGGGCATCACGGTCAGCTCCCCAAGAAGTATTTGTAAGGACTTTTAAGATGTTTAAACTCTTTTCACATTTGTTGTGGATGTAAGAAATATGTGTAGCAAAAGTTAGTTTCTTGTCAAAATGGATACCTAAAAATTTAGTAGAGTCTTGAATGACAATTTTTGTGCGACCAAGATGCAGGTCAGGGTCCGGAAGGATCCCTCGTCTTCGACAGAAGTGTACAGAAACAGTTTTTTCGGCAGATATGTTGAATCCATTTGTATTGCACCATTTTAAAATGCGATTAACAGTGTTCTGTAGTTGGCCATCTACATAGTGCATGTCCTTCTCCTGAAAAGAGATCTGGAGGTCATCTACATACAGGCTACCGTGGACTGTTGCAGGGACTTGTTTAAGGATGGCATTTATTTTTATTGAAAAAAGGGTAACACTTAGGATGGAGCCCTGAGGTACGCCTTCCTCCTGTATAAAGTTATTGGATAAAGTGTTGTTTATTCGTACTCTGAAGTTCCGAAGGGATAAAAAGTTCTTGATAAAAATGGGAAGGTTGCCACGTAAACCAAATTTATGTAAGGTAGATTTTTGAGTGAAATTCTGGTACAGGGGGAGAGTATAACTGGAAAATGATCACTATTATGTAAATCACCGGGGACCGAGAAGTCGTACAACGGAAGGATTGATGGGAACAAATAGCAAGGTCTATGGCATGGAAAGATTTTGTAGGAGAGTGGAAGTATGTATTATCACCATTATTCATAACGCATAGGGAAAAATCAGTTAATTGCTCTATTTGTCGGCCTCTATTGTTTGTGTCTTTGCTGCCCCACAAGGGACTATGAGCATTCATATCTCCAAGAAAAATTAGTGGCGGCGGAAGTTGCTGTATGAGGCTATTGAGTGAAATTAGGCTGATGGTTTCATTGGGAGGTAGATAAATACTGCAAACGATGGTGAACTGTTTCAGTTGGATGCTGGTATGTTTAGGGCTTGATAAGGATATTGATTGTTTATTAATAAAGCAACGCCACCTGAAGCCCTTTCCCCAAGCTCATAGTCTTTGCGGAGGATGGTGTATTTCTGGATGGTAGGTTGTTCATTTGATTTGAGATATGTTTCTGGCAGTGCAAAGCAGGCGGGATTGTGGCAATAGATAATTGTTTTAAGGCCGTCAATGTTATTCTGAAAACCTTAGCGCTAATTTATGCAATTTCGAAGCATAGGTACAGCTGGCTCTGACTTGATTACTGTGTTAAATTTCTCTTGAAAACGGTGATGCTTTCAAAAATATATCTTTTCTTAATATGAAACTACATCTCCATGCCAATAGTTCTCAGGCGCGAAGTCAGAGGCAGCTGTGCCAATGCTTTGAAATTGCGTTAAGGACAATGTTTGGGGAGCCCAGGGGGCTTTCAAAAATTTTTAACATTGGATTCACTTTATATGACGATATATAGCTGCACTGTTCAAAAATTTGAATGGAGTTTAATAAAATTTGAATAAATTTGAGTGCCGAATGGAGACGGTTCCGACAAAGTTTGCGAATTATTTTGAGTGTTCCTGTAAATTATGCTGCATGCATGAATTCTAGCCTATGTTAATCAGGAATAGTGTAGCTTTCAGTGATAACATCTTTAGAATCGGTTCAGTAGTTACGGAGATGTCCATATAGGGTCATGTGCTAGAATTCTTTTGAGTGTCCCTGTAAAAGAACTAGTTATGCTGCATGCTGAAAGGTAGCTTATAATACTCAGGAATAGTGTAGCTTCCTATCAGTGAAAAAAAATTTTGAATCGATTCAGTATTTGCAGAGATCTCCTTTCAGCGTAATGTAATTCTTATGAGTACCCCTGTAAAAGAACTATTTGTGATATATGGAGAATATGTTTGTGATATATGCAGAATAGGTTAATATTCAACACTGCTACAGTCGATTAAACTTCTAAAAGTAACGCCGAATTGCCCTCATGCGTGCCAGTGGAATGCCCTTCCTGCACTCCCCCATTCGGACTCCGGATCCGTAGGAGTGTACTTGGTACCCAATTGGAGGATGTTAATGTGTCTACCTGCTCATTTCATGAAGTCCCACCATGGACTAATTGCAGATTTCCACGCTACAACCATTCGAAGGCTTCACAAAATCAAACACTGACCCCATAATATATAAACAGTTATTTTTAGACCATAAAAGGAAATATCAAAACTTCGAAGAACTGTATACTGACGGCTCAAAATCTCTTAATCACGTTGGCTTTGCTTATGTACATCGAAATCATTCTTAAAACTACACCCTACCTTTATTTTGCTCCATATTTACAGCCGAATTAATAGCTATTTATGAAAGCCTTCTTTACATCTCGAGAACAAATACCAAACATTTCATCATCTACTCTGACTCATTAAATGTATTAGAGAATCTGAAATCCGGCGCCCTCACTCATAGTTATATTTTAAAAGTCCTACGCATGCACAAGAGACTCATGAACCGTGGATACAACATCCTCTACTACTGGGTACCTAGCCACATTGGGATTCTTGGAAACGAAAAAGCTGATTCATTGGCCAGGCATTCTACTGTCCCATATAATTGCGATCTACCTTATACGGATATAAAATCTGGCATCTCTTCCCAAACAAAAACCACTTGGAATCATATATGGGACTGTGAAACCCTAAACAAACTTCACTCTATCCGGCCGGCCCTTACCCACCGGTCCACTCAACCATACCGCAAGCACGATGTTATTCTGATTCGTCTTCGCATTGGCCATACAAGGCTTACCCATAAGTACCTTCTATTGGGTGAACCTGCCCCAGAATGCCCTCATTGTCATACTCATCTTAAAATACATCATCTTTTAACCTCTTGCTCTGCTTTTAAAACCTTTTACCTAAATTATTTTAATTGTTCCCATCCCAGACTCGACGACCTTTTGGGTGAAACCCCTCACCATCACTTGTTTTTATTTCTTCAACGGGCTAACATTCTCTTTTCGGTATGAAGTGTCTGCACTTGTCTGAATTGTATCTGGATGGAACCCCCATCCAGATGTTTTTGTTTCACTTTTTATCTGCTTTTAACACCTTTTGAATTTTACCTTTTAAGTCTTTACAATTAGCTTTTACTAGATTTTAGTGGTACCTTGTATCTGGGTAAATCATGATAGGATTTTAACTCCTTGTCTGGCGCAGCATGTCCTTTATGGACCTTGTGCCAATAAACACCAACCAACCAACCAACCAACCTTAACCGGAACTACGAATCACGTGACTTTCGTCGCGTCACCGAAACAACCTATCTCTTCTGACTCAAATCCACCAACATACGTGATGCAGGGTAGGGGTAGAGGGAGGGATAGTATTGGGGATGCTGGTAGCACTAAGCAACGAGGCTAGCTCAGTAAGCAAGGACGCAACCGTGCGTAGTTCAGTTCGGTCGTGCTCCATGGAAAGCAATTACCGATACAGTCTGAAGTGAAGTGAAGATGGTGTCTTGTGCTTTTGCTGTGTTTGTGTAGTCAAGTCGTGGTATGCAGTGTCGCCAGAAGCAAATAAATTACTGTTCTTGCCCCGTGTTATGATATCGCTCGATTTGAACTATGCCTAATAAGAAATATTACCAAAGATTTAAAGAAGCGTACTCTAAAGTATTCAAGTTCATTTTAAAATCGTCAAAAGGTGATGAATATGCCTTTTGTTCAATCTGTTCAGCGGACTTTAAAATTTCCCACAGTGGAAGAGGAGATATTATTGCTCTTTGTAAAACCAAAAAACATGTTGACTAAAAAATTTCGACTGAAGGAAATGTAAGCATCGCACACAGTTTCTTTCCAACAGAAAATATTTGTGTAATACGTGCTGAATGCTTAATGATAGCCTTTATCATAGAGCACAATCTACCTCTGAGTAGTTCAGACCACATGGGCCCTTTACTAATAAAATGTTTCCCAAGAACGAAGTGGTAAAAAAATATGGCTGTGCACAGACTAAAACGGCAGCTATAGTTAAACAGATGGGTGCAGAAGAAGAAACTATTTTTAACTCTAATTAAACATCTGCAGTAAAGTGGTGAAAGAAAAATCGGAAAGTGATCACTGTTGTGTAAGTCACTGGAGACTGAAAAGTTATAAAGTGGGAGGATAGATGGAGAACAAATAGCAAGGTCTATGACATGGAAGGATTTAGTAGGGTAGTGGAAGTAGGTATTATCCCCGTTATTCATAACGCAAAGAGAAAAGTCCGTTAGCAGCTGTTCAATAAGTTGGCCTCTATTGTTTATGTCTGTGCTGCCCCATACGGGGCTATGACCGTTCATGTCCCCCAGGAGGATAAAAGGAGGGTGAAGTTGTTGGATAAGACTATTGAGAGAGGTTTGGCAGATGGTTTCATTCGGGGAAGATAAATACTGCAGATAGTAGTAAGATGTTTGAGATGGATCCGAGCGGCAACAGCCTGTAAAGTTGTATTGAGATTGAGAATATAATACGGATATTGATTATTTATTAAAAGGGCAACTCCACCGGACGCCCTTTCCCCGAGCTCATAGTCTTTTCTAAGGATGGTATAATTAAGAATTTGTGTTTGTTTATTGGTTTTCAGATAAGTTTCCTGAAGGGCAAGACAGGCAGGGTTATCGTCATAAATTAGGGTTTTGAGGTCATCAATTTTATTGTGAAAACCGTGGCAGTTCCAAGAAAGCAGCAGAGCCATGATCAAGTGATGTTAGGGATGATTGAGAGATTGCTTTTAGTCCCCGTAGGTGTAAGTGGGGTACTAGGGATGTCATCATCATCCATGATATTGTCGGAAATGTCAGATTCGCTAGGATCTAAATGCAGTATTGAGTCATCAATGGGCTTTTGTGGAAGGATCTTTTTAAGTCTGGACTTACTGTATTTTGCCTTATAGGCTGCAGTTTTTTTGATTAGAGGTCTATTTTGAGTGGAGTTGTTGCTTTCAGACTTCTTCTTTGATGTGCTTTTTTGTAGAGCTATGGAAGAGTTATTTTGGGTAGAGGTTGAGTGTTTAGTTTTAGTAGTGGAAGTAGGTATAGAGACGGGCACAGATTTTGGTGGCTCAGTTTGTATGGCAATTGATTTAACAGATTTGACTACTGCAGCATAAGACTGACCGGGTTTGGGTGTACGGGAGTTCATTACTTTACAGGCTTCTGGATATGACAGTCCTTGTGTGGCACGCAAGGACTGGATTTCTTTTTCATACGACCATTTCGGGCATGAGCAGGAATATAAAGGATGATCTTGTTTGCAGTTCACACATTTGGGTGGATTAGAGCAGGTGTCACTGTCGTGGCCGGAGATCCCACAACGAGCACAGGTTGGAGAACCACGACAGGATGGTTTGGTATGGCCGAACTTTTGACATTGAAAGCTCCGCGTAGGATTAGGTATGTATGGTCTGACGGCACATGAGAGGTATCCTGCTTTGATATGGGAAGGAAGTTTAGGTGATTGGAAAGTCAGAATTATATGGTTGGTGTCCAGTGTTTGGTTATTGCGTCGGATAGAGATTCTGCGAACTGCACAAACATTTTGGGATTTGAGATTTTCAAGGATTTCAGCCTCGGAGCAGTGTAATAGGTCAGGTTCGGATATGACGCCTCTTGATGAATTAAGTGTCCTATGGGGTAATACAGTGACTGGTTTTAGGCCGATAGTTTTTAATTGCATAATATTGTTTCCTGTTTGTTATTTGTTACTTCTATTAAGATGTCGCCAGAGCATATTTTTTTAATTTTTGCAACTTCTCCAACATTAGAAAGTATGGTTTTATGGATTAGAAATGGGGATGGTTGGTTAAAGTTTCTGTCCTGACATTTTATGAGAAAGAATTTTGCGGTAATAGCTCCCTCAGTAAGAGAGTTCGGAACGTTGACGTTAGATAAAGAAAGTGTCGAATCCATATTGGGGATTGGAAATTCGAACCCGACCGCACCACCCACCACGGAGCCCAACAAGGGGATGCACATTCGTGCACCAGTGCTAGTCGGGTCTATACGCGCACAGTACATCCCTTAGGCAGCGTCCACCCTTAACGACGTGCCCAGTAGATGTCCGTTTGCTTGATCCCTAGCAGGTGACCGAAATCAGTACCACCAGCCGGTTGATACACAGGGGAACGCTGTGCACCTCCCGTTTACCCGAAGCCGAGGCCAAAGCAATGTGTTGGAGAATAAACCCCCTCAATTACCAGGATCCCCATTTCCGGGGACACGGGTCTCCACGCACAGCAAACACGTGGGTAGTTTTCCGCCAATAGAAGCTGGCAGCACAGAGCGACCGCAGTTTTTAAAGGGGGGCCCTCACCTCCAAAGAGGAAACTACAATGAGGGGGAAAGTGAAGGATAAAGCTAAGGAGAGGGGAGGGTAGAAGAAAGAAAAGAGAGAGATCGCTGGGGCCCAGGGATTGTGACACCCGTAAAAACCTAAAGAAGGTCTTCCCCCTGAGGGGAAGAGGTGAGAAAATCCTAAAGCACGTACAAACCAGATGGTTGTCGTTAGGAAAATGCTTGGTACGATTGTTTGAGCAATGGGAACCACTTTTGAGTTTTTTTGAAGATGAAAAAAAGATAAAGTCATCTGGTGTTGGTTCACTGGAATCATATTCTATCCCAAAGAAAAGGAAAATAGAGGAAAGTTCATCCGAAAACATTTCGTCTAAAAAAAGCCATCCAGGGAATAAGTCTGGAAGTAATTCAAAAGTTCAACATCTCCCTATGTCTTTGCCAAAGAAATTAACTCCCGTGTTTCCCAAATCTTCAGATAAATCTGAGAAAAAATCTGTACAGACTAAATTTCCCAATAATAGAGAGGAAAGATTACATGCATTTTTGTCTTCCGAGTTAAACAAAGCATTTTGTTCATTTTTGCTAAGTATTCTTCCTGTATGGGATAAGGTGAATACTTTGTTGCAAACAAAAGAACCACTTATTTAAAATTTGCGATCTATTCTTTTGGAATTGTTAAAAGAAGTGCTTTCAAAGTTTGTTTTGCCCAAGGTAGTGAAGGAAAAACCCTCCACTGAAGTACTCTCAATAATCCCCTTAATCAAAAAACTGATTCTCATTTAGTTGTTGGCTGTACAACTGAGAAATTTGTTAGCAAACTATGTGACATTGAGAGGAATATTTTTTATGCTTCTGTGAGAAAGTATTTTTCTACTGTTTGTGATTACATGATTCATAAATTTCCTTTCAACAATGATATACTTATCCATGCTGCGGTAGCTAATGTTTCTACTTTTACAGAGGCCTCATTTTCAAGTTTCAAATTTTTCATTGAAAAGTTACCGATCATGCTGTTAAAAACTGAGAATGAAACTATGGATAATGCCATCGATTAACTCCATGCTGAATTTTGTGATTTTCACGTCGAGGATCTCACTTCTGAAATTCTGGAAGAGAAGCATGCTGATAAGCAGTAGACTTTAATATCAAAAATGCAGAACGGCTGTGGCAAGAAAAAATATCCCTGGCTCTCCTATACTGCCCTATCAATTATGACTATTCCTCACAGTAACGCTGAATGCGAAAGAATGTTCAGCCAAGTGAGGAAAATCGGAACAGAATTTAGGTCATCTCTATCAAATGTAGCTCTGGAGAAATTGTTAATCACCAAGTGTCGAAGGAAAGGGAAATGTTATGAAGAAAACTTTGATGACAAATTTTTAAAGAAAGCTAAGACAGCAAGAATGCTATCTCTCAAAGAAACTTAATTTGTGGAAATGCTAATCTTTTTCTATTGCTTTTCAGTGTTAATTTTTCAGTTTAATTAGGTGATTTCAACTGAACTATTTTAATCCATGCAAAGAACATGTTTTTGTTCTGCTTTTGAAGATCTCAATAATAACTTAATTGTTAACAGGCAATTTAAGATGCAAAAGTCTATTATTGATTTGATTTTAAAGATGTATATGGTATTCATATTTCAGTTTTTATAAAGTTGTGCTTACTATATATTTAAATTGTGTGTGTATTTACGTTAGCTATCAGGTACATGTGCCCCGCATCACGTGCGAAAACCTCCCGGTTTTATCATTTTCAAGGTTGGCAGCTATGAATAATGCTGAAGATAACTTTTAGAGTACTAAATGGCGTAACTTATCAAGACTTAAAGGATATAATGCCTTACCCTTTGTAGATATTTTGAGATTAATTCTAGAAAAGCATTCTACAATAAGACTTCTAGATTTTGCATATGAAAAGATTCAGAAAGGATACATTTCTTTTCAAAAAATATCTATGAAAGCTGATGCTATTTGTAACGATAACCTGGAAAAAAATGATGATAGGACCTACAGCGTCCTCATACAAAAAAGAGAAATACTGAAAAACTACACAGTTGGCAAAGGGTTGGCTCCTGCGCATGTTATAGTGGGTGTCAAGGGGCTTTTTGCAAATATTGCCAAATTTTAGGCCGTTGCGAAAGAATTTGGCATTAATTTTAGTTATAGTCCTCTTTTGTCATCTAGTGACAAATATGTTTTAAACAAGATTGCTAATGGGGGATTCCTCAGTTTCTGTGGAATTTTTAAAATCTATGTCTAAAGATAAATCTGAACGTTTCGACGAAAATGATGTGAAAACTGTGTTTGAAGAAACTTCTCTAGTTTCTCTAAGAAATGATGTTAATAATGTTGTTTCTCAAAATGATTCATATCACATGCATCAAGAAATCATATCATTCAAAACTTTGCAGAACATATGAATGGTATATTAAAAATAATTAAATCAAATAAAAATAATGATTCAATTATAAAAGCACTTAATTTAAAAATGTTAAGAGCCCTGAAGATGTAACATCTTTTCTTCATGGTATGTCATTGGCATATTGAATCCAATTTGAGGGGGAAAAATCAAGAGTTCGTCCAACTTCAATTGCTCGCGGAAAAGAAGGAGGATGTAAAGGTTTTAAACAAGTTCCTGCAGGGCGTCCGTTAAGGAAATGCCCCCAATGAAGAAAAGGAAAAGGTCTTTGGCATCAAATATTAATGCCAAAGTACCTAATGCTAAAAATCATGGTACTGGTCATTAAATTTTTCTAATTTTATTTGCAATAGTCCGTGATTATTTCATGATAGTTTGTTATCCAATTAAGTAGTATAGTGAACACTGAATTGTTTTTGTCTTTCTTTCATTCCGTAATGCAATGTGATTGTCATCATTTTAACAATGCATATTAAAAGTGTTTGAAATCCAATGAATATAATTGAGATGGTCAATATTTTTATAAATCTTGATGGTCAATTGAATACATTGGGTGACATGGTATCTGCAATTAAATGCAATCTGCAAAACCTGAAAACATTCCAAAAACAGGGGTCGATCCAGCATTTTTTTCAGGTTCCTATTTTTGTGCAGTTTTATTTCAATTTCCAATGAAAATCAAAGGCATATATCTCAACGTGCCTAGTGTTATGAAGTTTTTTTTTTCTTCAAAAAGCTTAATTTTATCTTTGTGATTAGGTAAACCATTCATAAAGTTTGAATGCACCAGAATTAAAGTTCTGGATTCTCTGTAAGAGTGAAGGGGAAATTGTGACAGGCCACTGTAACTGCATGTCAGGAATAGGAGAATCTTGCTCTCATATCGGAGCACTTTTATTTTATGTTGAGACTGGCATACGAATGAAGAATATGAAATCTGGCACAGATAACATCAATTCTTGGTTACCGCCTCATGTCAACTGCATGGCAGGAATAGGAGAATCTTGCTCTCACATCGGAGCACTTTTATTTTATGTTGAGACTGGACTACGAATGAAGAATATGAAGTCTAGCACAGATAACATTGGCACAGATCTTGGTTATTGCCTCATGCCAAAAATGTAGGAGATGAAAAAATTAAAGATATATACTTTAGTTCCGCTGCGAAAAAACTAAAAGCAGTTCCACTGAAGTAAAAACAAGTAAAAAGTCCAAGTACAAAGTGCCAGAGCCAAGTGAAGAACATTTTCATGAATTTCTGAGTACTTTACATGAAGCAGGCATTTCTTCAGCCATTTACCTGTTGTCGAGCCCTTCAACAAGTGTTTAGTACAAGATGACACAGTAATTTTACTGAATAACCTCCATTCACTTGAATATGCTACCAAATCTTGGAAAATTTGATTGACAGATGTAAAGAGATAATGGAGAAAATCAGTGTTACTAAACAAGAAGCAAAGAGAATTGCTAAAATTATGAAACTCCAGAGCAACTGCAAGAACTTTTATATGTACAGAGCCGGCTGGGTAACTGCATTAAATATGAAAGAAGTTAGCCATACAAGTAATGCAAACCCTTCTTTGAGTTTAATAAAAAATATTTGCTACCCTTCTGAAACTGTATTTACCACGCATGCAACTGAATGGAGAAATGCAAACAAACATGTTGCAAAAGAAAAATTAATTATTCACCACGGACAGAATCACTCTAAATTTGTAGAAAGTGCTTTGCAAATAAATTCACATTATCCATTTCTTGGAGCTTCTGCAGATGGATTTATTTCGTGAATGTTGTGGTCAAGGAATTGTACAAACTGAATGCCCATATTCATATAAGGATGGCACTATTAAAGAATTGACCATGAAAGAGTCATTTTTACTTATGGATGATCTAGAAAATATTTATCTTGATCCTAAACTTAATTATTTTTATTAAATACAGACATGGTTACTCGTAATTGTACATATTACGATTTTATTGTATGAACTCTTCGGTCTGTTGACATCTGCTTG